>OX327006.1:2717162-3123260 GCA_946800695.1 Geum urbanum | reverse complement strand
TTTTGGGCACCAAAATAATGTGCTTTGGAGTTTGGACACCCAATTCGGTCAGGCAGATCGGGACATCATATTTTGTCGAAGCCTAGGGTTGGGTTGGGACTTAGGAGGAGACATCAGTTTGCCGTTGTCAATCGAGATATGAGAGAGTTAGGTCTGTAGTCATGATCGGCTCAGCCGCGCCGGAAGGGAGGGGGGAGAGAAGTAACCTCCGATTTTGCGGCGGCGAAATAAAATTGAGGAGATCGGCGTTAAAGGTCGAGGGCAAGGTTGGAGGCGAGGGCGCGGAGTGATTCGCGATGGTGTGTGTGTGTGTGTGTGAGAGAGAGAGAGAGAGAGAGAGAGAGAGATATTCAGATCGATTTCCGAGAGGAAGATCAGATATTGGAGAGTGTGAGAGAAAATAATTTTGCTTTTACTATGGTAAAATTTTAAAGCACCACATATCCTACCTTGCATTGAGTAGCCGATATCATCTACCACAGCTAGAAATAAAGACAATTATGCATCATTGTAAATGCAGTATGGATCTCCAAGCTAGTTTACAACTTTATCAATTGAGGAGGACGCATGTCATTTTGCTTAACATGCATGTCCCGGCTAAAATACCGTTTTGTGCAAAATGAAGCTGCATGTGCCGGCATATCGAGCAAGACATGTTGAGCAAAATGACATTCATAAATTCTCCTCGATCAAATGTTATAGTGGTACTCCACTGTCCACAGCTCACATGCTTCCTCCTATATATATAGAGAGAGAGAGAGAAAAAAATTAACAGGTTAAGCAAATTAAGCTAAAAGGGCTAGTTAGGCAAGGAAAGCAGATTGCAATGGCTTGCTTAACATGCATGGCTTACTTAGCTTGCAAATTGCAATGGTTGCTGATCAAGTGATTGAGATACTACATATACATATAGGGCAAGCAAGCCTATTCATGCACAAAAATAAACGTATGGAAATTAATCCTCGAGATGGAGTTCGATAGGTTTGGTATGGATCCAGCTATTGCCAATGCATTCAGGAGATTAATCCTCATATCGATCTGAGCTAGGTTTGTATTTTACGTTCTCAAAGGTTCTATAGAGTACGAATATTATGGCTAGTCAAAGAGAACATAAGTGTTTGGAAAATTTTCTGATATATGAAATTCTGAATTGGACATATATACAAGTATACTAACAGTTCTAGAAAGAAATCTAATCAATTACAGAATCCTACTTAATTACAGAATATACACTTCCTAAATATACAAAGAGTGTGACTCACTCCAATACTCCTCCTCAAGTTGGAGCATACAAGTCTTGAATGCCCAACTTGTCAAGTAAGTCACTGAAAGTCTTGGACGAAACAGTTTTAGTAAAAATGTCAACTAATTGTTCATCTGAATGAACAAATGGGAATGAGATAATACGAGCATCTAGCTTCTCCTTGATGAAGTGTCTATCAATTCCACATGTTTTGTCCGATCATGCTGGACAGGATTGTGTACAATCTCAACTGCAACAGTGTTGTCACAATAAAGAGGCATTTGTCGCTTCTGCTTGAAACCCAAATCACTAAGCAAATATTTCAACCATAATAGCTCATAAATGCCTTGGGCCATGCCTCTATACTCAATTTCTGCACTAGAACGAACCACCACATTCTGCTTCTTGCTCCTCCAAGTAACTAAATTTCCACCAACAAATATAAAGTAGCTAGGAGTAGAACGTCTGTCAGTGATATTACCTGCCTAGTCTGCATCAGTGTACCCACTAGTTTTTAAATCTCCATGCTTACGAAACACAATGCCTTTGCCAGGAGCAGACTTCAAATACCTCAAGATTCTCACCACAACATTAATATGATCATCACTAGAATTGTGCATATATTGACGCACCACACTAACAGCATAAGCAAGATCAGGTATAGTGTGTGACAAATAAATTAATCTTCCAACTAACCTCTGATATCATGACTTTTTTGTAGGAATTTGATCAGGATATTCTGCAAGTCGATGATTCTGCTCAATAGGTGTACCAACTGGTTTACAGTCAAGTATACCAGTTTCTGCCAACAGATCTACCAGTTTCAAGATCCTTCATCTCAAATTTAGAAGACATACAACTGAGCTTGTAATCTTTTGATCTCATCAAAGTCAACACATGTCACGACCATGTCATCTACATGAATAATTAAGGTTGTCAGTTTTCCTTGTCGATGCTTCAGGAATAGAGTGTGATCTGAGTTGCTCTGCCTATACCTAATCTTTTTCATGAAAGCTGTGAACCTTCCAAACCAAGCTCTTGGAGATTGCTTCAATCCATACAAGGACTTCTTTAATTTGCACATCACCTTCTCACCTGTAGAAGTACCATATCCCGGAGGAAGATCCATGTAAATTTCTTCATTCAAATCTCCATGAAGAAATGCATTCTTTACATCAAACTACTGCAAGGGCCAGTTCATATTAGCTTCCAAGGACATGAGGACTCTAATAATATTAATCTTTGCTACTGGTGCAAACGTCTCATCATAATCCACTCTATACTTTTGAGTGTATCCTTTTGCAACCAACCTTACTTTATACCTGTCAACCGATCCATATGCATTATACTTCATAGCATACACTCATTTACACCCAACAATCTTCTTTCCATGTGGTAATGGTACTAAGTCTCAAATATCATTCTTGTTGAGAGCATCCATCTCAACTTCCATTGCTTTGGCTCAGTTCTCCTCATTGATTGCATCCTACACTTTATTAGGAAGAGATACAACAGATAATTGATTCATAAAGGTTACATAGGGTTTAGACACTCTGTGGGTTGACACATAATTAGCTACAAGATATGTGGCTTTAGCTGATAGGAGAGGTTCATATCTTTTTGGAGGTTGACCACGAGTTAACCTAGTAGGTAAGACTCTTTCAGGAATACTAGAACCAGACAAAGGGACACTATTACATACCTCAGGTGATGACAATCCAAGAGAGATCATTGATAGAGAGGGAGAGATTGGACTTGCATGTACATTTTCAACAACTAGTGGATGATTACTGACTAATTCTCCTCTTTTTGATGTGTTGGACATTTGTTCGACATGTTGAACACATTCAGAACCTTGGACGGTCACACTTGTCTGGGAATCTTCGATGGGTCAAAGATGTCCCTCGATGGGTCAAAAAACTCACTCTACTCGATCCAGGGGATTATCTTCGATGAGTCGAGGACGATATTCGATGGATCAAAGACCACATTCTGCACGATCCAGGGAACCCCCTTAGATGGGTCGAAGAGGTCTTTCGATGGGTCGAAGAGATCCTTCGATGGATCGAAGATCACTGTATGCTCAATCCAAGGAACCATTTTTGATGGGTCGAGGCTGTCTTTCGATGGATCAAAAAATGCTTATGTGTGGGACACTTTCAACTGAAATATGATCTTCTGGTTCCCCAAATTGGTCTTCATAAAATACATTCTTCTTTTCCGCACGAAGAGTTGCTGAAGGAGAGAAATAACACAAGTCTTCACTAAAAAGTGACATCCATGGTGACATAGAATTTCTGAGATGGAGGATGATAACACTTATATCCTTTCTAGTGAGTACCATAGCAAACAAAAACACACTCCAGAGCACGAGCCTCCAACTTAGATCTCTGAATATTATGAAGATGAACATATGCAACACAACCAAAGACACGAGCATGAAGTTTGTTAAGAGACAAGATGACAGCATGTTTAGACAGTACTTTAAATGGAATCCGATTCTGAAGAGATGCAGACGGTAGACGATTGATGAGATGAGAGGCACACAACACAGCTTCTCCCCAAAGATATTTTGGCATGTTGGGACTAAGTAAGAGATCCCTTTCCGTATCTATGAGATGACGATTCTTTCTTTCAGAAACTTCATTCTGCTTTGGTGTATGATGGCAAATAGTCTAGTGAACAATTCCATGATGCTGAAAATATTCTTGGAAAGAGTGATTGACAAACTCTTCTCCATTTTCAGATCGAAATACTTTTACACAGGCATCATACTGCGTTTGAATGAGACTATGAAAAGCAGTAAAGGCAGCGAACACAACATCCTTCTTTTTCAGCAATACAACTCATGTTAACCTTGTAAAGTCATCAATGAACAAAATAAAGTACTTCATTCCAATCAAGGTTGAATTCTTCGAAGACCCCCATACATCAGAATGGATCAACTCAAATGTTGCTGAACTAGAATGAGAACTAGGAGAGTAGCTGGACTTATGAATTTTAGCAAACACACATGTTTCACAATGGAGGCTAGACTCCTTTACTCTTATAAACAAGGATGACATAGATTTCTTCATAACACTAAAGGAAGGATGACCCAACCGGCGATGCTATAACCATATTTTTTTTAATTATGTCAGAGTTCAATGTCAGGGAAAAATGTCTTGATGACGCTTATGCCTCCCCGCTATACATGCAATCTAAGTGAAATAGTCTCCCCCTCCGATCTCCCTTGCCTATAATTGCCTGAGTACATAGATCCTGAAATACCACATACATAGGATAAAAGGTGACATAGCATTTATTTTGGCAATTCAACTCAGATACTGATACAAATGATGAGATAGAGAGGGAACATAAATGACATTTTGTAATGCAAGAGATTGAGTAACTTGGATTGACTCAATACCTAAGACCAGAAAAGACACATCATTTGCATTAGACACTTCAAGTATAGGAGGAGGTGACAGACTCAAAAACAAGGATTTATCAAAGGTCATATGATCAGAATCGATTATCCATGTATCACAATCAGTAAAGTCAGAAACTCTCAAAGCAATACCAATTTTACCTTGATGTTTCTCAATGAGAGAAACATTATTCTCCGTATGGTCATGACTCTCATTGTCACTGAAAACAGGTTCTTCAAACATCGAAATATCCAAACTCATGACAAATTCTTTAGTTGGACAAAACAGATTCAGACAAGACAAGAAACAAGGACGGTTTCACAGTGGAAACAAGGTCAGGTCTTCAAGATTGTTAGGATCAACATGTCAAGAAACAGATCAAACAAGGAACACAACAAGTTTGCAGCGAAAACAGGGTCAAGTCAGGTTTTCTAGATTTCCAGGATCAAACATAGGCTCTGATGCCAAGTCAAAGAAAACACAAGTGTTTGAAGAATTTTCTAATATATTGATCAATCCTGAATCAGGCATATATACAAGTATACTTACAGTTCTAGAAAAAAACCTATTTAATTACAAAATCCTACTTAGTTACATAATATATACTTTCTAAATATATAAAATAAAAAGTGTGACTCACTCCAACATGACTTTACGAATCACAATAGGTTAACATAAAATTTGAATTCATTATGTTGTGAGCTGCTAATAAAGAAGTTTCAGTAGATTACTATTTGTTAATTTCGTGGCTTTCTGACTAATTGTTTTGTTTGACAGATACTGGGGCATATATGATATATCCGCACTTGGAATTAACAAAACCGGCACTAACAAACTCGAGCTTGTAGAGTGGAGGATCGGAGACCGTGCTTAGCTAGCTTGCTCCATCCATCTTTCTCTGCATGTCCCAAATCAACACAAGCTATTCATACCAGTAAAGTCGTTTCTCTACGCCCCCAACCCCTTGGAGGATCCTCATCTTCCGGCAGCCTCCCGCTATAGCCGTGGATCTTCAGGTAGCGCACCACCGTAAGCTCTAAATCAAACAAGTCAATAGATGTCCTTAAAATACCATTTTCATATATTGTACATTCTGCATGCATTGTTTTCGAGTTCTTCGGCCCTACGTACAAGCCTCTACCGTACCTCTACCACACTAGCTGATGATTTCGCATGAAATCGATGCTCGTTATTTTAAACTAGTTACAGAGTAATGCTAGCTAGCTCAAGTAGCAATGCATACATAGATAAGAGTTTATTATATATATGGAATTCGTCGCATGCAGGGGCGGATCCAGGATTTCAATCTTGGGTGGGCTGTAATTTATTGTGCAACGCACATTTTTTTTTTTGAGGTTTTTACGAAGTCTTACCAGCAAATACACCCCTAACTTCCGAATATTGAAAACCAAAAATAGCAGATTCTATTTCAACCCAAATTATCCAGTAGTAGAGTACTAAATATAATAGGATTCCCCTTTCAGACAGCTAGAGCTAATAGGTACAGTATATTCTTTATGCAGATTACATTTAAAATCCTTCACGAACCATGTAAATCTCAGCAGATACTGCATTTAACATTATTGCACCACATATTTGATGAAAAGATTTCCTTAATCAATTTACCACTTGATGTCAAGAATTTCAATTTCGTCGATAACAGCCTCTTGAAATCTGTTGGAGCCCAATATTGTTCCTACAAAATGAGAGCTCAGAATCTAAAATGATAATCGAATTAAAAAAGAAATTACATAACTTCATGGAATCGAATCAAAATGAGAGCTCATAATTGTGTTCTATCTAACGTATGTAGAAGATCCCACTGAGCAATAACAAATGGTTTAACAAACGAATCTTTACCTTCAGGAGTGGAGAAACATCCAAGGCTGCCAGTTGCAAAACTTCAGCAATAGCAATTCCAATGATGACAGGTACAGGAACCAAAAACAACTTCCTTTCTTGTGCGCAGTAGGACATCTCACTAAGAGAGGAAACTGCTAGCAGAGGTACACATAAGTATTTGGCAACTGCTAGTACAAGGTCGAGAATAAGTTGAATAAAGTTCAGTCCTGCTCTTTTCCATGGGAACGTCTTGACCGGCTGTGGAGAACTCTCCCATAACTTTCTTGCTTTATTGATTAAATAATTTGTCTGCCCAGGGTCATCAGACTGTCCAGCAGCCATATTCATAGCACACGCAATATTTTTCCGGGAATTCTGATGCAAACAAGAAGGCTTAGCTCTCTGACCAAAGACATGTACTTCACTACACCGTGCCAAACCCTTCTGCCATAAAAAGAATCGTTAAAAAGAGAGGAAGCAACTCAACACAATATACTTGACTCCTTCTATCAAGAATAAACATATCAACTATGTTCATATTGTTTGACAAAGCTACAGACAAGCAAATACTATTTCCAAAGCCAAGACTCGCAAATTCCAGTTGGATTATGGAAAGTTCTAAATCAGTTCCCTCAGAATAAAAAATGACAGGATCTCCTAAATCACCATATGACTCTGCAATATGGCTCTAAGACAGCAGACCAAGTAATTCTTATTTTGACCATAAACTTTGGCAATGGCCTCAGGTAAGATATTATGAACATTTCATAAAGAACTAATGCAGCATGGAGCAGACACCAATCTCAACAACTGTAACCATTGTTTACGGAAAACCAATAGCCTACAAACATAAGTACTTCAAGAACTTTAGGGAGTTGAATTTAATTACATTTCATTAAACGAATAGGACCCGACACAAATTCAATTTTTTACCAAACAATACACCGATCATCCTGAGCTGAGGTTCCATAATAGGATTAGCACTTTCAGGGTTTGTTCTCGAATGTAATCCATCTATCTATCCTACTTAAACCAATCATCAGTCATATAATTTCAGCTCAATTTCATTCATTTATCTCATCACATTACCAAAGCATATGCAACCCAACAATAAACACAACATTAGAATTCAATAATAAAATCATGAGTACAGTAAAATCAGACCCCCCCCCCCCCCCAACAAAATAATTAAGTTATTCTCCCACACACACACACACTTTAAACTTCAATTTCAAGAAAGGAAATATATGAAAACAAACTGACCTTGAAGGCATGAATAGAAGTGGGAGGTTTATGATTCTTAAGGGAGAATTTGGTTGAAGCTTGGAGTTGGGCCGAAGCCGAGAACAAGTGAGAAGGACAAAGACTAGTGGCCATGGCTTAGAATGCTCAGAATTCAAAACCTAATTTCGTTAGAGTTTCTGTTGTCTGATTCGAAACACCATTGTACAGTAATTGGTTGTTAGGATAAGAATTTGAGTCGTCGAAGTTTCAGTCTGGAGGTGAGAGAAGAAGAGGTGAGAGAGACCCATCAGAAGCAGAAACCCGAAATGAGAGAGAGAGAGAGGTCCCGAGAGAGAGAGACCTAGTGTGGTCAAATTTTTTTTTTTTTATTGTCAAAAAAATGGGGTGGGCTGCAGCCCATCCTGCCCTTGAGCTGGGTCCGCCCCTGGTCGCATGCACTGATCGATACTGAAGCCAGTTTTGCCGCGTAATGCATGCTTGCAGGTTTATAGCTATGTCGGTGGTGCCATTGGCTTCTCCAATTTGGGATCCTCCAAGGGTTCGGGGCCAAAGAGTGTCTTATCGTGTGCACTCAACAAAAACTTTCGTTTATTAGCAGAAGCACATCCTAAACTAATAAGCAACAGCAGAAAACATAAGCAAGCCCATTTTGGTCTTGTCATCTTTAAACTTGGCTTTGAAGAAATTTTAAAGAGATTATGCAGAACCATGATATACATGCATGCATGCATGAAAAAGAAAAAAAGAAAAAGGGAAAGAAAATGTGTTGATCCAAGAGATTTCCGTATTACTACGTTTGTTGTGGCTTTTTTAATGCCGACGGAGAAGACCAACCATTGAATAAAAGTATGGATAATCTTACTCGCACATAGGTGGACGACACATTAAGATGCATTCTAGATTCGAGTGAAATTCTACAATGTTCTACACCTCTTAGTGGCGGAAAAAAAAAAGTGACGAAAAAGTGAAAAATAAAAACTTACGAATCTTACATCAATTTACAAAAAAAAAAATTTAGTAAAATCATGTAAGAATTAGGAAGTGATAGAAAAAGAAGCCAATATAAAGACTTAAAATGAATTTTGTCAAAATTAAATAGAAATGAGTAAAACTGGCCCACGTTTTAGTCCAACAATGAGTTGGGCCTTTAGCAATTATTACAGGCCCAAATTTCCTCTTTTATCTCTCCTCCCTCTCTTTCTCTCTCCTAAAACCCTGAACCCCCCAATTGCAAACTGCGTCACACTCTTCCACTAAAACTCCAAAGCAGCTCCAGAAAATAAACCCTAACTAAAACCAAAGCGTCGTTTTTGTCTGCGTCAAAGAGAATTAGAAATTAGAGAGATTGACAAGTGAAGAAGAACAAGAAGAGGGCCCTCTAAACGATGTCGTCCGATAGCGAAGACACGAGCGCAAGCTCAGAGTCTGGAAAGGACACACTGGATTTCATAGAGAAGCTCTCAGATGTTCCAATGGGGAACCTACCGCCTCACGTCGACTTCCAGAGGACACGTGTCGATTGCAAAGCCGATGCCCCCATTCATGTAATTTTTTTTATCTTTTCATAATCTCATTTATTTTTGATTTGTTTGATATCACTTTTGTGTTTATATGATATGTTTTGGATGAAAGTTGGTTACTTTAGATTTAATTGATGCTGGGTCGTGTTGGGTTTTAATTTGTTTGTTCAAATTTTGATGGTGTTTTTTTTTTTTTTGCAGACAGATACTTTTCAATACAGTGGTGCTTATGCGTCGATGGGAGTCGATAATACCTTGTTGGATAGCTTCTCTAAGAACTTTAGAGTTGAAGTGATTCATCTCGAAAAGGAGGAAATGGAATTTGATATGATTGGTATTGATCCAGCTATAGCCAATGCATTCAGAAGAATCCTCATATCTGAGGTTTGTACTTTACTTCTTTTTCAAAGGTTATCAAGTTTTCCTGAGTAGTTGGGGTATTGCTTTGTTAGAATCGTGCTTGTCGAATCATATTAGATTGATAGATCGAAATGCATTCTGTAATATGGTAAGTCAAGTTTGCCTATCATTTGGTAAAAAGAGATTTGGTCATTGTATATACTACAAGAGTACATATATGAACAGATAAAAATTTGTAAAATCTATTCTTAGTTTGGTACTGTCTCCAGGATATAGGTTCAGAATTGCTGTGGAGTTGGAAGAATCTGTTTTCGATGATGGTCCTAAATGTTTTTAGTTAATACAACTGTAGGTTCCCACAATGGCTATTGAGAAGGTTCTTATTGCAAATAACACATCTGTAATCCAGGATGAAGTCCTTTCCCACAGATTGGGTCTAATTCCAATTAAAGCTGACCCAAGATTGTTTGAATTTACAGGTTTGTCTGATACTATCTTGTTTATTTAAAAAAAAAGATTTATACATAATGCACCTTTATATTTATTGGGTATTGACTATTCTCTCACCACTCTTACTTGTTAGAAAATGAGACTGCAAATGAAAAGAACACCATTGTTTTTGGGCTCAAAGTGAGCTGTGGAAAACAAGGCAAACAAAAGGGAAAACGGGACGGGGTAGAACAAGATGAGCAAACACGTATCACAGGTTTAACTCTTTTTCTTTATGTTATAAGTGACCTAAAAGTACTTGTGATTCATGGCAATGTTTATACACCTTATCCGTACGTTGAACTTCTTTCATGTTATAATGATTTTGTACTATGTGAAACAGTCAAGTCAAAAGATTTGGTTTGGTTGCCAAATGGGAGTGCATTTGCCTTGGATTCAGGAGGTTCAAATTCAAATTCATCCACAAAATCAAAAACATACACATCATTTACTTGCAGCCAGAATTCCCTGCCAGAATTTTCTAGCAACTCAATTGGTCCGACGGATGGAGATATTACAATTGCCAGACTAGGCCCTGGCCAGGTAACCCTTTTACCTATTGTTTTCAAAGGTCTGGTTAATTCTTCAAAAACATGGTAAATACTTTTGTTATGTAAGATAAGAGTCGCATGCTCTATTTTGAGCTGCAGCAATTTCAAAGTACTGTTTGACTAAAGGTGACTACAATTTATTTCTGAAATAGCAAGAGTGTCTTGAACATGATGTTTACTGGTCACAGCCAGTTGGAGCTACTCACTCGATTTTTCTTTAATTAAAGTTGTAGTTTGATATTACAAATCACTTTGAAATCACCTAAATTTGACTGTCATCGGAGCATTTGCTGATTAGACTAATTTGATGGAAATCACCTGGCAAGATAATATGGTATCGTTTGTCCTTGCATCAATGGAGTAGGTTGTGGTGGTCAAGGTAAAGCAATAGGGCAAAACGATTGTTCAGGGTTCCTTATTATTCTAAATATAAGTATGAATGCGGGAATTGTCAGGCACATGGTTTGCGCCACATTGAGGTCAAACCCCTCAAAGGAGCTACCCACATGTTTGCTAGAGCATCCGTCTTTAAAAGATTGTATGCAGGGCTTTAATAATGAGTCTGGGTTCTAAACAAATCAGTTCCAGTGATTCTCCTAGTAGTCAAATTTCATTATTGTTTTTGCACTTGAAAGTGACATTGTGTACCTCTTGTTAGGAAATTGAACTGGAAGCACATGCTGTTAAGGGCATTGGCAAAACACATGCAAAATGGTCACCAGTTGCCCCTGCTTGGTATAGGATGCTTCCCGAGGTAAAGAATGTGATGTTCAGTGATCACTTCTGGAAATAAACTGTATTCTAAATATTAATCATATTGCATCTGTTGTTTCTTTAGGTTATTCTGCTGAAAGATATTAAAGATGAGCAGGCTGAGAAACTGGTGGCAACATGCCCAGTCAAGGTCTTTGATATTGAAGATCTTGGCAATGGTAATATGATTGTCCTATTATTGATTTCTTCGCCAACTGCTTTAGATACCTGCTTGATAGCTAAGAATTTTCTGTATATGATACAAGGATTTGTTTTGTCCCGATATTTGTAGTATATTGACTTCCTTGTTACATTTTTCCTGGCTTATACATACGATATTATCCCTATATTTGACTGTTTTGCAGGTAAGAAAAGGGCTACTGTAGCCAGACCACGAAAATGCACTCTCTGTAGGGAGTGCATCAGAGAAGGAAAAGGGTGGGAGGATTCATTGTCATTGCGACGGGTTAAGGATCATTTCATTTGTAAGTAAATTTGTTTGTTAGCTGAGATGGAATTTACATAAGCCCCTTGGTTGGTTTCTAATGATTGATGAGTGTTCTAAAACTGACATTAATCATAAAATGTTTTAGTTAGATGCTATCGTAGTACACGTGATCTTTATTTTCCATCAGAGAATGGTATCTGATAATTGATTAGATATTAGATAATTAATGATTGTTTGGCTGTCCGTCAACCCCAAACATTTGGCCTTAAAGTGATTAGTTTGAAATGAAACGAGGACAGTTGAATCTGCTGCTTGTATTCTGTCGATTTTGTAACATGATAATTGTATAAAATTGGATTGATGGTTAGTATGGACTTGATTTTGTTCAAAATTAATGCATGTGGCTGTTTTGTTCAAAATTTTGTCATTTAGGGTGATCTGTGAGGAAGAAGTTTCAATAGATCATAGTAATTGTGGCTGATTTTTAAAGTTCTGACTCAACTCTTCTGTTTGACAGTTACCATTGAATCAACTGGGGTATTACCAGCTGAAGTGCTATTTACCGAGGCTGTGAAAATACTGCAAGACAAGTGTGAACGCGCAATTAGCGATCTTTGTTGCTGATATGCTTGTTCTTCCTTAAGTAACTCAGTAGGGCTGTTTTCATAAACGTACATCGACTCCAAGATAAGAAGAAAAAAATTCAATCATTTTCATGTATGATAATTACTGTTGCCTACAAATTGTGCCATAGAACAACTATACAAATGTGCAAAAGGCTGTTAACTGGTCATGAACAAATTCATTAGCTTGTTGTCCACTAGTCAATATGAAACCTCCATCCTCCCCTTCCTCTTATCTCCTGAAATACGTCTTACATTCTCTCCAAATATAGATACAAGTCATATTAACCTTGAATTCTACTGCAGATAAGAATCCTAATGCTCCATTCATAATTGGACATCACTACATTATACCAATTTGACAAAGTTTATCAATTTGTTAATTTGTCTATTTTAAACATTCTAATTTGTCAAATATTTTATTTATCTAAATAAAATTATGAGAGAAATGCACATAACATAAATGAAAAAAGATATTTTCTAAACTTATTGTCTGACAAATTTGAATAATCATTCGAGTCATTTTTTGTTATTTTAAAGTATAGACTTTAAAGTGACTTATTGATCACTAAAATCATTATTTAATAATTTAATGACATGAATACTTTCTAAAAAACAAGGATTTTGGATCACATGCTTTTAAATGTCTTTTAGATAATTAACCTTTACTCTAATAGCTCAACTGATTTTGTAGTGAGGGTATATGGTCACTATATGTTAAGGTTTTTCAGACAAGACTAGGTAAGCTTAATTTGGTACCTAATACCTTTTTTTGTTGAGAACAAAAATAATCCATCAAACTCGACTACATAGAAGGGATGCCAAGATCAACTAAGATAGTTCCACAACTGAATAATGAAACTCGATTTACAAAGTGCAAGCATATCAATTAGTCTTACACAACATAATGTAATAAAAGTGAAAACAGTGGTGGTAGGCTGGTAGCCATGGCCATCACACGATCAAAATGAAGGACTCTCATGAAGCCTCTTCCACTGCAAAAAATAAAATAAAGAAATCATTAAAAAAGCGTGTCAGCAATGGTTTATGATAATTGATCCAAACAATGATGGTGCCATACTATATATACATGTATACCTTTTTGTAACCTACTTGAACCATCCATCATCATAATCTTCATCACTGTCATCATAAGGATCTCTCTCCGAACAATTAAAACATGCTATAGCATGCGGAATGATCACGTCTCGAAACATGATACTACAAACCACAACATGTCATTATTCACTGAACAATAGATCTCCTCATACTTGAATAATATTTAGGGCTTGAGATAAAAATCACATACCCCATTTCATAATCTTCTGGAGTGTCGCCTGTCAGTTTATCCTAACAAAAAAGTTGCATCCATTAAGAAGATTAGGAAAACTGGACAACGATCATTATTGGAAAATGCAGGAGGTATCATAATTAAATACAGACTTACAGATTCTATGTCAAAATAAAGAGGATCGAGATAAGCACATGACTTGAAGAAATGGAAGAAACTTTTCAGGCGTTTACCATGCTCATCCACTGTCAGGTTGTGGGAAGGAATCCACTCTATTTTATCCCTACAGATAAAAATAACACAACCTAGCTCAAGAAGAAACAGTAGGGGGAAAAAACTACGTATATATGGTGTATGATCATGAACTAAAATTACCCAATCGCCTTCAAAAGAAGAGAGTTGTTGTCATCACCCGTCACCTCATACGTCTTAGTCAAAAATTCATTGCTAAAATAAGGATTTTCTTTGTCAAAGGTGAATGTAAGCTTAAATCCCTTGTAATTAGATGTCCTACTGCACTCGATGTCTTTCAGAAATTTCAAAGCCTTTGCATCTTCATCTGTAATCTATTACAAAAAAGGAACAGACAAGTTGAGGATTGATTAGAAAATTTAGAAAAACACAAGCACAGAAAAATTTTGGCCGGAAAACTTGCTCACCAGGTTAGAAAGATATTTGCGGAAACGCAGAGCCTCAGACCAAAATTCATGACGAAGAGTTTCAGAAGCAGCAATAAGTTTCATCTACAAAATTAACTAAATACACAATTTCAGGGCAGGGAATCCAGAAATTAAACCTCTAAATCAGAGGCTCTGATCTACAAAAACAAAGCATAGATACCTTTTCATAGAGAGGGTGCAAATATTTTGTCTTAAAATCTAATTCCCATTGACATCGTGCTTCAAAAAACTGATTCTGCAATATATAAGACATACATTGAGTTGTGACATTCAACTGTTCCAAAACTACTATAAGACATTACATAGCTGATACCATGTCACGAAATTGTTGACGGTGTTTCTTCACCCATTTATTTCTATTCCGAACAAAGGTAGCTTCCTTCTTGAGGATGTCAGCCTGCATAATTATGAATTTTGATCATCTACACTAACTAATTTAAAAAGTGAATCGAAAATTAGATTATGAATTCTGAAAACACACAAACAAACTCACATGTATCGCTTTCAATTGTTCATCGGCCTGTTCAAATGACTGCATTGATCAACAAATTATTAAACCCTAGCCTGATGCTGATCCTGATGCTTTTTACAAAATAAAATTGAAAACGAAACTTACTCTAATTTCACGCACAAACTGTGGGTGGGTTTTTGCTACAGAAAAAATAAAATAAATTAATTAAGGCAGAGAAATACGAGAATAAGTTTAATCATCCCCAGATCCACAATTGTTTATAGTTAGAAATGACTATTACCCAAATCATTCAAATGATATGGAGCAATCCGCGGGAAAGGCCGACGGACGGGGACGGGGACGGGGACGGGGGCCGCGACTGCCCTTTTCCTCTTGCCTTTTGAAGTCGAAGCCATCGTCGTGTTTGGTTTGTGCTTGTGAGATTTCCTAAGATTTCTGGGTTGAGTTTGAGAGTAAGAGAGGACGAGAGGTTAGGGGTTTCTGGGTTGGGTTTAATCGATCGAATCAGTCGATTGAGACAGAGAGAGGGTTCCAAGCGTCCAAGACTCTTTTTAAAGGAGGAAATCGTTCTAATTTTTCCCTCAAAGCCTTTAGGGTTAGTAAATTATGGACGGTTGAGATCAACACTCACACCATGAACGGTGCATATTACTCGGTTTCAATATCAATCGGGCCATTCGGGCCGATAAGCTGTATGAGGTTAAATTTTCACGAAATGCCCAGTTTAAAAAAAATAACAACGGAGAATTGTAGTATCAATACTATGAAAAATTTACTATATTAGTATATTAGATAACCAAAGACACGGATCTAAACTCTAAAACGAAATATAAAAAACTCAGCCAATTAAGCTCGTTAAAAAAATAATTTTATCCTTGTACATAATAGATTAAACCATAGTAGAAATAAAATTAGAAAAATTCAATTTAATTTCTCTCTTGGATTAAAATCACCAGCAATGCTTAAACTCTTTCAAATATATCAATGTGATGCCTGACTTTGAAATCCTATCAAAGTGATGCCCGGGTTTTATAAAGTATTTCAAAGTGATGCCTAAGCCTATTTTTCGTCAGTGCGCTGTTACCGGTGATGACATGGCAACGACAAATTTGAGAGAAGTCTATTATACCCTTAACCAACGATACCTGAACTCTTTCAAATGTATCAATGTGATGTCCGACATTTAAATCTTATCAATTAATGTGATGCCCAAACTTTATAAAGTCTATCAAAGTAATGCCTAAACCCATTTTTCTTAACTGCGCTATTAGGATTGATGACTTGTCGTTATTTTGTTCGATTTTTTTTAAATGATTGTAATAACCTTATAATCTCATTTTCCATTCTCTCTCTCTCTCTCTCTCTCTCTCTCTCTCTCTCTCTCTCTCTCTCTCTCTCTCTCTCTCTCTCTCTCTCTCTCTTTGTAACGACCCGAACATAATTAACAGTTTAATCACGATTAGCGAGTCAATTATCGTAATTTTACGGGTTACGAGCTTGGAGTTACGTTTCTACACGAAGTTATAGCTTTCATCGAGACGAGTTCGTGGACACGTCAATCGTCCAATTTGGAGTTTCAAGGAAGAAGATATGAACATTTGAAGTTTTTTGGGAGTTTACTGCGAATCCTCGCAATCAGTAAATGGATATTTTCGAAGTTGTGAATATGGATTCGTTTTCTGCACGAAAGTCGTAGAGAATATTATTGCGAGCTCGTACATATTTATATTGGATTTTTCTGGGTTACGAGTACTTGGCTACGGAATTTTGAAGTTTGGAGATTTAAGGAATTAATTTTAATCAGAATATTGTGGATATTCCGATCCAGATCTAATCTAATTTGGACCGTTGATTTTGTCGATGGTGGTTAGAAAGACAACTAACCGGGGTTGACCCAGTCCACTCTTTCCCTTTCTCTCCTTTGTTTTCTCTCTCTCTTCCCCAAGCTCGGGCTCCGGCAATTTCAGTTTTTCCAGCCACTGTTTTAGCGATTCGATGAATTAATGATTATTTACGGTGAATTTCAGGATTCGGGCTGACTTGACAATATTATCGTCGATCTGTGATTGTCGAGTCGAGGCCCACCTCCTCCGTAGGACGTGGAAGTCGAGGTTCAACGATTTTGACACAGCATTTAATTTATTGAGTTAAGCGTGAGTGCTCGATTCTCGAATTATCTCGAATTTTGTCATTACGTACTTGGAATAAAATATTGATTAATTCGGATCTCGTGTTGGTCTAGGGACGCAAAAACACATTATGCGAGTTCGTAAATCAGCAACGTTTCCAGTGATCCAAGTGAGTGGACACTTTTCTTTTCACAGATAATTTGCGAGTCGATGTTTATGATTAGTTAGCATACGCCTATTTTATATTATTAAGTACAGTTATATATAATTAATACGTATACAGAAATTTACGTATTTTAGTATATAAAAAATAATAGGCGTATACGTTTTCAGTTTATGGTTATATATGTACATGCATAAATAGGATTGGAGGCAACCAACAGCATGTTTTATGATTTTACACAGCATAGTTACAACATAGTTACAGCATAAGCATCGATGGTATGGCCCGGCGGCTGATCATCGCTGTGCTCCGGGAAAGTCAGCTAGAACTTGACCCGATGATTCAGCTAGGTTATTCAAGCCTCCACACTAAGCATATTTTACTTGACTCCCATATGATTTTCAAATTGATTTTCAGAGAAAAGACAGTAAATAGTATTATAGCAGTATTTTTAAGAAACTTTTATTTTTCGTCCACTCACTCTGACGTTTTAAATGTTTTCATGTGCTTTTCCCCTGGGCCCTTCGGTTTCAAATGTCCAGGTTGCAGGATCATTCCGGAGGTCGAGCTTGCATGTAGATCGAGGCATAGCAGAACCCAACCGTAGGATCAGATTTCGATCCTACGGGTTAGATGTAGTTGATTTAGAAAAGATTTTAAATTTCAAGCGCACTGTGTAAAAATAGAATAATTAATAATTAAGTTAATAAAATGGTTTAAGAAACTAGTTAGCGGTTGGTGGCGGCCTAATCCCGGTTTAGGCGGCTAAATCGAGGCCGGTTTGTCACACACACACACACTCTCTCTCTCTCTCTCTCTCTCTCTCTCTCTCTCTCTCTCTCTCTCTCTCTCTCTCTCATTTCACGATTTCTTCTTCTTGACCCATCCTCTATTTGTATCGACCTCGAGGTCGAGCTCCGAACCCGTCTTTTGTTTGCACTAAGCCAGCTTCGGCTTCTTCTTCCCCTGCTCCAACCTCCACCACTCTGACACCGCATTCGCCCTCATCTTCTCCTCTGTCAATTTTTCCCCCAATTTGAAAATACTAATTCGTAATTTTTCCCTCATCCTCTCCGATCACATCAATGGGATTGCGGTTCCGAGATCGACACTTGACCTTGAGCCTGGTTCCATGATAACAAGACCACATGGGGGCAGTGATTTGGCAGTCAAGGGAGGTTAGGCATCCGCGAGAAACATGGTGGAGCAAGCGTAAGAAGATGAGGTAGCCAGAGGTGGAGCTTCGAGAGTCGAGACAGCATGCCTAATCCGCATCAGAGTGAGCAGAGAGGAGCACAGGTTGATGTTGAGGGCGGAAATGAAGGCCATAATTAATTAATAGTACCTTTGACATACTAAAGAATTTGCTTCACAGCAATAAGATGAGGCATACGAGGCTGACTCAGAAACTGAGACACAGAATTAACCGCATATGCAATATCAGTACGAGAAATTGTGAGGTACTGAAGAGAACCAACAATAGCTTAAAATTTCAAACGATGGTCAAGTAAGGCACCGTCAATAGCATTGAGGAGAGCTTTTGCTGACATTGGAGTGCTTACAGGCTCTCTATGCAATGAATCATGCTTTGACAGGAGAACATGAGTGTATTTAAGATGGCTGAGATGCACACTATCAGAACTTTGAGTGACCTGTAAGCCAAGGAAATAATGTAGAGGACTGAGATACGTAATGTCAAAACCCGGACTGAGAGTATCAATGAAGCGTTGAAGGACTCGGTCATCATTGCTAGTAACCATAATGTCGAATGTCGTCAACATACAACAAAAAATATATCTCATATGACCCATGTTGATAGATAAACAATGAAGAGTCAGCAAGACTATGACGAAATTCAACTGAAATTATAAATGAGCTACTACGCTGAAATCAAGCTCGAGGAGCTTGTTTCAAGCCGTAAAGAGACTTATGAAGCTTACAAACATATAAGGGCTGCAAGGGATCAATGAATCCTGGTGGCTGAGTCATGTAGACGTCCTCATTAAGGTAGCCATGAAGAAATGCATTTTTGACTTCTAATTGTCGAAGTGACCAACGTCGGGATACTGCAAGACTGAGGATAGTGTGAATGGTGGTCGACTTAATGACCGGAGTGAAGGTCTCGTCATAATCATTTCTGGGTTGCTAATGAAAACCTTTGGCCACTAGCCGAGCTTTATATGGATCAATAGTGCCTGATAAATTTTGTTTAGTGTGAAATACCACTTGTAACCCACATGATTATGTGTTGGGGAGGAAGGAGGTGCGACATCACTTCTATCATTGCTGGCAACGATGAAGGAGTGAGCGGCGATGATGAGGGTAGGAGAATCGGTGACTAGGTCTGATCGGTTTGAGCAGGTCGAGAGACGCTGGATTAATTGAGCAAGGATGAGTCAATCTGGCTTGGGCCCAAGGAAGGAGAAACCGTGGTGGATATGGTTGTGGTATGTGGACTTAGGCCCGAGGTAGGTGAAAGTTGGCTCGGCATAAAGGTCTGCGGAGGTGAAGAGGAAATTAGACTTTGAAGAAGAATGAATTCCAATAGGGCAGAGTTATTTGCTAAGTTGACCTGCAATCCCTTAAAGAGAAAATTTGTTTCGTTAAATAAAACATGAAGCGAGATATATATACAATTGGTGTTTGGATCAAGATAATTATAGTCTTTGTGTTTATGACTATACCCAAGAAATACACACTCAATACTACGACTTGATTAACTTATTTAACACATATGAACCAAGATGAGGAAAACACGAGCAACCAAAAATACGAAGAGAAGAATAAGAGGGACTATGACCATAGAGACGACTATGTGGGATATCCCAATTAAGAATAGGAGTAGGAAGGAGATTATTTAGATAGACCAAAGTGAGAACGGCATGAACCTAAATTTTTTAGGAACCCTAGATGTGACAAGGAGAGTACGAGTCTCATTGGCTATATGATGGTGTTTGCGCTTAGCAAGGCTATTTTGTTCTTGAGTGTGTGGACTAGAAAAACGTTGTTGGCTTCTCAATGAGACACAAAAATGAGAAAAAGCATTGTTGACATATTCGGTCCCATTGTCACTCTGTAGGTACTTAATGGAACCATGAAAAATGTTGCGGATCATGGCAACCAAAGTCTGAAAGTGAGCGAAAACCTCATTTTTCATGCGCATTGGATAAATCTACATGTAACATGAGTACTCATCAATAAAAAGAACATAATATTTGTAGTCATTAATAGATAAAACTGGAGATATCCAGACATCGTTATGGATAATATCAGAAAGAGAAGAATTAGAAATATAGTCAGAAGGAAAATGTAGTTTATGGGACTTGTTAAGAGCGCAATTATGACAAAAAGAATTAAACAAGAGTTTAGAACCAAGAGAAGACCCTAAATGACCTTTTTGTAACCTACTTGAACCATCCATCATCATAATCTTCATCACTGTCATCATAAGGATCTCTCTCCGAACAATTAAAACATGCTATAGCATGCGGAATGATCACGTCTCGAAACATGATACTACAAACCACAACATGTCATTATTCACTGAACAATAGATCTCCTCATACTTGAATAATATTTAGGGCTTGAGAGAATAATCACATACCCCATTTCATAATCTTCTGGAGTGTCGCCTGTCAGTTTATCCTAACAAAAAAGTTGCATCCATTAAGAAGATTAGGAAAACTGGACAATGATCATAATTGGAAAATGCAGGAGGCTATCATAATCAAATACAGACTTACAGTTTCTATGTCAAAATAAAGAGGATCAAGATAAGCACATGACTTGAAGAAATGGAAGAAACTTTTCAGGCGTTTACCATGCTCATCCACTGTCAGGTTGTGGGAAGGAATCCACTCTATTTTATCCCTACAGATAAAAATAACACAACCTAGCTTAAGAAGAAACAGTAGGGGAAAAAAACTACGTATATATGGTGTATGATCATGAACTAAAATTACCCAATCGCCTTCAAAAGAAGAGAGTTGTTGTCATCACCCGTCACCTCATACGTCTTAGTCAAAAATTCATTGCTAAAATAAGGATTTTCTTTGTCAAAGGTGAATGTAAGCTTAAATCCCTTGTAATTAGATGTCCTACTGCACTCTATGTTTTTCAGAAATTTCAAAGCCTTTGCATCTTCATCTGTAATCTATTACCAAAAAGGAACAGACAAGATGAGGATTGATTAGAAAATTAAGAAAAACAGAAGCACAAAAAAACTTTGGCTGGAAAACTTGCTCACCAGGTTAGAAAGATATTTGCGGAAACGCATAGCCTCAGACCAAAATTGATGACGAAGAGTTTCAGAAGCAGCAATAAGTTTCATCTACAAAATTAACCAAATACACAATTTCAGGCAGGGAATCCAGAAATTAAACCTCTGAATCAGAGGCTCTGATCTACAAAAACAAAGCATATATACCTTTTCATAGAGAGGGTGCAAATATTTTGTCTTAAAATCTAATTCCCATTGACATCGTGCTTCAAAAAACAGATTCTGCAATATATAAGGCATACATTGAGTTGTGACATTCAACTGTTCCAAAACTACTATAAGACATTAGATAGCTGATACCATGTCACGAAATTGTTTACGGTGTTTCTTCACCCATTTATTTCTATCCCGAACAAAGGTAGCTTCCTTCTCGAGGATGTCAGCCTGCATAATTATGAATTTTGATCATCTACACTAACTAATTTAAAAAGTGAATCGAAAATTAGATTATGAATTCTGAAAACAAATAAACAAACTCACATGTATTGCTTTCAATTGTTCATAGGCCTGTTCAAAGGACTGCATTGATCAACAAATTATTACACCCTAGCCTGATGCTTTTTACAAAATAAAACTGAAAACGAAACTTACTCTAACATCACGCACAAACTGTGGGTGGGTTTTTGCTACAGAAAAAATAAAATAAATTAATTAAGGCAGAGTCTGGACAGTAAGAGAGAAAGACGAGAATGAGTTTAATCATCCCCAGATCCATAATTGATAGTTAGAAATGACTATTACCCAAATCATTCAAATGATATGGAGCAATCCGCGGGAAAGGCCGACGGACGGGGACGGGGGCCGCGACTGCCCTTTTCCTCTTGCCTTTTGAAGTCGAAGCCATCGTCATGTTCGGTTTGTTAAAAAGATATTTTTATCCTTGTACATAATTTGACTAAACACTGGTAGAAAAAAATACAGAAAAATTTAATTTAATTTCTCTCTTGGATTAAAATCACTAATGATGTCTGAACTCTTTCAAATATATCAATGTGATACCTGACTCTTAAATCCTATCAAAATGATGCACAGACTTTATAAAATCTTTCAAAGTGATGTCTAAGCCTATTTTTCGTTAGTACGTTGTTAACGGTGATGACATGGCAACGACAAATTTGAGAGAAGTCTATTATACCCTTAACCAACGATATATGAACTCTTTCAAATGTATCAATGTGATGTCCGACCTTTAAATCTTATCAATGTGATGCCCAGACTTTATAAAGTTTATCAAAGTGATGCCTAAACCCATATTTCTAAACTACGCGATTAGGATTGATGACGTGTCGTTATTTTGTTAGATTTTTTAAATGATTGTAATACCCTTATAATTTCATTTTCCACTCTCTCTCTCTCTCTCTCTCTCTCTCTCTCTCTCATTTCACGATTTCTTCTTCCCGACCCGTCTCTTTGTTTGCACCGACCTCGAGGTCGAGCTCCGAATCTGTCCTTTGTTTGCACCAAGCCAGCCTCGGCTTCTTCTTCCCTGGCTCCAACCTCCACCACTTTGACACCGCATCCGCTCTCATCTTCTCCTTTGCCACTTTCCCCCCAATTCCCAAATCCTAATTCCCAATTTTCCAGAGCTGCATAAGAATTAAATTCCAGAGCGGCGTTAATCGCGAACCCGATCTGCAAGTTGGAGTCATGCTCCACCTTCCGCTTCTCCATCAACGAACTCCGACAACGACATGGCGGTGACGACGTCCACACAGTGAGGCACACAGAGTTGGGGTAAGGCTAGATTGAGGGCAATGCATCGCATCACTTTGATAACGTATAAGTACATACGGTCAAGATCAAGAACACCACCATGGCAATTGAGTTAGGTTAAGAGTCTAAAACTGTCACAAGGATTGACCCAAAGGCATTTCTTGCCTACGCAAGAGAACAACGGTGGAAAGTCGAATTTTCAACGTGTTCTCTTTTTTGGGGATACATCTACGTGGCAACTGTGCTAAACAACCTTCGGTGAACTTTCTCTTAGTGTGAGTTTAAAAAGTGCTTACTGACGAAAGGTATAAAGGAAATGGGTGCCTCACTTCACTCTTGCTTAGACTTCAACACTTATGGATGGTATTTAGACACCAGTATGGTCCAAAAATGCAGGTGCAATAGTAGTTTACTTTTTGACATTTTTTTAATCATCAAATAAGAGGCACTTTATTAATCACAAGGGAACATTGTTACATAGTAGATGCCCTGAGGGCTCGAAAGAATTGACTTCTAGCAAACTAATCTAGGAGTCCTAAACTAGTTCACGAACAAATGCTCAGCAATGAACATCAAGTAACCAGGACATGCCTTGCACAGCCAAGACGAACATCAATACGGATAAACCAAGGTAATGTTCGCCTAACAAACTCCCAACTATTTATGGGTCTCCTCGAGGTCCATGACGCCCTCTATGGCCAGGACCTCCCTTATTGTAGGGACCATAGTACCCTCCATGCGAGGCCCAAGCACCGGGCTCCTAGATTTGGCCTTAAAAATGGCCCGAACTAACTCCACAAAGAAGGATAAGGACAGGGCCCCCTATCCTTAAAACCCTAGTCTAAGACAAAATAAGAAACCGTAGGCTCCAGTCCAGAAAAGACTTGGCCCAAGCCCACTTCCCATTTGGGTTTGCAACTTGGGCCCAGGTTGGAGTTAAAGCCCAAGATCGCTTGCTATCAATCCAGCTGCCGCCATGCTTCAGAAGATACCGATTACCGAGCAAATAATTTTTCGGCCAACCAACCACCTGCCGCTCCGGCCAATCTACCATACTCACTGGCATCACGAACCATAGAGCCCGCTCTATGACGCAGTTCAAGACAGACTGTCTAATCCAAACTGACGAGATTGAGACAACCATGCATCACGACGCCAGAGGCAGAGCTGCGCCGCACTAGCTTGAAGGTGATCAATAGAGACCCATGAGGAGAAGGCTGAGATGCCACACGAGAGGGCGTCTGGAAAGTGTTGTCGACGTTGACGAAAGCACGCCGACCTCTGAAATATTCCCCCGCCGCTCCCTAAACCCTAGAGAGAGGGAAGGACCAGGCGAGAGCCATTTTAAGATAAAGATGATAAAGAGTGATTTTTCGACATTTATTTTACTTATTACTCTTCTACTTGAGTAATAGTCATCATTCAGAGCGTGGCATTCGGAAAATTCACTTTGGATCGAACCAAAAACCAAAGCATAAACTGTAAGTCCTTTACCACTACGCTATACCCTTCATTGATATATGATGCATATTTATATATATATATATATATACAGTCCTTGTCTAAAGCGAAGCTCCGCTTTAAAATCAAAGAGCGAAGTTATGATTTTCACGAGATTGAAAAACTTGCTTGAACATTGAAACCACTCCCCAAGCCAATGCCACCGTTGCATTAGTTACATAGAACTCAAGTTGTGCATCAACAGTTCAGTGGCATGAACCTTACATTGACAACATTTTGTGACTTGCCTAACAACATTTAATATGCCTCGTTATATATAGAGTTGTTAATTAAAAACACTAACATTCTGATATTGTGTATATCAGAAGAAAGAAACATGCAAAAAGTCCCAAAAGGATGTAGAAACGGATGAAGAGAGCAAACCAACTATATATTATATATATATATATATCATATGAATTGACAGAGAAACGGATGAAGAGAGCAACAAAACATCCCAAAAGGCCATATTGTCACGCCCCGCTAACCTCCTAGGCAGATCCGGAAGGTTATGGAAGTCTCCGGAACCCTTGAGAAGTGTCCAGACGAGTCGTGAACTCTCTAGAAGTATGGAGAGGTTCATGAGTCAAGACAACTCCGGAGATCTCTAAAACCTTCTTGGGACTTGTTAGACTTGTATAGATAAGTCTAGAACTTGTACATATGGTAGAATAGTCTAGAACATTTAGGCTAGAGGTGGAGACTATAAATAGGGAACCTCCCCTCCCATTGAAGGTAGAGAGTGAAGTAGGAAGTAATCCTAGAGAGCCTTGTAAAGCATTCACAAGCTAATACAAAGTTCCTTTCTCCCAAATCTCTAAGTGTTCAAGCTTTCTTTCTCTCTTGTCTTAGCCTTTCATTCCATTGCATTGTAGAGGCTGACTTAGGTTGTTCGAGGAAGTGAGCAATTCTAAGGCCGCACGGTGATAGGAGTAGTGAAGAATTCATCCCGTGACAGTTGGTATCAGAGCAAGCGTGTCCGATACCGAGAAAGAAGATGTCTGGAGAAGGAGTTTCCGTGGAGCAGACTGTAGCTGCTAGTGTCAGGAGAAGCGTCAAGGACCAGGTAGCTGCCTTGGATGCACGACTGGAGAAGATGGAGACAGTCGTGGTCGAGTTCGACACTCGACTTGAGGAGGATGTCGTGAGGAAGGACGATTTCGCAGCCATGATGGAGGAGTTGCGAGAAAGTATGCATGGCGCTCTCAACATGATGGCAGATACTATTCGAAGGGAGGTCCAAGAACGACTCGACCATGTCAATGCCGGGCTCACAGCTCTCCAAGAGGAAGTGAAGGAAGTTAAGGGAGACTTGGCGCTATGCAAGGAGGCAGCCGTGAACAAGTCGCAAGGGCTAAGGGACGCAAAGACAGTGGACTCCTTTAAACCCAAACCCTTCACCGGGAAGAGGGAAGCGAAAGAGCTTGATACCTTCCTATGGAACATGGAAAGGTATTTCAAGTGTATCAAGATCGAAGACGACGAGTCCAAGATCTCGATGGCTACCATGTTCTTAGCCGACAATGCCCTCATGTGGTGGCGTCGAAGGAGCATGGAGATTGAAGAAGGTACGTTCACCCTCACTACTTGGAAAGAATTCAAAGATGATATTATGCTACACTTCTATCCCCAAAATGCTAGATACGAAGCTAAGGAGAAACTTAGGTGGCTCAAGCAAACTAGTAGTGTCAAAGACTATGTCAACACATTTGTTAGTTTGCTATTTGAAGTGCCCAACATGCCGGAGGAAGACAAGCTCATGTACTTCATGAGTGGATTACAAAATTGGGCTAAGCTCGAGCTGCAAAGAAGACAAGTTCAGACCTTGTCCCAAGCCATCGCCGCAGCCGAGTCTCTTGTCGAGTTCAAGGTCGGCCACCAAGGTGACTCAAAGTTCAAAGGGAAGAACGTGAGCTATGAGAAAAGTGGGGGAGACAAGCTGAAGGAAAAGCCACGAGACAAGGCTGGGTTCAGCAAGCCAAGGGTGAGGACCGAGAGACAAGACAAGCCCGCAGGCAAGGCTTGGGAACCAAAGTGCTACTTGTGCGATGGCCCTCACATGTTGCGCGACTGCCCACAGAAGAAATCTCTCAAAGCTATGAGCTTACAAGGGCCGAGGACCGAAGAAGAGGAAGGTTCAGCTAGGATGGGATGCATCCAATTGCTGAACGCCGCGAAGGCAAGCATGCCACAGGCAAGGCGCGAAGCGGGAGGAGGATCGCTGTTCATCGATGTCAAGGTAGGCGACACGGTGACTCGTGCCTTGGTGGACTGCGGAGCCACGCATAACTTCATGACGTCGGATAAAGCAAAGAAGCTTGGACTCCGGGTCACGAAGGAACTTGGCAGTGTGAAGACGGTGAACACACCTGCCATACCTATTGCGGAAGTAGCACGCAATGTGGGAGTACACATTGGTGCTTGGAAGGGGGAGGTCGACTTCACGGTGATTGACATGGACGACTATGGCATAGTGATTGGCCTTGAGTTCATGGACAAGGTACGAGCCTTTCCCATTCCATTCTACAATACTTTCTGCATAGTAGCAGACGGGGAGATGCCTTGTGCGGTGCCCGTGGTGAGGCAAGCAAAGGAGAAACGCACCCTATCCGCCATGCAGTTTGCAAAAGCATGGAAGAAGGGCGAGCCTACCTTGCTGGCCACCCTGAAGATGGACGAGAAAGTTGAAGAGAAGGTCGACCCGTTGCCTAGCAAGATCGAGGCAGTCCTTAGGGAGTTTGGAGATGTAATGCCCAAGGAGTTGCCGAAGAAGTTGCCACCGCGGAGAGAGGTGGATCATGCCATCGAGCTAGAGGCCGGAGCAAAACCCCCTTCAAAGTCGCCTTATAGAATGGCGCCATCGGAGTTGGAAGAACTTCGTAAGCAACTAAAGGAGTTGCTCGACGCTGGCTATATTCAACCATCGAAGAGTCCGTATGGAGCCCCAGTCCTATTCCAAAAGAAGAAGGATGGCGCGTTAAGAATGTGCATCGACTACCGGGCGCTTAACAAGATCACGATCAAGAACAAGTATCCAATCCCCTTGATTTCAGACTTGTTCGATCAGTTAGGAGGAGCAAAGTACTTCACCAAGCTGGACCTTCGCTCAGGCTATTATCAAGTAAGGATCGCACCCGGAGACGAGTCAAAGACCGCATGCGTGACGCGATACGGATCGTTCGAGTTCTTAGTCATGCCATTCGGCCTTACCAATGCCCCAGCCACATTCTGTACATTGATGAACAAGGTATTTCACCCTTATCTCGACAAGTTTGTGGTTGTTTACATTGACGATATTGTGGTCTATAGTAAGACTTTAGAGGAGCACGTTGAGCATCTGCGCATAGTGTTCGAAACCCTTAGGAAGCACGAACTCTATGTGAAGCGGGAAAAGTGTTCCTTTGCTAAAGAAGAGGTGGACTTCCTAGGCCACAAGATCAAGGACGGGAAGCTTTTGATGGAAGAGGGCAAGGTGAAGGCCATCCAAGAATGGGAGCCGCCAACCAAGGTACCCACCCTTCGTTCCTTCCTTGGGCTGGCTAATTACTATCGGAGATTCATCAAGGGGTACTCTGCCATCGCGACACCCTTGACGGACCTTTTGAAGAAGGACAAGAAGTGGCAGTGGACGGACAAGTGCCAGCAAGCCTTCGAAGAGTTGAAGAAGGCACTGATGGAAGAACCGGTGCTAAGGCTGCCAGACCTTAGCAAGCCATTCGAAGTACACACCGATGCGTCAGACTTTGCCATTGGTGGTGTACTTATGCAAGAAGGACATCCGGTAGCATACGAGAGTCGCAAACTCAATGATACCGAGAGGCGCTACTCCACGCATGAAAGAGAGATGACGGCAGTAGTACATTGCTTGCGCACATGGAGGCATTACCTGCTTGGATCCCATTTCGTCATTCGGACCGACAACGTTGCTACTAGCTATTTCCAAACGCAGCAAAAACTCACTCCAAAGCAAGCTAGATGGCAGGAGTTCCTTGCCGAGTTCAGCTACGTGTTGGAATACAAGCAAGGAAAGGAGAACGTGGTCGCGGATGCCTTGAGCCGAAAGGCCGAGCTAGCACCCATCATTGTTACCCCAAAGAGCACCCTCATGGGGAGGATCAAGGAGGGACTAATCCATGACCCCCAGGCCGTAAACCTTGTGGAGCTTGTCAAAGAAGGAAAGACAAGGCGGTTCTGGCTCGAGGACGGGTTGTTGTATACGACGGGAACGCGGCTCTATGTTCCAAGATGGGACAATCTACGAAGAGAAGTATTAAGCGAGTGCCATGATTCAAAATGGGCTGGACACCCTGGCACCCATCGCACGTTGGCATTATTAAGCGACACCTACTATTGGCCGCAAATGCGAGACGACGTAGAATCATATGTGAAGACTTGTCTCGTATGCCAGCAAGACAAGGTGGAGCAGAAGCAACCAGGAGGGCTGTTGGTACCCCTCCCCATTCCATCTAGACCATAGGAGAGTCTAAGCATGGATTTCATCACCAATCTACCCAAGTCTGACGGTTGTGGATCCATCTTTGTGGTGGTAGATCGGTTCACTAAGTATGCGACCTTCATCCCTGCCCCTATCGAGTGCTCAGCAGAGACGGCATCAGGCTTATTCATGAAGCACGTGGTGAAGTATTGGGGAGTGCCGAAGAGTATAGTCAGCGATCGAGATGCTCGATTCACTGGGAGATTCTGGACAGAGCTCTTCAAGCTACTCGGAGCAAAGCTAAACTTCTCCACGGCCTTTCACCCGCAGACCGATGGGCAGACGGAGCGCATCAATGCCTTGTTGGAATTATACCTCAGGCATTACGTGAGTGCAAACCAACGAGATTGGGTAAAACTACTCGACGTAGCTCAATTCTCTTATAATTTGCAGCGTAGCGAGTCAACAGGGACAAGTCCATTCGAGTTAGCAACGGGACAACAGCCTTTGACTCCTAGCACGCTAGTGTCGGGCTACAAGGGGAGCAGCCCCGCTGCATATAAGACAGCCAAGGAATGGCAGCAAGCGAATGAGCTTGCTCGGTCGCAGCTAGAGAAGGCAGCAAAGAAGATGAAGAAGTATGCAGACCGACATAGACGGGACGTGACTTACCAACCTGGCACTAAGGTGCTTGTCAAGGTAAATCCCACTCGGCACCAAGGGAACAAGAAATTTCATAAAAGTCTACTGAGGAAATATGAAGGCCCTTTTGAAATCCTGCGGAAGGTCGGAAAGGCTGCCTATCATGTGGAGTTGCCTTCCAACACCAAAATGCATCCGGTGTTTCACGTGAGCCAATTGAAACCTCATTATGAGGATGCCGAGGCACCGGAATGAAGCAAGTCTCAGCGAGCTCCCGCATACGTGACGACTTCCTTTGATAAGGAAGTGGAGAGCATCGAAGGCAAGCGCGAAGTGCGAAAGAAGAGGATACCAAGGTACACAGAGTACTTTGTCAAGTGGAAGAAGCTGCCATTGTCCGAGGCAAGCTGGGAGAAAGAGGAGTCCTTGTGGCAGTTCAAGGACAAGATCGAGGAGTTCGAACGCGAGCAAACCGTCACGGCGACGAGGACGCCGCCGGTTTAAGTGGGGGAGAATGTCACGCCCCGCTAACCTCCTAGGCAGATCCGGAAGGTTATGGAAGTCTCCGGAACCCTTGAGAAGTGTCAAGACGAGTCGTGAACTCTCTAGAAGTATGGAGAGGTTCATGAGTCAAGACAACTCCGGAGATCTCTAAAACCTTCTTGGGACTTGTTAGACTTGTATAGATAAGTCTAGAACTTGTACATATGGTAGAATAGTCTAGAACATTTAGGCTAGAGGTGGAGACTATAAATAGGGAACCTCCCCTCCCATTGAAGGTAGAGAGTGAAGTAGGAAGTAATCCTAGAGAGCCTTGTAAAGCATTCACAAGCTAATACAAAGTTCTTTTCTCCCAAATCTCTAAGTGTTCAAGCTTTCTTTCTCTCTTGTCTTAGCCTTTCATTCCGTTGCATTGTAGAGGCTGACTTAGGTTGTTCGAGGAAGTGAGCAATTCTAAGGCCGCACGGTGATAGGAGTAGTGAAGAATTCATCCCGTGACAATATATCCTTTTTCGTATCACCTACTGTAACAGCTTAGCTAGCCATGACTTTACCTGGTCTCAAGTCTCAACTGCCTATACACACGTATATATGCATCAAGTTTTGGAAGGTGTCTGACATATAAAACTAAAAGAGAGCCTCCCCAAACTGCTATGCTGATTACAAAGTTGCAAAAGATTGAGTCTGACCGTCTGAGGCTAACAGCATCTTCTTTAACTTGAGTAGGTTATATATAATTATATATGAATCCTATGTTCAGAGAGCTGTGTTGTCGCTCCATTTTGTTCTTCAACTTTGGTGGGCTAATAAGGTCTTAACCAAGTCAATGGGATGTATGATTTAGATTGTATTTTAATGGTGCACAACTGCATTTGAATTTTGAAATATGGCAGAGAGGGAGTTTTAGTAACCGAGTCAAGTCCTTCCTTCACACATTAGAAACTACAATTGTGTAGAGTCAAGATTCGTCAAGATACCTGTGTATATCAGAAGAAAGAAATATGCAAAAAGGATCAACAAAGAAACTCCTAGAACAAAGTTGCAGCCTGGCTTCTACAACACTGATAAAGTCATATGAAATCTGTCCTCATAGATTGTTTGCCTGACGAAATAAGTAAATGAATGAAGGTAGGAATATGATTACTCCTTGTATGTTGTATCAGTTGTATGATTATGAAACTATGAATGTTGCACAACATAAACACAACTCGGGTGTACGTTCTGATTGGTATTGCAAGCAGTTAGGGTATTGCAGCAACTTTGGCTTTCTACAACTTTAAGGCTAAGTTATGCCGCATATTATGTACGTACTCTTGATTTACAGTTGAACTGAAAACCAACAATTGAAGTCATTACAAGCTTAAACTGTTAGTATTGCATCATTAGTTGTACGATTAACATACTTATCCACTTAAGCAGATTAGCAACACCTACCACACCACACGCAAGACCACCAAGGAGGCTCCAACTTCACTCACCAGACCCACCCCCTCCGGGCGCGCACGCGCCCGTGGGGGGCACGCCCGAACATGAGGATCACACACCAGCAGAACCACCAGTCCCACATCGAAGAACACCACCAGGCTCCAAACTCAACCACCTATATATGTAAGGTATTTATTACAGGTAAGATTACTAATTCACTCATTCACGACTACTAATTCACGTACCATCACACTGATTCTAAATCCCAGCACTACACTCCGCACGTTCACTTGACTGTTATATCCAATACATCATTTGACTTAGGCATCAGAGCGTTGAAGGCGGGCCACCCCGTCTCGACCCCTGACCGCCTGTTTCATTGTTGTATTCTTCTAACAGCCGCACCCGAACGCCCGAGAGAAGGAGGAAGTGCCCGACAGGAGAATCCACCGCCCGCAGAGAGAAATCCCGCACGTACGAAGGAGGAGAGAGCGCCCGTCCATCCGAACAGCCCCAGCGTTCGGACGCACCACCAGGAGGAGGAGGAAAGTCTATTCTTGTTGCTTCTGCCCCGTTACGCCCCCGCGCGTAATTCGGTAGAAACATCTGGCGCCGTCTGTGGGAAGCTTACAAATTGCAAACCTCGTATAAACACCGCAAAAATCAAAGGTCCACATGCTCAACCCGGTGACTAACGGCAGCAACACGCCCGATGGGGAGACGCCGCCAGACTCACAGGGGCGGAATGTACTAGCGACCGATAGGGACGATGGCGAGGGGCGCATCAACAGCCTGGTCCAGGAGTTACGGGAGGCGGCGCTCGAGAGAGCAGAGGAGCGCCAAATCCGTCAGAGGTTGGAGGAACGACTGGACACGCTCATCAGCCAGCAGATGGAGCAGAACGAGGAGACCCAGGAGACCACCAGCGAGGAGCAACACCCGTTCGGCAGGACCAACGCCCAGGCAGCCCGAGCGCCCTCGCCCGTGGAAGAATCGGCGCCCCCGACGAATAACGCTCTGATCCTTCGGAGGATGAAGGAACTGGCGGAGGAAGTCTCGCGCTTGCGCAAGGATAAGCTAGCCGGTCAGGGCGGGACGTTCGCCCCCCGGGTCAGCCCGTTCTCGGCGCATATACTGGAGCGGGGAAGGGACCCCCACGCGAAGATAACGAAGATCGCTCGGTTCGACGGGAGCGGAGACCCACGGGCGCACATGGACGAGTTTCGGTCCACCACGGACGGAACTCGGTACTCGGACCCAACCTTGTGTTTCCTGTTTCAGGAGACACTGGCGGAAGAAGCACGGAGCTGGTTTTACGAGATCTCGCCAGGATCCATCCACTCATTCCTCGAGCTGGCGGAGAGTTTCCAGAAGCGTTATCGGCTCCAGGGGAAATACAACACCACGGGCATCCTCCTCAAGGTCCGCCAGGGGATGGACGAGAGCCTGTCGAGCTACATCAACCGATGGAGGACGCTCGCAAGCACGTGTAGGGACCTTGACAAACGAGTGGCCAAGGTGGCCCTGATGGATAACCTACTCGCCACTCCATTCGTAGAAAAGCTAGTGAGGAAGGAGCATCTCGACTACGACGAGATCATGGACCTGATTGTGCAGAAGGCGTTAGTAGAGACGCGAGTGTACGGGTCCGCCTCCGAACCCAGTTCCAGCAGACCAGAAGCGACAAACACCCAACCACGACAGCTGGCGGACGACGAGAGGCCGACCGGGGGCTTCAAGAGGAACCGAGACACGCATAGACAGAATTACCAGAGGCCTTTCTTCCGCGGACATCAGGGCAACAACTACTACCAGGCGCTTGGGCAAGCGCAGCAGGGTGCCCGCTTTCCACCGGCGCCGCGCTACCGACCGGCGGGACATGAGGTCTTCACAATTGACCGGCAGTCGCCCGAGCACCTTCTCCGCCTGCATCAACACTGAATACCGCCACCAAACAACATGACAAAAACAGGGGTTCCGACCGGCCAACTCCCGGACGTATGATGCGAATTCCACAATGCCGCCACCCACCATACCAACAGCTGCATTATGCTGAAGAAGGCCCTTGAAGACTTGAAGGACGAATGGACAACCCTTCCCAGGGCGGAAGGACGACAGCACCAGGCGAACGTCGGCACCCGTGGGACTATCAACATGATATCCGGGGGTAAGCGCAAGAAGAGAACATCATCGCCCGATCGCACGAGCAGGGAAGTGCTGGCGACCGGGGCAGGGAGAGCGCCAAAAACAGGAAGGAAGGAGGCGCCCACCATCAGCTTCATAGTAAGGGACGAGGAGGAGAACCCGAAGGACAGCACCCTACCGTTCGTGATCGACGAGATCATCGACTGATTCCTTGTGAAGAGGGTGCTAGTAGACAGCGGGGCGTCCGTGAGCATAATATATTTCGACGCGTACACGGCGCTCGGGCGGCCCGCCAGCAAGATGACGCAGGACCATGAGTGCATCGCCAGCTTCACGGGCGAGACATCATACCCAATCGGGAGCGACAACCTCCGGGTCGAGATTGGCGCGCCCGACTCCCCGCACAGCGAGATCCGGACGGACTTCATCATCATGGACACCCCCTCCCCCTACAACGCCATACTCGGGAGGCCAGGGATTTGTAAACTAAAACTGATCATCGCAGGGCATCTGCTCTTGGGAAGATTCCCAACCGAGCATGGGATCGGGCACGTTCGAGGATACAATCACGAGGAAACCACAGAGCCTCGGGGCAGGCAGGAGGTTCTCACCTTAGAGCCCACGGATCGAAGGGCGCGATCCACGCACGAACGACGAGGGACCACACATCAGACGATCTGCTGAAGGGGCGAGGAAACGGACCGCCCAATCGTCCAGACCAGCGCATTCAAAACCCAACCAATCCAACTGGGGGACTGGGAGACAATCCAACGGAAGAGAGGAACCCCCCGCCCATGGAACGTCCAATATTTGGGGAAGTACTCTCGTTAGAATCTTATTATATTGTACTTCGTTTGAGCTATTTCCGTTAGTCTATATTTACGCGCCCGTTCGTCCTTGACCCGCCCGCCCATACACTTGGGGGACTGGGGATAGGCTACTCGCGTAAATATAACACTTGGTCAAAACCCATAGCCGTTCAAAGCAAGGGAATGAGCGCGCGTTGGCGTGAGCTATTAAAAGATGCCAAAAAAAAACAAAACAAAAAAAAATCAAGGCACACAAAAGGAAAGAAATGAAACTTCATTCATTTGCCCGATTACAAAACCTACTCTATTACAAAGGAAGAGAAGGAAAGGAAAAGCTACTCTACGTCCGCCCCCGTATCAACATCCAGCTCTTCACCTTCCTCCGACGAAGCCGCCACCTCAGGCTCTACCTGCTCGCCCGGATCCATCCGCCTGACCACCGGATCCAGCTCCGCCTCAGCAGGTTCCCGAGAAGGCCCCACCACTCTCTCGTACGCGGGAACCTGGGCGCCCGCCAGTCTCTCAACTTCAGACTCCAGGAATGCCTCCTGGGCGGCTGCTTCAGCACGCACGCGCCTTAGCACGCCACGTACACACTCCACCTCGGCCACGGCCTTATCCCGTTCAATCTTAGCCAGAGCTTCACAGGCAGCAGCTTCATCCGCCCGGGTATTCGCCTCGTCCGCACGAGCGACGTACCGACGCGCCAGATCATTCGCCTTGTCCGCCCCAGCAACCAACCACTCCACCACCTTCCGGTGCTCCAACGCATCGGCCCTGAGGCGTGCAAGTTCCGCAATCTCCCGCGAGCGATAGCGGAAGACCTGCTGCATCAAGCGGGTGCACGAACCGAAGACCGCATCCAGCCCGTCAGAAGCGGCATCCTCCACCGGTGGCAGCAGAGACGCAAGGGCGGCAGCATCATCCGCCAGCGAACGGCGCAGCCCATCCACAACATCATCGCCCGACCCTGGCATGGGGCAGGGAGGGGAGTCTTCCGTCCGCGCCCGCTTCTGCGCCCGTTTCCCGCCTTTCCCTTGCGGGGGAGACTTTGGTGCACCCAAAGACAGGAGCGAGGGATTTGGAGAGTAAGAGCACTGTGGAGGACTTGAAGGTCGACTTGAAACAATCGCCCGACTTGAAGACGGAACCAGGACGACCACACGACTCGACGACAAAAGCGCAAGAACAACCTCCCGCCTGCCCCCGACATCATCTCGCTCTGCCTGCTGCTGCTCGCGCTCCGCCAGGGCCCGCACCTCGGACCCAGCAACATCACCTAGTGGCGGACGGGGAGCATCCGCTTGTGGCCCTTGGACGAGCATGTCAGGGGCACCCACGTTGGAGACAGGCGGCGGACGTCGAATACTATCCCCCGCGACCGAGGGGCCAACACCATCACCCGCCACCTCGTGAGCCTTCGCGGCAGCACTCCGCATTCTGAGAAAACGACGCTTGACCGCTTCATCCATATTCTTCACTACAAGCGCACGCGCAAAAGGTTAGCAAACAGATACAACACTTCGCAAAATTACTCTATTCCTATTTCTTGTTAGACAACTACAAAACGGCCGGCATGGCCTGACGGCACGCCAGCGCCCGTTGGGCACCCGCTCGTACCGAGCGTACGAGAGGACTGGGGGACTTCCGCCAGTATGGGATGCGCCAGGGTACATTGGGCGCACCGGGGGAAAGAGGCAACACTCGACAGCAAACAGAACCACCAGAAACACCAAAACCCACCAAATACCACCCAAAACAGATCAAACCCACCCCACCTCAAGAACAAGCCCTGTTCTTGAGAGAAACAAACAAAAACACCCAGAACAAAAACCCACCAATCCAGAAAACACACAAACCAGCAAGGGGAAACAAACAAAACCAGGGACGAGGGCCTCACCAGATTGAGTTGGTAGGGCTAAGTATGCACGTCGAGCACGTATTCTGGCAACGGAGGACACAAACACAGAAAAGCTTAAGGGGGCAGATCGCAGGGCGGTTCCGGCAGAGATTTTGAAAGTCATGAAAGTGATGAAAAAGACACACCACACCCCTATTTATACTAATCGACCGACGTCAGCCTGCGAACGCCAGCCGTCCATTTTCGCGTATCCACCGTTGGATCGTGACGCGTGGCCCAGACCGGTTCACTTGCCCTCCTCAGTAACCGTGCCAACCCATCATCTTCCCGCCTTGAATACAAACCCTAGCACGATCCCCACCAGTTCGACACGTGGCACCATGCACCACTCCCACGCGCCCACGCGCGTGACGCCTGCCCTTCAAGCAATCATGACGACAACAGCATTTGATGCATGGCCCACGCCAGCATTAAATACGCCGACCATCATTTATCGCACCAGTTCCCAAAGAGAAGTCAAAAGGAATGTCGCCTCAACCGTCTCAACAGCGCACCACCAAAACCAAGGCAAGTCACACCGCCCACACGACCGGTGGAAACAGATCACTCGCGCACGCCCAAACAAGGTAAACACCACCGCGCACGAGAGGAACTCCCCTCCGTGCGCACCCGGTAAGAACTGGCAACACGGTTTACGCGGCAATAGGCATGGCACGCTAAACTAGACGGGCGCCGCTGGCGTAGGGTTCTCCCCGTGTGCGCAAAACATTAGCAATCGACGCACCAACTCAGCCCTAGCAGGTTGCAGGTGCTGAGACTAAAAGGCAACGGGTGTGGGGTACGTCCCCTCCGTACGCAGAAATACAGGTTGCCTATCATGAAAAGGCAAGGGGCCCGTCCCCCCCTTACAGACCCTGAACCCAACAGGCGAACCAACATGCGACGGGTGTGGGGTACGTCATCTACGTTCGCACAAAGTGCAGGTCGTATTAAGAACCAGAGGCATGGGGCCCGTCCCCTCTCTGGGCGTCCCAAACTCGATAGGCGGCAATAAGCATGGGGTTCGTCCCCTCTCTTGCGCGCGCTCAGGGTGACACGGGCGTGGGGTTCTTCCCCTCCGTTCACCAACTCATTCCAAACCAGAGGCATGGGGCCCGTCCCCTCTCTGGGCGTCCCAAACTCGATAGGCGGCAACAGGCATGGGGTCCGCCCCCTCTCTTGCGCGCACTCAGGGTGACACGGGCGTGGGGTTCTTCCCCTCCGTTCACCAACTCATTCCAAACTAGAGGCATGGGGCCCGTCCCCTCTCTGGGCGTTCCAAAAATCGATGGGCGACACGGGCGTGGGGTTCTTCCCCTCCGTGCGGCGGCTCATTCCTAGCAGAGGCATGGGATACGTCCCCTCTCCTGACGAACTGAAATCGGTTTAGGCGGCAACAGGCATGGGGTCCGTCCCCTCTTTGCGCGCGCTAAACGCGATAGGCGACCACGGGCTTGGGGTTCTTCCCCTCCATACGCCAACTAAGTCCTAGTAGGGATGTGAGGTCCGTCCCCCCCTATAGGCCACGGACACGACGCGGGTGTGGGGTGTGCCCTTCCTCGACGATCGCAAAGGTATAAGCCGAATTAGCAGGGCTAAGCTCGATGGGCGACACGGGTGTGGGGTTCTTCCCCTCCGTGGGCGTAACGTTAACGATCGATTCTCCGACTCGGGTACCGGCGAAGGGTGTGGGGTCCGTCCTCTCCTTCAAGGGCCCAAGACCGATGAGCGTAGACTGGGTGTGGGGTCCGTCCTCTCCGGGCGCGAAATCTTCCCGGGTTAGGCGGAAGAGGCCTCTGCGCGCGCTAAGGTTGAAGGGCGGCACGAGTACGTGATCGTGGGCGCCGCAACGTACACTTGTAGGTCGCGGTCCTGATCGTCTCGTTGACGCTACAGCGTACGCGACGACATCCCCGTTGACGTGCGGCGTGCGCAGTTTACCCCATCGCTGGCGTACGGACAACATTTTTTGCATACACTCACACATCATACCATACATTCATGCATCATACCTATATACCTATATACCTAATACCTATATGTCTGTATCTGTTACACTTATGAATGTTTACAAGACCCACCCCATCTGGGCGCGCGGCTCCCAAGCATATATAGCAAGTCTTGCTTGGAGGTCGGGCCCATAGGTACACAAACGCACGAACAGGCAACACCCCACGGGCGCGCGGGTCCGAACTAGCAAGATCAGTCCGGACGCCGGGCCCAGAAATACAGGAACAGGTACACGATTACACGAACAGGTACACGCTCGGACGCCCAGGTCCCACTCCGTCATGCGAGCCCTTTCTTGACCGGAGAGTTGGGGGACTTGGGGGTTACAGGACCACGCACCGCTGCTCAACCGGATAAGTATTCTTGTTAATCGCACACCCTTTTTCAACTCCCCAGTCAAGAAAATTCTCTTTGACTTGGGGACTTGGGGGACTTGTTAGTATTGCATCATTAGTTGTACGATTAACATACTTATCCACTTAAGCAGATTAGCAACACCTACCACACCACATGCAAGACCACCAAGGAGGCTCCAACTTCACTCACCAGACCCACCCCCTCCGGGCGCGCACGCGCCCGTGGGGGGCACGCTCGAACATGAGGATCACACACCAGCAGAACCACCAGTCCCACATTGAAGAACACCACCAGGCTCCAAACTCAACCACCTATATATGTAAGGTATTTATTACAGGTAAGATTACTAATTCACTCATTCACGACTACTAATTCACGTACCACCACACTGATTCTAAATCCCAGCACTACACTCCGCACGTTCGTTTGACTGTTATATCCAATACATCATCTGACTTAGGCATCAGAGTGTTGAAGGCGGGCCACCCCGTCTCGACCCCTGACCGCTTGTTTCATTGTTGTATTCTTCTAACAGCCGCACCCGAACGCCCGAGAGAATGAGGAAGTGCCCGACAGGAGAATCCACCGCCCGCAGAGAGAAATCCCGCACGTACGAAGGAGGAGAGAGCGCCCGTCCATCCGAACAGCCCCATCGTTCGGACGCACCACCAGGAGGAGGAGGAAAGTCTATTCTTGTTGCTTCTGCCCCGTTACGCCCCCGCGCGTAATTCAGTAGAAACATAAACAATAAGTTAAACGTAGGTTCACAGCTAACCAAAAAGAGCTGCTGCAATCTTTCCTAGGTTAACCAGGAATGTTCAAAAAGAGCTGCTGCATTTCAATCCGTCTAGGTTGTCTCTAACAACCAAATTGTGAGGCACAATATGTGATGCTCACCTATCTATGTGGAGTAGGTAGCATCTACCCTACTCCTTGTTAAAACCACTATATAAGTAGACGTGCAACTAAGTAACTAAAGAGCCAAACCAATTAATTAAGCTGCTTTATGGTCGACTATTGTTTGCATGCATCAAGTGCTTTCGGGTCGACCAAGGATGGCGGATACGGCCCCGGTCGTTCCTTCTCGAAGGCGTGCCCTCACTCTCGACCTCAATGGCTCTTTGATTTTAAACTTTGAAGAAAACGGCCGCCGCCGTACTGGCATCCTTGAATCGATCCCCGACCATAATACCAAAAACCGAAATCTTTTTTGCATGTTTGCTCCACAAGATGAACAAATAAATGTAGTTAATTTAGAATAATTTTTTTTCTCTCTATGTGTCTCATTTTAAACTATATAGGCATATAGCACTCATAATTTTCCCCACCTACTTGTTTAACGTGAAAATTTTGCCCTAGCAGGTGGTTCCAAAAACTGTAAGAAATCGGGTGTCTCTCTTAAGTTTGTTTACCTGGCTCTGGGGGCTTTTGCTGCTGGATTTTTACCCAAGTACATTTCATTCTAGCAGTCATAAGAAATAAAGCATCGTTCTGGTTAATAAAATGGAAATCTGATGTAGTGTGAAATTCTTACAGAGAGGCTAAGGAGATTCGCTGCTATTAAACATATGCTGTATTAAACAGATGACTTGTTTTGGATCAAAATTGATTCATTTGGGTTGGATGCGCTTTGCTTTCATCGTATTAAAAGGAAAAAGGGAGCAAACTCTAACTGGAATTTTGATTGGATTCTGCGCACAATGTTTAACAATTTAGGGGGATAGGAGTGGAATTTTTAGATCCCCTTTAACAAACAAAGAAAAAAATGAACACAATGTTGTCTAGTCAATATGCTTTAAGATATGATCTATTAAAACAACAGGGTCTGCATACAGATTACTATAGTAATTAATGGATGACAACATAGAAGAATTTGTGTGGCATCCAGGGTATTTCATGTAACAAGCGGTCTAACCTAAACTCGTTTACCCTTGCTTTTTCTTGGCCAGACTACCTCCCAACCTTAATCTGTTTGTGGCTTCGTTCTCGGCTCATTAATTGGACCGCCAAGCGTATGAGCCTGGGGAGTGTCCACAATCATTTTTGATGAATCATTGTTTCCTATGCTAGGATATGTATCATCCAACTCTCCAGTTCTATAAAAGATGTAGGTGGTGTCATCAAAATAGTGCGGTGTCTCACTATCACATCTTCACAAAACCGATTAAATTGGCCCTAAACAAATACATCCGTCATTGAATCTGATAATGGATATGATGAAGCATCCTGAAGCATGTAGAGGTTATTCTGAATCAAATTTCCTTTCATAACCACAAGATCATCCTTGCAAACTCGTAAAACTCCACTTGTAACCTTGTGAGTCAAGAGTACCCAAAGATACCAAATTTTTTCTTCAAATTTGGGACATGCCTAATATCCGTCAAGCTCCTAATAACTCCATCATGCATCCTAATTTGAACTGTTCCAATACCCATAACTTTATTAGGAGTATTATCTCCCGGCCCATAAACACAAAGCTTCCATCAACAGACTGATATGAGTCAAACCAGTCCCTCTTGAAGCACATATAGTGTGAACAACCCGAATCAAGAACCAAGCATCACTAAAAAAATTACCAGCAAATAATGCAAAAGAAAAAGTAGAACTGAAAGGACCCGACCCTAGATTAACTAGTAATCTAGAATCAAGTCCTAACGACTGACCCTAATCTACGAGTTTCTGTGAAATTTTTGACATAACTTCCCTCTACGAAGAGGACTACCAGAAACCTGCAAGAAAATTACACTTCGAATTTTCCACAAACAATATTGTGGACCACCGATGTCCATCCAAATTTCTCAACATAAGACTGAAATTAAATCTGATACATTATTTAGAATTCGAAAACATACTTCCAGTAAATATTGATTCACATACAAAGAAACCCAACTCGACTACTATACGAGTGACAACCTATTCACAAGAGTCTCACTAAGACAATACTACTGAACCAGTATCCAGAGTGACTTCAATAATACAAGAGACATACTGACAGTGAACTGGAACCTACCGCTGAAGGAATTGAATGGTGGACTCAACGCCCTCGACAACATCTAGCAGCCTCATTATACACACTGCAATCTGGGCATCGATAAACCGAAAGGCCTAGGGAAAGACAAATAAAACGTTAAAACGTTAGCGTGAGTAGACGAAAACTGTTAGTCTGTGTAAAATAATAAAATATTCTATTTGTGCCTTCCCACTGATTTCTATTAAAAAGCTTGCAAGTTCGACAGTTATAAAACTGTAATAATCATGGAGGTAGTCTGTAGAGAAATCACTAATCTTCCCTGACTGGTAGCTACGATAAATATACCAATGGGTCAGACGAGGCAACCTGACCTCCCCTGACAGGTCCGATGAGGCAACCTGACCTTCCCTGACCAGGGACTATCCGGTGATCAGCCGAATAGTCAGCGTATCGATGCAGCTAATCTATAAGCCATCACAAGAAAAACCTCAATTTCTAATCTGATCTAAAATATACTGTAAATTAAATTAACATGCTGAACTACTGAAATATTGAAATTCTGAAAAATGGAACTTGCAACCGACTGTGAAAAATAAAAGTCCACTCAAAGATTTTGCCGGGATAATTACAAAGCTGAAAATTTGTCGATCAGCACAATTATTCATCTGACATGCCCGCTAACTCAATATCATGTAACCACGATTAAAATTAATATCTAATCATCGGGTTCATACTGAATAGCTAAGATCGTATTCTTGTGAGTAATTAACACAGAGAATCTCGTATACTTGAATAACATAATTTCTGTTTAATTACTGACTCAACCAAATTCTGAATTCAATTCCCTATAATCTCTCACTTTTAAGAGTCACAAACAAATCTCGAATATCAAATGACTCGCAAATAAACTGATAGCCAAAACGTCCTTAAATATTGTCGTGAATTAAACTGATAATTGTCTGCTTAAATACTTGTCAAAATTTATCAAACTCAAATCCGAGTACGGACCTCACCATTGCTTTCGACATGCGAAAACGAGCCAAACAACATAAAATTTTGTCGAAAATTCCACATCGCCGGGGCGTGGGGCCGCGGGTGGCAGCGGCTGGAATTCAACCGGTCCAGAATTCATCGACCTATATATCAAATTAAAGATCTCAATATTTCCAACAACATTCCAGTTCAATGTTAAACCCAATTCTAACCGGAAAACGTTGAAATCTCACCGTGAAGTTTCAAAAACCTCGCTGGAATTCACATTTTCCGATCGGTCATCACAGGCCACGGAAAGGCCCAAGACCACATGGGTTAAACTCACCATTCTAAGGGCTACAAAACCCCTATCAATTCGATCCTCATCGTCGCTGATTTGAGCCGCCACCAACGCAGCCGAAAACAGCCGGTTTCGGCCGGTTTTCACCGCCTCCCACCGTCGTTCTCCAGCCACCATAACTGATGAAGCACCTATCAAATGAAAGAGGAACTCGAGCCCATTATTTTGATACCAAGAACACGGCCAGAGGTGGCCGGAATAGAGCTCACCGCTGGAAACAAGTTTCACGATCAAAACGGGTCGGCTTGATCCATGGTCAACGCGGGTCAACGGATATTTCCCAAAATGGAAACTTTCCATAATTAACTCGTATTTATACCGTATACATACCAGCCCAAATCAACGGTTCAAAACAAATCTGATCAAGATCGAACGGTCAAGATTAAATCAACAATTAAATTAACACTTTTAAATACTTTCACCAACCGACTTCAAAATTCGTTAAATAATAGCTTGCTTATCCAAAAAATTTTCCAAAAATTCACATGAGATCGAAATTAAATTCTTTACCATTCTTGTGAAGGAAATCAACACAAATTCTCGCCTGGTGAAAAAGTCGTTAACAATTCCATTTACGCGACTAATTCACGATAACTTGTAACACAAATCGATAAACGCGTGATTAAGATTCAGGTTGTAACAAGTAGTATCATCCTCCACATCATTTGCATCGTCATCACTAGATGACTTCTCAGAAAATCTATTATTATCCTTGAGTTTGGGACATTCTTTCATCCAATGACCTACCTTGTGACAATAGTTGCATGTACCTCTCTTCATTCGAGACTTAGATCTTGAATTACTCTTACTGCTGCTTCCTGAATCTTTGCCCCAAACTATTAAGCTGTGGTCTTGAGTTTCACTCACGTTCTCATACACCTTCTTCTTTAGTTCTCTCAAACTCAAAGCTGCTTTGACATCTTCCAAAGAGACAGTCTCTCTTCCATACAACATAGTATCGACAAAATACTCAAACGAATTAGGCAAAGAGCACAACAAAATCAAAGCTTGATCTTCATCATCAATCTTCACATCCATGTTCCGCAAATCAAATATGAGTTTATTAAACTCATTAATATGGGTTTGAACAGATGTATCTTCAGACATACGAAGAGTGTATAGTCATTGCTTCAAATACAACCGACTTATAAGGAATTTGGTCATATATAATCTCTCAAGCTTTGGCCACAAATCTGGTGCAGTTTCTTCATCAACAATTTCACGCAGAACCTCATCAGATAGACATATCAAAATAGCATTGTGTGCCCTCTTCAACATGTCTTCTTTATCCTCATCTAACATAGTAGCTGATAAATCTTTATCTCCTTTCAGTGCCTTATGATTAGTTTATGGCTGAAATTGTAAATAAAATTCTACACATCAATTTTCACATAGGTATTGTTTGTGTTTATGTATCAATTTTCTACAAATTGCAACTAGCTGAAATTTTGACTGGATTACGCACTGGGTTTACAAGCATAATGTTTAACAAGGGGGTAGGAGTGAAACACTTAGATCCTCTTATACCATGTAACATTTAACCTAATTTGTATCATCGTCTTCTTCATTAGCATTCTCAACCTGCACTACCGGATTATTAACCATTGCCGGCGACTTTTAAGTCGCCGGTAATGTTTTTGGACATTACCAGCGATTTTTGCCGAAAAAATCGCCGGTAATATTTTTTTTTTTTACATTACCATCGAAACATTGCCGGCGACTTACATTTAAGTCGCCGGTAATGTTAAAAAAAGAAGACATTACCGGCGATTTTTCCGGCAAAAATCGCCGGTAATGTCCAAAAACATTGCCGGCGACTTAAAAGTCGCCGACAATGGTTAATAATCCGGTAGTGCTGGCACAAAAACAAAGAGAATGATGATCGAGTCTATATATTGTTGTGAGATCATACTAGATCACTACTAAATTTCAAACATTATTAATTATGAACAAGAAAATGAACCAAAAACCAATGTCCACGAGCACATTTTCTTCAATTTGTTAATTCCTAGCAAGCTCATTGAGTCGTCGAAACCCTTGATGATGCAAAGCTTTTTGAAATAATTTACATGTCTAACATTAATACACTTTTACGATCAGAGGTACCACATTGTTAGTCCGCCTTTGACTCTTTCTTAGAGAGGTTGTCTTTCCTCGGCTTCTCTGTCTCTTAGTTCGCTCTGACGTTGTGGACACGCTAAGCCTTCATGAATTCCTTCCATCATTCCCCTAAGGGCCACTACTCTGGGGGATTCCTGGTTCACGCCTGCCTGCACGAATTATTCTTCCAAATTTGCACGGCTTTGAGTCTCGGGTTGATTGGCTGCCATGACGGTCGGCACCTTGTGCATGGCTACAATGGCATAATCGGGTAAAACGACCCCTGTCAACTCATGATGTTCAGAAACTCAAACAAGGTGGTCAGTACGGCCGCAACTGTGCCCGTCAACTCGGTAGTAGTTTTCGGGACCCGTTCAGTGAACTGCTAGAGTGACGCCATATCAAGCCTCAGGGTGGTATACCACTCTTTGGCTCGATGGAGGTCTTAATCGACATTGGCCATTCACCCTCTGGTTCATTCGTGCTCCAAGTCTGAGTTGTCCTCGTCGCTCACATGGATTTATCCTGTGAGGTTCCTCAGTCCAGTCTGATGCGAGATGATGATGTCATACTTTGACGTCCTCTTGTTGGGGACAGTATGGATTGTCCCCTCCGATGGGGTTGTTTCCTTGTCACACTGATTGTTCACATTAGTTTTTCCCGAATTATCTTCGACGTTCCTCTGTTCACGAGAGTTATTCTAGAGTTCTGCTCTCAATGAAAGCACCAATTTGTGAAAGCAGATTTTGATCTCCCTCTAGCTTGTATCCTCATGAACCTGCAAAACAAGTCGGAGCACGGTGTGATACCATGCTTAGACTTTGCGATGCTTAAGTGAGTACTTTTCTCAAGAATCATAGAGTAATACAGGTAGAATGGTGTTACCTCAGACCATGTAGTATGACCTACTTATAGATATCGTGCTAGGTTTAAGCATAATCCTTTCTCGAATCGGACTACCTTACTTTCGGAGAGGAGAAATCCATTAAGGAATGGATATTCCGTATCAAGGGTCAATCACGCATTTTGATTACCACATATCCTTTGGTGTAATCCCCTTAGGATTCGTATAAATCTTTCATTTTGCCTCTAGAATTCTGTCGATCCCTCGAGGACCACGTCATACCTTAGGATTATCACACCATCTTTTGAACATTTCAGAAACTTCTACAGTATTCTAGACATTTCGAGAAACCTCTAGACAAATTGTTATTACTCGGAACCCTAACCGTACAGACCCAAACCCATTACTTGAATTATCGGACCTCTTCCTAAGACAGACCTGAGCGACCAAAGTCCCTCGAGCTCGGTGTGGCCAAATTAGACTCCCACGTAAAATAATTATATATGGTAAGATTGAATACATAAGATAATTACTTTTTTTATAAAGGTGGTTGATGGTGACATTTCTTCCCTATCCTCAATGTAGCAAGAGAGAACAGATTGGTCATTTGACAGGTCACACCCTGCCCAGCCTCGCAGATGTGCGAGGCTCGTGTGGTGCGATCTCGAGCGGAGTTTTCCATTTTGCCCTTTTGGTTTGTCTTGATAACTATTTTAGGTGTTAATGATGACATCTTTTCTGGTTTAACGCATGATCTACTAATACGCTGAAAATTGCTTTTTAAATACAATCGAAAGAGACCCATAATTTAGGAGCAGTTATTGGGTAGGGCCGCTGTGCCCCGTGTCTATCAGGCCAGCCATTAGCAAGGGCTTTGAAGGGTATTTTCGCCATGATGCCATATCGTCATTGCTGAGTCAAACAATGATCTTTGCGACGTTGTGTTGGCTTCATTTATCCGAAAGATCTCCTACTCTCGTACGAAACAAGAACAGCAACTGCTCATTCATGCGCCTGTCTTTATCGGTAAGGATATCATAAACTAAAATCCGGATATATCCTTTAGCGTTTCGAATTCCCCATATACCCACGTTTCAGAACAGCTAGAAAGAAGCCTAGATGGCCAAATGAAGGACAAAATGGTAATGTCCAGAACGGAGTTAAGGATTAGAACGGAGTTGAGGATTACCATCGAATCAAATCTCTCATTTAAATTTAAATTCAAATTCGTTTCTTTCTGACTTTAATCAGCTATATCTTCCGACTCCTCAGTCGCTCTTTCCTGCGAGTTTTATTCTCTGCTCTCCTCTCCTCTCCTCTATCTATCTGCGTTCATCTAACTGTAAGTCTTGCATGATTATTCGTCCCTTTTTTCTTTTTGTATTTTGATCAGATTAACTGATTAATCAACTCTAGCATTTACAAAGTTTGAAACCACCTTTTGTGCTCATGTAATTGATGATCGATATGGGTGGTGATCAGCGGTCTACTTAATGTTGTGTTGTACCCAAATAACCATCATCTTGGTTAATTATTGATGTTCTTTGTGTGTTATGTATTGCAGTACAGACCATGAAAATGAAGGCTGGGAGGACACTGTTGCTTCTTGTTTGTGTCAATTTCCTTATCTTTATAGTGGCAAGTAATCTTGGTCCATGTTTTTCTTTTTAGTTATAATAATTCTAGTTTATTAGTATTTTTTTTAACTCGAATTATATGATAAGGATTGTCTTGATTGATTCTTCAATGTAGACTGCTGGTCCGCAGACGTGCCCTGCAGATCTTGAAAGTGAATGCAATGGTGATTCCGATGAATGGAAAGGGGAGTTTTTCCCTGAAATACCCAAGATTAAGTACGAGGTAGAGAGGCTTAGCAGTTAGCACAAATTTCATATGATTATGTATCTACTTTGTATGATTGCATGTCATTTTAACATCTATTTTACAACTAGTAAATAGCTATTCAAATTTATCTATCAGTTGATTATAGTACACTTATTCACACAAGTTACCTATTTCTTCAGTTATTGAATATGGAGGATGAATGCAAGTCTTTTTCTTATAATATTGAAGATTTTCTATGCCCAATTATTTACCGACTGTTTTTTTTTTTTGGTTTTTTCAGGGTCCCTCTAGCAAGAACCCCCTTTCATTCAAATGGTATAATGCAGAGGAGGAGATTCTAGGGAAGAAAATGAAGGTTTGTAACTCTTTAAGGGTTTATTTGATTATTTAAGCATCCAATGGTTGTTGTCTGAAGTTTTGGCCAATAATAGGATTGGTTGAGGTTTAGTGTTGCGTTTTGGCACACATTCCGTGGAACAGGAGGTGACCCATTTGGTGCAGCTACAAAGAATTGGCCATGGGAGGATGGAACTAACACTCTGGCCATGGCCAAGAGAAGAAGTAAGACTATCCTCACTGTTTATAGTTTGGCATGTGACAGAGATCAAGCAATAGTTATATCAATAGTTACAAAACTTTTAATGCAGTGAAAGCCAACTTTGAGTTCATAAATAAGCTTGGAGTCGATTGGTGGTGTTTCCATGACAGAGATATTGCTCCAGATGGAAAAACCATAGAGGTAAGGCATTCATAAGGTTACTGATATATTTTTATATTACTGGTTGAAATGGTGAGCACAAGAAAGCATGAAATGGGAAATATTATTGTTCCAGTTCTGGTAATTATAACTAGATCAAGCTGGAAACTGTTGTTTTACATTGTTTTTCCTTTATAACAGGAATCTAATACAAACTTGGATGAGGTTGTGGCCCTTGCTAAAGAACTTCAGGTAATTTTTTCACACAAGTACAGAAGGAAATAATGCTATGACTCATGAGCAGATACATGTAACAACGATGCAATCATAGTCATTCAAGTTAGATTGTGTACTGTGTATGCTTAATGACATGTTAATTGTTTTACTGTATAAGTATTCATACAATCTGTGAAATTAGCAGAGGCTTATATGCTGTTTATTTTATAATGGAAGGTCAGTGTAGTCAACCCAACAACCCACTGTGTTTCCAAGATTATCTCTGCATATTGTCAAAAAGTGATATGGAAATTAAAAAATAGATTATAATGGTGAATGTAACATGCTAGTTGAGCATATTTATCGTGATTGGCATCTCCACAGCTAGCTTTTTTTGAGATCAGTAAATGAAGGCCTCATTTAAATGCTTTGTTGTGTGGTAGCAGGGAACCAAAATTCGACCTCTGTGGGGCACAGCTCAGCTATTTATGCATCCTCGCTACATGCATGGTGGTGCTACTAGGTGGTCTATCTTTTCAACTATTGCACATACTCTGTCCTTGGATTTATTCTTCCAATTAATATTCTGAAAATGCTTTACAGCCCTGAACTAGGTGTATATGTGTATGCTGCTGCTCAAGTTAAAAAAGCTATTGAGGTGGGTGACATCTATCAATGTCTTTTTTTTGTTGGTGTTCTCACTTCTCTGATATGTGCATGCTGATTCCACATTTTCCAGGTCACGCATTATTTAGGTGGTGAAAATTATGTGTTTTGGGGTGGCCGTGAGGGTTACCAGAGTCTCTTAAATACTGACATGGGACGAGAACTCGATCATCTGGTGTGTTTTGCTTGCTGATATTTCAAAATTATTGCAAAGATATACTGTCTTTGTTTCATCATATGGACATTTGATCTTCATTGTTTGCAATATAATTGTCCTGGTTACTGAGCGTGAGTTGTTGGTATATTGACAGGCAAAATTTCTTGCAGCTGCGGTTGCTTACAAGAAGAAAATTGGATTTAATGGTACATTTACATATGTGTGAATACATTCATTATTGTAACTGGAATTTGTGGTTTGCTTCTGATTTCATCTTAGTTTATTTCATCAGCCTATGCTGTTGTCCTATATTAAGGAGCCTTATTTTCATTTCTTTTCCGGCCTTCTTATTCAGGAACACTTTTGATTGAACCAAAGCCTCAAGAACCTACCAAACATCAGTATGCTTCTTCCATCATTATTTAAAGATATGGAGTAACCTATCAAATGCTTACCTACTCATATTCTTACATTTGGTAAAATTTAATAGGTATGACTGGGATGCTGCAACAACAGCAAATTTCCTGCGAAAGTATGGCCTCATAGGTAATCCTGGTTTGTATCTCTTTTTACATCACTCATTAGATACTGTTTCCTTCGTTCTAACTTGTTCTTTTGCAGGAGAATTCAAACTCAACATTGAGTGCAACCATGCTACTTTATCTGGTCATAGGTACTTCCAATTGTTCATCTTACCACTCAAGATTTTTTTTTATAAAATTCACTTCACATTTCATCTAGTCATTGTTTGAAAACATGAGAAAACCTGATATTCGTGTCCATATACATTTGATACTTGTGTACTGTGCAGCTGTCAGCATGAGCTTGAAACTGCAAGACTCAATGGTTTACTGGGAAACATTGATGCGAACACTGGAGATCCTCAGATTGGTATTTTGCTTGTTTTAAATTCTCCTACATACTGGCAATAACAACAAAATTTGTAATACAGAGGTTTGTTGTCACAGGATGGGATACAGACGAGTTTCTCACAGATATTGCAGAGGCAACCAGAGTAATGCTCATTGTGGTGAAAAATGTAAGTCTGAGATATAAATGTATTCATTTTTGGTTATTGGATAACAATGTTTAACTGGTATTCCATTGTGGACCAAAACTATAAAAGAACAGAATGACGGTGCAATTTGATAAGCTGTATCTCACTTGCTTCCTTTTTACAGGGGGGACTGGCACCAGGAGGGTTCAACTTTGATGCAAAATTGTCAGTGCCTGTTTCCAGTTGATTTATTGTCATCATAAGTCTTTTATGTTTTAAGTGGTAGTTATTTTCTGCTATATTGTTCACTTCTATTCTTTCCAAAATTTTCAGGCGGAGAGAAAGCACGGATGTCGAGGATTTGTTCATTGCTCATATCAGCGGAATGGATACCCTAGCTCGTGGACTCCGTAATGTTGCAAAGCTTATTGAGGTACTCTGGTTGTCTCTGTTCGTCTCTTTTTTGTGAGCTTCTAATCACATGTACGAAAATTTCATTGCCCTTGCCCATAATACTAATATATGACTTCTCATTTGTACTTTAAATTGAAGGATGGTTTTCTGCCTGAGCTTGTTCGCAAACGATATGAGAGTTTCGATACAGAAATTGGGGCTCTGATCGAGGTAATGTTCTTCAAATACTATAGTTGTGATCCCTTAGTTCGGAGTGGCTTAGATGACTAATGCGTGGTTCATAATTAATAGGCTGGTAAGGGTAATTTTGAGTATCTCGAGAAGAAGGCGATAGAATGGGGTGAGCCAAAAGTTCCCTCAGCCAAGCAGGTAATTTAAAATGTTACTCTTCATATACAAGTGGTGTTTCTGTGCACACGAGTGTTATGTGTATGTGGCCGTACTCTGCGGATGCATATAATTGGACATTATTGTACAAGATGAGGATATCATATGAAAACCAAGTCTAACTACGTGCATAATTAGTTTGTACGTGTCGAGTGAAATCTACGTTCTTTTAAAAAAAATCTCAAGACTAATAACCAACATTTACCAATTAGGCAATGGAAGGTTGTAAATTACTGTTTTGGCAAGTTTCCATTTTCACCTGATGCTTCAACAATGTTATGCGCCAGAAAGATATCTGCTAGATTTTCATAGTGAATCTCATGTTAGGTTTGTTGCTTGCTAAATTTGCGGTGGCTACATGAGTTTTTGTGGATGGCCATAAGTCTTAGGCTCCTAGGAAAGGCAAAGGTAGATATGAAAGCTTCAGTAGTGGAGATCAAATTTGGGTTTGTTTCTCTTGTAAGACGAAGACAGATCTTTTCATAATTAGAAAAAAAGAAAAGACATGTACTGTTATCTCCAATTCCATGTCTGTCTGTCGATCTTTTCTCAGAGTGCATGTCAAACCTGTAACTGCTCAACTATATCTGCATAATCAACCCCAAGATATATATAAATGTAATATGTTCATGATGTAATTAATTGTACGATTAGACTGGCATACAATTTAATACTTTATTGTTCTGTTTCAGGAACTTGCGGAGATGCTTTTCCAGTCAGCTTTGTAAACATGTAAGCTAGAAGCCAGCCAGGAACAAATCAGTGAAATAAATCCCAAGGAATGTTCTCCCTTTTGTTTTTGTGCAAAAAGGGTAACGAGTCCTTGTACATTTACAGGTGCACTTTGCAGATCAGATAGATATATAATGCTCATCTCGCAGGCCATGATATCATTGAGAATTAGGGCTTTGAGCTATTCAGATGCCGAGTACAAATCTAGATTTTAGTCAAACTATGTCGAAGTTTCCCTATGTAGCTCAACGAATTGACTCAAGTGAGCAGTGCCTTTGCACTTTGGTGTGCCAAAGATATATTTCATAAGAAATATGCAGGCAGTTCAGTTATTCCATATTTATCATATTCCGTAGGTTATGAACAGTGGAAGCATGATGCCTAAAAATATTTAATCTGGAAGTGATGCACATCGAAAGAAGAAAATAAACCAGATATAAAGTATATTGCATCTTGATGTCAACTAGCTTTACATTTTAGTTTCAACTAACTTGAAATTATTTACTTTAAATACGTAATCATGAACTTTTCAGCTAATTAACTAATTAACCACAACAAAAAACACAAATTTGCCATCTCTTGTAGCTCGTTCTGTAAAGGATGGGGCACTGAGATTTGTTGAATTTGGCAGCAGAGAAGCATGGTGAGTGAAACCAGGCCAGGGGATCATGTTGGTGGCAGTTTTTGCTAGCTTCTGTATCTTGGTTTTCACTAAACATCTGCGTCTTAGTCTCTTAGGAATCCATGCCAGTTTGTAGGGTCACTGTTTGAGAGATTTGAGCAAATCACAAACCTTTTACTGGGTTTCTCATCTTTTGCTGGATGTCATTTTGGGCTGTAATCAGAAACTGCATTGAGTTGAGTGATTACGAGGTACCGAAATGGCTCGACTGGCACTGCTGCCACCTTTAATAAGTTGGCACTTGGCAATCGACTGCCGGCCACCTTACCAAAGGTGACGGCAATCAACTCATTTTGGTACCGCGTAATCACAGCAGCAACACTAGGAGTCTCTCTAGTCTAGTTTGACCACAACTTGGTTGCCACGTATACGGGCACAGTTTACTCACGATCGTACGCAAGAATTTTCCTTTTAACTTTCCAGAGGACATTTGTCCATCCTCGGTCCTAAATACTACATAATTTATTTATTTTATTTGTTATTTTCTATGTCAGGATTTACCCAAAGATATATGAGAGTCTTCCGAAACAACTTTTACTATAGCAAGAGTCTCTCTCCTCCTACAAAGGACGATTATGTATCCCCAACATTTTTTTACTATAGCAAGAGTCTCTCTCCTCCTACAAAGGACGATTATGTATCCCCAACATTTTTCCATTGTATCGCTCTAAAGCTCAAATACGTATAGATGAGTATAGATGAGTATAATGCGTGTGATACATAAATATCTAAGAAGAAAACAATACTTCAGTTGCTTAGTTCATGTTTTTTGCGCAACAAATAAGAATTTTTATTTCTATTAATCAATTATAAAATCTTATTTTATTTAATTGTTAGTAATATGTTCAACAAATAACTAGTGACACGTGTCATTATCGTCTAAATGATTGAACCAAGTTTCCAATAAATTTTCGACAAGTCATAATGTGACACATGTATCTTCCACTTGACGTTATCGGCTAAATTATTGATGAAGATTTCCAGTAAAATTTTCGACCATTCATTGTGCGACACTTATCACATCCACGTGTCGTTGTCGGATAAATAATTGGATGACAATTTTCGGTAAGATTGCTGACCAATGAGGAAGTGACACGTGTACTTATGTTTGAAAATTAGATTATCTAAATTTTGCTATAAAAGCATTGTCTATGGCTACTTGAAACCTCACAACATCTACAAGTCACTTGATATTCTACACCCGTAAACACATATCTTCAAACACTTCTTTACGTTCCCTCATCAGTAAGATGAATCCTAAAGTCTTCTAGGAGGAGGCGACAACAATGCCAGCAAGCTGCAACAATTGCTAATTCCTTCGTCACTGATGCGATCATGGTAGCTGTAACGTTTGACGAAGATCCACCTCGCCACCGCCGTCCAAATCAACCAAGGTAGAGGGAAGCAAGGGAACAGAATCTGATGAAAGATTACTTCATCGAATGTCCTGTTTTCAATGAGCAAGATTTTCGCCGGAGGTTCTGAATAAGCACGAACTTGTGCAACCACATCAAGACAAAACTCTGCAACCACAACCCATTTTGGCATCAAAGAGCAGATGTCACTGGATTGCAAAGACTTCTTCTCGAACAAAAGATGACTAGTGCTCTACGAATGTTGGCGTACGGCGCAGCTGCAGATCAGTGTACTGAATACACAAGGATGAGGGAATCAACAACACTAGAATGCATGAAGAAGTGGTGCACACAAGTGGTCTTAATTTTAGAAGGTCGTTACCTCTGTGCTCCAAATGCAACAGACATCACTCGACTTTTACGAAGGGCAAAGAAACAGGGATTTCTTGGTATGATCAGAAGCATCTACTGCATGCACTGGGAATGGAAGAACTGTCCCACAGCTTAGCAATGGTCATACTCAGGGCGGAAGGCTCGTCTGACCAGAATCTTAGAGGCGATAGCGTCATATGACATGTGGATATGGCACAACTTCTTCGGGACGCCTGGAGCACAAAATGATATTAATGTGCTCAATAGCTCGAATGTCTTCAATGCGCCCCTTGCCGGAAGAATCCCGCAATCGACTTATAAAGTCAACGGTATGACATACCACCACACTTATTATCTAGCTGATGGAATATATCCGAGGTACTCCTCGTTTGTAAAAAATAATTTTCAATCCCCAAAATCAACAACATAAGTTGTTCGTAAGGAAATAAGAGACATATCGCAAAGATATAGAGATGTGCTTTGACATCTTACAATCTCATTGGGCACTTATTCGTCATTCAGCTATGTGTCATCACAAATCGACATTGAAAATGATCATGTTGGCTTGCATCATAATGCATAACATGATTGTTGAGGAAGAATTTGTGGAGGACGATTTTGAGGAGAACAACGAAGATCTACAAAACCCATCTAGTGCTTTCATAGTTTATGATGGACCGGTGGATGAAAATGGTAATCGAATTCCCTTTGAGCCGGTTGGAAGAGATCAACATCAACAACGGTCTAGCGACCGTCTCGTCAATCTCCAATCAGTTTATCTTTATGGAGAACTTCAAAAGGACTTAGTGAAGCACAACTAGTTTCTTAAAACCGGGGAACAACTCTAAATAAGGTGTTTGATGTATGTGTGTTTGCATTTTGTGTGTTTTATTTTTGTGTGTTTCTCTTTTGTGTGTTTGCATTTTATGTTGTTTGAGTGCAATTTAATGTAATGTGTTTGAAATTTATCTAAATAAATAAATGCGTTTTTATTTCTCAAAACTTTAAATTACATAATGACATGCCAAACATAGATTTATTATTAAGACAAACTAAACTAATCACTAAAAAAAAGGTTCTGGGGGCGATAACAATTTGTGAAGCTTGCATCGCCAACTTCTTCCTCATCGTCATCCACTTGCTTAAGGATTTATGTTTTTCTCTTCATGAAATACCACTTACTTAAGGATTTCCGCTTCGAAATTCATTGTCGTGATCTTTGTTTATTCCTCTTATGCCCTCAAATGGTAGTTTTTCTCATCGAACATTCGTTGCTTTTCTTCATTTGCCTTTTTCCAATCGGTGAACATTTTTTTATTAGCCGCAATACTTTTCAAAGTCTCATCTCTAACCTCATTCGTAGGTGTCATGGGCTTCTTTCCCCTTCTTTTTGCTTCCTTGGCCGCCTTCACTCCTTGAGGTCTAGGCAGACGGTACCTTCAATGTTGCTTTGTGGTGTACGAATCACATCTTCCTCACTCAAGTTCACGCTAGGAGACACCTTACTAACAGGAGGAGTAGCTTTGAAGTTGAAATGGTAAGAAGGTGGAGTTCTAGTTTCGACGACTCTAAAATAAGGATGATCCTTTACTGCTTCCCAACACATAAAGTGCGTAAACTCTTTATGCTTTTTTCCCACATAAAACGTTTGAGCTTTCCTTAACTACAAAAAAAATAACGAATTAATATGTCACAATAATATCAAATGAAATGGACTCCACATTTTATATTTCATAAAATTAATTAAAAATGAGAGGACCAACATAAATAAATTCTTATCTCATCTTGCAAATTTCTGCCAGATTTCGGATTCCTTCTTGCGTATGCAAGCGCTGCTTTCCATTGTGTCAAGTTTGGCTTCAACTTAGCAAAACAAGAGGTCAATGCATTTTGGGTCCCAGCCTCCTCCCTCTCTTCACCTTGACCCATCACCCAATTTTCTTTGTAATCGGCATAGATTTTTTTCCACAATTTGTCCACCTTTTGTTTGTTGCCGGAGATAGGATCCATGTTATGACGATAATAAGAGATGCACAATTGAACATCTTCGGCACAAGATGACGAGGTGAAGACAGAGCGAGCCATATTTTACTTAAGCCGGACCCTCACGGATTGTGAAAGTCGCTATACATTGATGGAAAAATTGTGCCTTGCTCTTTACTTCTCTGGATGCAAGTTGAGGCACTACATGTTATCTTTCACCACAAGCGTCATCGCACAAACTGATTTAGTTCGATACATGTTGGACTGACTTATACTCAGAGGACAGATAGGGAAGTGGATTCTCGCACTGTCTGAATTTTCCGTACAATATGTTCCACAAAAGGCAGTAAAAGGCCAGGCAGTGGCCGATTTCCTTGCTCACCACCCTATGGAGAACATGTCAAAGCAACGGGAGTTAGAATTGTCACATATTTCTTTATCTCCTTGGAAGCTCTACTTCGATGGCTCGAGCACAAGTGCCTTCGCGAGGGCAGAGATTGCTTTAGTCAACCCACAGGGAGAAACGTTTGCCTATTCATTCCGTCTTGAGTATAATTGCTCCAAAAATGCAGTGGAATACGAGGCTTTAATTATTGGTCTTGAACTTCTCTGGGATGTGGGTGCTGCGGAGATCCAAGTCTAGAGAGATTCATTGCTAGTAATTCGACAGCTCCATGCTACATTTAAAGCAGGCCTTATCCTTAAGCCATACGTAAAAGGGGCTAGCGAGTTGTTGGAATTGTTTTCCGAAGTGACCTTGACTCATATTCCCCGCGGAGAAAATTTTGCAGTAAATGAGTTAGCTCAATTGGCTATGGGAGTCGAGTTGGTCGATGACGTCCATGAGCACCTTTTGAAAGCAGAGGTGCGCACATTGCCTTCCTTTATAGATATGAAGGAATAAAAGGATGAATGGTATGTGGAAGCCCTCACGACCATTGATGATGATTGGAGACAACCAATTATCAAATACTTACAGGATCCTAGTTCCACGGTAGACAAGAGGATCCGATACTTTGCTCTTAATTACGTTCTCCACGGCAGTGAACTGTTCAGGCGTGGAGAAGAGGGAGTGGATTTGGTCTATGTTTTCGGGAATGAAGCAAAGCGACTATTGCGAGAAGTGCATCTAGGGGTCTGTGGAGCGCATCAGTCCGGCCCAAAGATGAGGTGGCTTCTGCAGAGACACGGGTATTTCTGGCCTTCGATGTTAAAAGACTGTATTGTTTTTGCAAAGGGGTGTGAGGACTGTCAGGCTCACGAACCAGTTAGCCACATTCCAAACATTCATATACAACCAATCATCAAGCCTTAGCCAGCTCGAGGATGGGCGTTAGACCTTATTGGTTTAATTCATCCCCATTCTTCTATGCAGCATAAGTTCATCATTATTGCTATGGATTTCTTTACCAAATGGGTCGAAGCGAGGCCTTTGAAAGTGGCCTCCGCTGCTGCGATCAGGCAGTTCCTATATGAGGATGTCATCTGTCGGTTTGGAATTCTGGAGTGCTCTGTCTCTAATCGAGGAACCGCGTTCATGTCCGAAGAGGTAGAAGAATTGATGATGGACTTTGGGATCAAATTTTTGCATTCTTCACCATATTACGCACAATCAAATGGCCAGGCTGAAGCAAGCAACAAATTGATCCTCCACATCCTTAAACGCATGCTCGCAGACAACTCTAGACTTTGGCATGAAGAGTTATTCAGCACTCTGTGGGCGTATCGCACTTCGAAATGCAATCCTACCCGGACTACTCCATATGAGGTAATGTTTGGTCATGATGCCGTGTTGCCGTTAGAGATTAATGTCCAATCACTCCAGATCATGGATCAGCATCAACTCATTGGAGAAGACTATGTCCAAGCGATGTGGCAGGAGCTCGAGGATTTGAACGATAAGCGTCTCAATGCCTTAATTAACTTATTCACGGAGAAACAGAAGGTTGCTCGCTGTTACGATCGCTGTACCTGTGGCCTTAGCTTTACAGAAGGGGAGTTAGTTTGGAAGATAATCTTGCCTTTGAGGGAAAAACAGGACGGACGCGGTAAATGGTCTGCGAGGTGGGAATGACCCTTTATTATTCATAAGATATTAGGTAAGGGAGATTTCCAACTGCGTGACATTGACGGTGAAGTTCATCGCAATCCAATCAATGGTCGATTTTTGAAGAAGTATAGACAGCCAGTTTGGGAGTACGAGGCCCGCGAGGGGTCGACTACTTAGTTTTGCATTCGTTTGCAGCCTATCGCAGAGGCTTACCTCATGTCAAACTAGGGGGGCAACTAGTGTCCAAAGTCAACATACAAGTGGCTAAATATTACAACATTTTTATTTTTACGGCAGAGTCTAAATCTTGAGATTCTTCTAAAGTGTTACAATTATTTACGACCAAACTTTTCTGGTCAAATCAACGGACTGTGTGGAAAATCAAAGAGGCTTTGAATAGAGAAACCCGGAGCGTTACATCGAGTCAATGAAGCAATTAAGGGGTTCAACATTCGGTTATCAACTCATGTATCTCTTAGAAGGACCATAACATTATTGTTTCAAGGTATATAGAGTTATGAGTCATTAAAGACGGACAGTCATTCTCAAGGACCGGCGTGATCTTTGGAGGCGCGAAGATCTTTTGGGCAGGGATGTACAGTAAGTGATTAAGGCCATGGGCCACAGTGCATAAATTAAAATAAGCAAGAGTTTATGCAGAATAAAATAAAAAGCCCATATCTGGGGCTTAGTCAAATAAGGTTCGGAATTTCAAATAGAGCTGTCGAGAGCTCGCAGATGAGTCTTCTCTTGAAGATATTGGGCCTGTGCGGCATCCCAAGCCCTGGCAGCATTCGTAGCTGTAGCGTGGGTTTGTTGAACGTTCTCAGATTGAGCTTTCCCGGCATTCAGAAGGGCAATCGCAACTTGTTTCTTACGGAAAAATTCTTCCTCCTGTTCACGAAGCTCGGCTTGAAGTTTAGCGATTTCCGCACGTTTGAAGAGGATCTTCACCCATTCACCTTTGTAGTTTGTCTCCATCGTCTTGATCTTGTCAAATCACGTTTCCACTTGCGATTATGGTTGACACGAAGGGAATAGCTTTATTGTGCTCGTGTGTGGTAGAGACAACAGTATCGTATATGCTGGAGAGCTTTCGCAGTGTCTCCTCCATTTGGTCCAAAACATCAAGGTCCACGTCTTCTACGGAGTGACGAGCCGTTTGTATATGAATAGCTAGCTCTTGACGTACGAACTGATCTTCGAGATTCAGAGTCCACATATCACGAAGGAAAGCGGTGGCAAGTTGAACCTCTGAAGGATCTTTCTCAGAACGGATTAAGTCATTATAAATACCTTCCGCTTATTACAGGATCTTGGCCATTCGTTCACTGCCATCTACTGGGGCTGGAAGGGGTAGCGTTGAAGACTTGGGGGCAGTCATCTCATAGCAACCACAAATGACATTAGAGAATTCTCCAAGCCTTCGCCGGCCCTCTGCAAGAGACAACTCCTCGGTACCTGGATCCTTTTACGAGAACACCTATACTTAGGGAGTTTATGAGGTGTTCAGGAGACTAATAAGAACAAAGACCCATTTGAGAAAAAGCAGAATATACCTGAGACAGATGAGGAGGAGATTGATCATCGTACAATGCGGTATTAATGCAAGGAGGAGAAGGAACTTCAGTCGTGATCTGCGAGAATCATGATAGGTTAGATCTTAGTAAAAGATAGGTAAAACAGACATAGTGATTCAAGGTAAAGAGTAATACAGAAGGTGCCATATGGCCAGTGTCTATGGTCAAAGTAATAGAAAGGGCATCCAAAGCACAAGTGTGTTCTTCGTTCGCAAGGGTGGAGGCTACATCCTCAGCAGCGAGGGAAAATGCAGGAGATGTGTGAGTGTTATCCTTAAACACAAAACCAGAAACAGTGGTAAGGAAAGAATACAAAGTAACTATAGGAGGATGAAGGTAAAAGCAAAAACCTCAGCAACGGACGAAGTCTGTACAATAGCAGCATCAAGAACTTCATTATCCGCGACGGGCTCCGCAGCCTGCGTCAGAGGATCTTCATTACCCACAATGGTGATAACCTCTTCTGCTGTGGCAGTTGCAGCAAAGACTAGGCGCTCAAAAGGTTGATCATAGACTTGTTCGTGTAGTCTCTTACATTGCGCCTCTTCATCAACAGCATCAGAAGGACCTACGTCCAGAGGTCTAGAAGCTTGAGGAGCTTCAGATGCACTCGTAGCACTGAAGGAAGGCTCAGAAAAAGTAGCCGGTTATGCACACTTGCCTTTTGCTTGTGCAGCGTTATACAACAAGACTTCTTCTGAATATTCACTATCAGGCGTCGGCTCGATGGAGGGAGACTTGTTACTCAATGCTTCTCCTGGCGGCTGTGTGCCATCTTGAGCAACATTACGATGAGGGCGACGGGTCTGGATCATAAAAAGATAAGGGATTATAAAAGAAAGAATCCCAAGAGAATAAGGTCTCAATACAAGAAGAAACTATACCAGTGGAACTTCTTCGTTGGAATCTCCATCTTCATCATCCCAAGCCTCAACTGCCTCTTTCTTCTTTTTCTTGGCAGCCGCCATCTTTGCAGCTTTCCTCGTAGTAGGGGAGGCAGCTGTGAGACTCGCACCCATAAACTTGATGCGCTTTGAAACAGAAGGAGGAGATGTGGTAATCTCACGTGCCTCTCTTCTGACCCATTTCCTTTTGAGCGACAGGGGCAACTGCTTTCCTATCTATCGTCTTCTTGAAGTAACCAAGGAAGGAAGCTGAAAAAATGGTGCAGAAGACATCGAACCTAAGTTGTGACCAGATGTCACCATAGTGGCGTTGGTTCCACTCAAGATATTCTTCAACTGCCAAGTAAGCCACGCAGAGTGAACGCCAATTGAAGTGTGAGAGGTTCAATAGAGGGAAAGTTGGGATGGCAAGAGTCTGTAGGATTGCAGCAGAGGGCTTCTCCACGCAGGTCCTCCACAAGGTATAACCATTGCGAGACTCAACCAGGAGGCAGGGGAGACCTTGTTTGCATCCCAGCTGACGCGCAAAGTGGTAGGGAGCATACAGCTCAAACCATAAAACTGCATCAGGAACAACGATATCAGCACAAGTGATGCACTGAGCAAAGAGGTTCTTTGCAGCGGGGGCTTGGTGAAGGGTGATTGTGAATACAGTCGCTAGCTCCGCAGGGAACCTTCTCATCAGAACGAACTCAGCCATGTCCTTGGGGAACAGCTTCTGACCCCAAAGATAATTGAAGCACTGCAAGTAGCTCAGCAATTCCGTTTTCACCTGCAAGTGCTAAAGTTTTCCCCAATACCTCTTCAGAGGTAAACTCTTTATGATGTGGGCTGCGAAACTCATGGAAGTACACCTACAGCCACAAACACAGAATCCAGATGGGTCCTGCGAATTTCAACTTGAACGGGTTCAGAGAGATCCACCCAAGTCCACAATACAAGACACCAAGTGCTTATTGTGCGAGGCCAAGACTGTGGCCATTATACAGTGCCTCCACTACCTTGGTGAAGGTATTAGTGATCCTGTCCGCAGCGATGCAGAATACATAACGACAAAGCCAAAACTCCAGAAATGCAATGCCGCCATAGGCATTCTTCAGCCGTTGGTCCTCAGAGGCGGGAGTGGTCTGAAACTCTTCTGTGTTATAGTGCTTACGCCAATTGGAATAAGCAGTGCTTATTGTGGCGCGAGCAGGGTCCGCGAAAAAGGGGAAAGATTCACCGTCTAGACTGCTAAGAAGAAAATGCCCATCCACTATGGGCAAGCCGGTGATAATAACGACGTCGAGGAGGGTAATCCCTAAGTGCTCAAAGGGGAGAATAAAACTATTGCTACTCGTCTCCTAATAACATAAAACAGCAATGGCAGCAACACGATTCCCGCCTTGGGGAAGATGGAAACATAAATCCAGAGCATGAGAAACACCAACATGTTGCCAAAGTTCTTCATCGAGGGATTTCCGCTCTTGGAACCATTGAAGCTCTTTGGCCCGGGTACTGGGCCATTTCCCCGACTTCGCATCGAGCTCTTTTTGGTCCCATTGAATAGGGGCAGTAGCTTCACCCCATAAGACCAATGGAGGACGACGCACATCCAAATCAAGAGTGGATGAGGCCTTCGTCGTACTGGTGGTCGGACCTAAGATAATTTTATCTCCCCTCGTCAATCTAACCAATGAATAGAGGATATCCTCCTTGCGGTAGAGACGTGCAAACATGTGGTCACGAAAGGCATCCACATCCTTCTCAGTAACATCTGGGCAAAATTTCTGGTATGGAGCCATGGGTATAAAAGTGAGTAAGATTTGGAGTTTGGAGAATATTTGGTGAATTCCAGAATTGGGGATCAAGAGTGGCTTTGAGGAGAAGGTAAGAAGGAAATAAGCGGCACAATTTTCAAAAGAAAAACACTTAAGTAGCGTAGTGAGAGGTTATTTCAAAAACACTGACTTAGGAGGTGGCACGTCATATCAAACCCCTTCGATTGTCCATGGGTTAATCTCGAGGTCTGGAGGGCAATTTTTGGGCCCAAAATAAACTAAACATTTATTATAATACTTTTGGGCCTCGGAAGGCTAATGGGCCAGTCATGAAGTGGCTCAGCGAGGAGCTGCGAATCTGGAAGGATATCCGGCTTTGAATCTAGGAAATCCAGAAGTCTAGATATCTAGATATCATTCTTAATTAACAACGGTTACCTTATCAAGCAAGGAGAGGTTGAGTTCCTACTATCATAAATAGACGAAGCGGAGCAGATTTGCAAGAAATCAATCAACACATACACAATTTGTGCACCAGCAAATCTACTCATCCCGAGTAAACTAGCAACTAGTGAACTCAAAATCTAGGCCATCCGACAGAGCGTGGGGATTTGAAAGTTCTCTTAAGTTAACCAACCGGTGACAGCGAATTCAGGATCTAAGCCACCTGACAGAACGTGGGGATTCTTAAGATCTATGGCGTCACACTATCCGGTGTTCTCGACACTTTGTCCTCTGACTACCTTGCTTTATACTTGCCTCAAGTGTGAAGTACCGGTTTTTCTGTGGCTCGGCAGAGAGATACACTATCCTGTGTTCTCAACACTTCGTCCTAAGGATTGCTCTGCTTTGTACTTGTCATCAAGTGTAAAGTATCGATTCTTTGTGGCTCAAGCAAGAGAGACACGAAGCCTACGTCTTGTATCAAGACAAGTGGAACTCAACGAGTGGGGTTGGTGCTCTCCCCACTCCAATCGCTTGTTAAAGAAGCAGATACCGCGCACGCACTACAACACTACATTCTGCCATTGGCAGTGGCACGCCTCGCACACAACACAACAACGACTGCGGAAAGAAAAAGAGACAGTTTACAATCGCTCCACGCGCAACGACTTGATTGGAGAAAAATCGAAGCCAAACAGCAACATCAACCAACCCATTTTCACAATACCCACTAATGAGACTGGTCCAACAAACCACATTCCTATCCAAACATTCATCGAATACTGTCCTTGCAAACTCCAGACATCCACACTTGGAGTAGGCACTAATAACTGAGCTGGTAATATAGACATCACAGGCATGCCCAAGCTTCACTACTTGCCCATATATCTGGTCAAATAAGGACACACCATCACATACTTTAACCAAAATAGTAAAAGTACGAGAATTTGGCTCAACACCTATTCTTCTCATTTTGGTATAAATAGAGAGACTCTCTCCCTTTTGAGATTGTGAGTTGTTCACGAAAACCCTTATGATGGAATTGAAATCAAAGACATTGGGTACCGAAGTCTGATTAAATATAGTCTCTGCGTGGTGTAAATCGGCATGTTCTGGTAAGGTAGAGAAATCTAAGAACTTGTCGGTGATGTAAGTGAAACGCGTGGGGCGGTGATGACTTTGTGGGCATGGATTTGCTTGAGTTGATTCGTACTTGAACATTTTTGAAGTAGGAGTAGATAAGGAGGAGGTGGATGGAAAATGACCATATTAGAGCATCTCCAACAGCTCTTGTATAAAATCTCTATTATACAAGACTAAAACACAAAATTTGTATAATTGTTTGGGGTCAACTCCAACAGCTCTTCTATTCTATTCTTAAAAAATAAATGATAATCTCTATAATTTAATGAGTATAGAGATATTTCTCAAATCAAGTCAATAAATTGTAGGAGAGAGAAAAAAAATTGATGTGTTTTTGTTCATATTTTGAGGAGAGAAGGTTGAATTGTGTAGGTGAACAATAAATTTTACAGATTTTTAGATGGTTATACAAATTTTGAGTTTTCTATAGATATAGAGATTCTCTCTCCTCTTTATCCATTTTCTATAGAATACAAAACAGTTTACAAGAGCTGTTGGAGCCAAAAAGATGTACTTTTTCAATAAAATAGCAATTCTTGTGTTTTTACAAGAGCTGTTGGAGATGCTCTTATATTGCTGTATTAACACAAAAATCAGCAGTGAACGATCTACCGATGAATTTTAAGTCCTATTACTAATTTTTATGCTGAGAATTAGTCAAGTCTAAATAAAAAAATCTATATTCAAATTTGAATATATTTCGACATATACTGTCTATATCTATATATACTATCTATATAGACTATAATATATTAGAATATATATTCTAAATAGCATTATATCTATAATCATACTTGACATAAACAGAGGTGAAGCAAAATCATCATACCCGGGACAAGGCGGATGGGTTGAGACATGCAGCAAATATGAGACTTAGATCCAGGCCCAGTCTTAGGCTAAGGCAGATAAGGCCCACGCCTAAACCCCCAAGCCTAAAAGGCCCCAAAATTTTATTTTTGTTGATATTTTTTTCTAAAAAAAAAAACTCAAACAGTCTCGTCTTTCAGCCCAACGCACTAACCTAGTTTAACTTAAATAAGAAAATAAGTCGACTAGCATGTCAATTGATGCACATGAGAGACATGTCCAATCAACCAAATCATTTCAAAGTTTCCGATCAATGGATCATTTTTGAATCAATACAATTCGATTAAGTAGCTAGTTACCCAGAATGATAAAGCTCTACAGTAAAACTTGAGGCATAAGTACAAATTTTAACATATATAGGTATTAAATAATAAAAATTTGATGGCTTTGAATAGCAATTTTTGTTTTTTTTTGAAAAAAAATATTGATTATATATATATATTCAATCATCTACTTTTTTTGATGTATTATTTCTTAAGATATTTTTTGTTATTATTATAACTATTACGTTTATGTGCCGAAATATTGGGGGCTCAAAAATAAATTCGTCTAGGGTCCCACACTCTCGGAGTCGGTCCTGCTTAGATCGACATTTCCGAACATGGCCTGAATCTCGCGACCTTGAACCATTTTCGAAGTCAAAGAGTTTGCTGACCCGCGACTCATCCTCTCCCTCTGGAGCTGCTTTGACCGCCGACGGGACTCAAAGCCTCCAATGAATATATATGACCCGGAAGTCAAGCCCGTGTCAATAGTGATATGTGGATAAGGGTGGGTAAGGATTTTTCGTATATTTATCGCATTCTCTGATATGTGGATACACCAATTTCTTGGATCTTTTTAAATGATAACTTCTATTTTTGTGTTTATTAATTTGAAGCTTTTCCTTTAGCCTATTAGTAGTATATCTGTTTCTGCTGTATGTATCTCTGTACATAAATATACAATTTGCTACTCAAGACATTATCAATACCATTTTTCAGTTGTGCTCGTGGCACTGTGGCAGCCCCAAAGGACATAACTATTTGAAAGAGTCGAATGATTTCAGGTACTAAAAATAGCTTTTCTTTCCTTTCAAATATATATATGTATACCTACGTACTCAGATATTGGAGAGATGATGATTGTGTATCGAATGACGTTAAAGGGTACATTTTGGCTACTCGCGGTGATTGTAGATTTGTAGTTAAAGAGATATTGGTTTGATTTACCTTTTGTTGAAGAAAAAGATCGATCTCGAGACGTTAATGTCATGAGATGTTGGCTATTCTTAAACTTGTTCTATTTAATTTCAGGATGCTAGTTTATGAGTATGTCAACAATGGAAATTTGGAGCAATGGCTTCATGGATATCTAACATGGGAGGCGCCCATGAAAGTTCTCCTGGGCACTGCTAAAGCGTAAGTCTGATCATCATGTGCCTTGAATTGGTTGTCTTTTTTTTTTCCCATCGATCAGCAAATTGTTTTGAGTTCCTCGATTGCCTTTTTCTGATTCATTTTTACATGTTGCAGGCTGGCTTATTTGCATGAGGCCATTGAGCCAAAAGTTGTGCATCGAGATATCAAGTCAAGTAATATCTTACTTGATAGTAAATTCAATGCTAAGATATCTGACTTTGGCTTGGCAAAGACGCTAATGGCCGGAAAGAGCCATATTACGACTAGAGTTATGGGTACCTTTGGGTTAGTAATTCTCTATTAAACGTACAACTGCTTCAATTCCATTATTTGTGCTTATTTCAGATACATTGTGCTTATTTCAGAAACATTTACTTGATCATGTCTTAATTACATATACAGAAGGTTGAAGATGTTGTATACAAATTGAAAGCTAGATAGAACCTCAAACACAAGTTAGACAACACGTACTAGCCATGCAAGCATACTACTCGACCGGAAACGACGTCGTAATCCAAACTGCGGGTGACTTGAGACCCTTCAGCTTACTTTGGGGGTAATGTTGTGTAATGCTTCCATCCTGTAAATTGAAGACACATACTGACCTACATCATTATATAGCTCCTCCTTCTTGATATGTTTGATACCGGAAAATCTATGTATCCATCTTAAGTGGGAGGTATCTTTCGTGTAGTATATACAATTTGGCTGACACCCTGGAAATTTTGAAGCCAAAACAGACAACGATTGATTCTCACCCACAAATAGAGCCTCGTCCCCAATGTCGTTCAACTCAACTAGCTTTGCAATGGATCAGGTGCGGATGCAAGTGAAGGCCATCCAGATTTTTGGGGTATTTTTAAAAATAAAAAAATTATGTATATATTTATAATTAATCTCTTGCTCATCATGCATCTTCTTTTAATTTTCTCGCCTCTACAGTCTTGATTACTCAATTTTCATTCATCATTTTCCCTCATATAAGAGTTTCCATTTTCTGTCATCGCACTAACTGGTGTTCTTCACATTTGTTTTCCTCTATTTTTATGTTCTTTTATAACTTCAATTTTTTTTGGAGTGATTTCTCATGATATAAAATCATTGAATGTTAAATTTGACCTCTATATGCTTACTGGTTGTTGCATGAGTTAATGTTTTCGTTTTTGATGTAGTAGTAGTCAAAAACGCATATGAATTAACAAAAATTCCTTCGATGTATGTTTTTTTCATTTTTTATAACAAAAATATTAAATTATTTTGTTGTCTAAATTGTGTATTCTAGTCTCATGAACTTTCCAAAAAATTGTGCGTAGCACAATTTTATACAACCCACTATCTTTTAAAATCTTGAATCCGCACTTGTAATGGATACAACTAACACCAACTTGTAAACCTTGAAGCTTCCGGTCCTCGACCGCGAACCACGGTATGTTTCGAATTCGAATAAAGGATCAATTTTGGAGAGTCTCTCAACGACCAATAAGTCTCCCTTGATTGATTCTACAAGATAGGTTGCACAAACTTTGTTTTTCTCATCTCGTGGCGGGTTTGATATGATCGGGTACGCGTGGCTGTTCAGCCTGTTCTCCTCAATGCTATTAACGTCGTATGAGTGATATGACTTGACATTGACACCATAATTCTTGAACGCATGCACTCGACCTTGATAGTATTTGACACCACTCAAACCACTCACACATACTGACATACAGGCAATTTCTTCCAACATTCTTGTCAACTTTTCATGAAAAAAGTGTTGTAGTTGTGTTGCGCTATAACCACGTAGTTCTCCCGGTCCAAGTTGGGATCAGCAGACAAGGTACAACTGAAACAGTTTTCACGAAAAGTTGTGACGAAGTTTATAGTGAGGAGAGGGAGAGAAATAGTCTCTCTAGATTTTCCGAAATGGTTCACAAGAGTTATAGATACACATACACCACACTTGTTCGTTTCGGTTTTATGATACTCGACTTCACCCACCCAACCATGGCCACAGTAAACCCTATTCTCATCATCAAGCACCGTTAACTTAACATTGTTGTAGATACTTGTTTCGGACATGCTGTAAAGATGAGCACGGCTAACCTTAGGGATGACGTAGAGCATGGGAGGACGTGGCAAACGCCAGGGCTGACGTTCGCAGTTGTAAAGCTTGGCAAGAGAATGCCATTCCTTACAAACCCTAGCGTGGTCGATCGGTTCCAGCAGCTTATCCAGAATCAAAAACGTTAGTTCTGTAGGAAGAGTACTTGACCAAATCGTGCGTTCATCTTCTTCATTCGTGGATTTCCTGCAACGTTCCTCATTGAGCTGCTGTTTGGCCATGGCCGGCCGCTACCTAATAGAACCAATAAGGGCCATCTAGCTAGCTTCTTATAGTTTGGTATGTTCACTAGATGCATATATAAATAAGGGCCTTTGTATATAGAAGGAGACAGAGGACAAACCCTAAGCAATACAAAGGACAAATCCCGAAGCACACTAAGATACTACGTACTCCTTTCTAGCTATCATAATCCTAGTGTGACTAGGAACACACAAATCATATTAAATGGTATCTGATTACGATTTGGTGATGTCATAAAGTTTTAAGCAATATGTTGTGACGTCACCATGATTTCCTTCGATCACATTTCACTTCAGAGTTCAAAGCTTAAGCCAGGTTAATATACAAAGTACGTACACTACTCTCAATTTCTCATCTCTAAACTTCTCTATCTACATTCCCAGCTTATGAAAACTCCATCTAGCTAGGAGGTTTGGCGTAGTTTGAAAACTATCGAAAATTCCCAGCTTAGCAAAATTCATCATAAGCATAATGTAAAAGCTCCCAAAGTAGTGTAATGGCCAAGGGAACTGTAAGTAAGGTAGTACACAACTGTAAGGAACTACTGGAGTTACTCGGAATCTTTGGGAGTAAAAGTCGATTAGTTCATCCCTGATTACTAGTACCGGCAGATTATCCATATTCTCATTCATGGATCTGAACATGCTGTATCAAACTTCAAGATAAACTCAATTTTGAATGCAGATCATCATCTGTGTCTTGTCTTCACAAACTGGGGTCTAGAAACCTTCTTTTCCATCTTTTCCCTCTTCTTCCGTGACTTATCGTCCTCAACACCCTAATCACACACAGGTGCATACCCAGTCATACACATGGTAGCAATACTTATAAACAAAAAATTTATCCATACAGAGTATAGCAAGAGTGTTTTTACCTCTGAGCCTTGTGACAAATATCCTCTAATAAACCCAGATGATTTGTACACTCCAAAAGCTGGTATCTGGAAAACCACAAACAAAGTATATATGAAAATCTTGGATCAGCATACAAGAACAAAAGAAACACCTAACTCCTAGGCATATCACAAAAGAAACTAGGGACAGCTTCTAAACCCATCACACAAATGTTCTACACCAGCTTGTTAAGGAAAAACATCAAGCCAGTTACTCATCCCTATCAAAGCTAATTTGACCCACAAGACAGTGGTCACGCTATAACAATCACTATCTAGCCCCATGGCCTTTTGCCAAGTAAATTATATTAAAGGCATACAATCAATTGATTACAAACTTTTGATGAGTTCCACATCTGCGAGCAAGTACAATTATCCAAGGCATGTGACTACGTGCTTACAAAACATGGTTAAACCAAATCTTACCACCAGATACGTATACCAAAACTTTCCAGAGATTATAGACATGACTTGCACGAAGCTTGTAATGTAGATCACATCATGTAGATAGCTGAAAAAGCATCACAAAACCACATGTCAAATTTTTTTATTTGTATGGTTCTGCGTAACTTGACTATATCTAAGCTATAGTATTTTCATAACAAACACATTTGTTACATTTCTACATGATAATGAAAGTAAGCTGATCCTCGAAATGAGCAATAATTTTGCAAATAGTAAGAAAAGCATTAATAGAAAAGACATACATACCCACACACACCACCGGTGGTCATATCAAATCCGCCATCTAGAAGTTCTCCATCATCAGCATAAGAAGGATCGACCATTTCGGCAAGTTGTTGATAGGGAAAATAATAAGCCAAAGATGTTAGCAACAGGGCAACCCAGTTTTTCCAGGTAAAAGTAGAATGGAACAACAGCATCCTTATAACCACATAAACGACCTGACATCAAATCGTCAAAGCTAATATCAGTCTTCACTCTGCCCGAAAAAGAAAGATATACATACCAATTACACTCAAATCAATCAAGACCTACATTGCAGTCCGGAAAGGTATTATCCCATCCGGAAAGGTATTATCCGTCTAAAACATAGATTTTGGCCCAAAGTTACATCAAATCAATTAGACAATCCAAACTTCAAAATGTACGTCAACACGAACTATTCTGTTAAGCTAAACATTGCATACGTATGTGGTTAATTATGTGCAAACTCGAGGTACATAATATTCCTCAGTTTTACATGGGGTGATGAAGATTGAGACCTTAGGCGTCGATTGATCTAGGGTGTACGTGTGCTTGAACATGAGTATATTCCTAAGCATTCCGGGTTTAGTTGGGAGAACCGAAAGAGCAACGACTGGAGTGCAAAGTCGGACATTGCTCGTTGACTAAGAACACATGTTCATGATCAAGGTTGAATTAAATTGTAAACAAAATATATATATTCCAACGATGATGGTGTGGACTGGAGGAATCATAACCCTAGATTACAAGCAGGTTTCTCTAAAGTACACTAAATTGATCGGTCAACCCTTGTAGATCAGACGTGAGCTTCACCAGAAGAAGAGAAGGAGAAATTAAAACTAGTATTGCCTACCTAGCTACAAAGTTTGTTTTAATAGCTGTGAATCATGCTTCATTTGAGTTCCTCTCTTTTTTCATTAATATATGTTCCCTCTGTTTAGTTTGTCAACTAGAGTCTAACCTGGATCACAATGGCTGTGATTTTATTTATGAGATCCTTGCGTACGTGTCGGTGATTTATCATCTTGATTGTATATATTCTATCAAACTTATTGATGTAGTTTCTTCAACGTTTTGATGTTGTTCCAATTCAAGTTGCTTTCCACGTACAGGAGAAGACTGACAGTGATGCATGAACAAGAAAAACCAAGGCATACATAAAACAGGATGACTGTTCAAATTAATCAGCAAATTTGCTTACTCCATCCAGAAACTGCATTTACCTTTCTATCCTTGATCATTTTCCTAAGCCTCATTACATCCCCCCAATTGCCCATTTTTGCATACATGTTAGCTAGAAGAACATACCTTCCACTATGTTGAGGCTCTAATTGAATCAAAAGCTTCCCAACCTTATCCGCCAATTCAAAATGACCATGTATCAGACACCCATTAAGTAAAGACCCCCATATCGCACCGTCCGGTTCCACTGCCATGCATTTTATCAAAATCTCTGCTTCTTTCACTCGTCCTGCACGGGCCAAGAGATCAACCATACACCCGTAGTGCTCAATCTCTGGAGCAATGCCATATATTTTAGTCATGCGTCCCAAAATTCGCCACGCTTCATTTATCAGAGTTTTGTGATTACATGCAGTGAGAACTCCAACAAAGGTCACGGCATTTGGTTGAGGTCCCTTCTTCTTTTCCATTTCTGTGAAAAGTTCAAGTCCTATATCATCTTCACCATTCATAGCATATCCCATAATCATAGCACTCCAAGTAGTTACATCTTTACACGGCATCTTGTTAAATATTTCTTGTGCATCTCTAATGCACCCACATTTTGCATAAAATTCTATTCCCGCAGTTCCAAGCTCAAGTCCATACTGATCATAACCATGGCCATCCATATACAAGCAAATCCACTTCCCATCTTCGAAAGCACCCACAGAAGCACAAGCATCAAGAACACTAACCAAAAGAGACTCCTTCAACCTCACCTTAGTACGACGCTTAAAATCACGAAACAAATCAATTGCTTGGTTAAAACAAGCATTCTGAACATAACCTGAAACCATTGCACTGTATGATACATCATTCCTCTCGGGCATTTCATCGAACAAGTGACGTGCAACATCAACCAACCCATTTTCACAATACCCACTAATGAGACTGGTCCAACAAACCACATTCCTATCCAAACATTCATCGAATATTGTCCTTGCAAACTCCATACATCCACACTTGGAGTAGGCACTAATAACCGAGCTGGTAATATAGACATCACAGGCATGCCCAAACTTCATTACTTGCCCATATATCTGGTCAAGCAAGGACACACCATCACATGCTTTAACCAAAACAGTAAAAGTACGAGAATTTGGCTCAACACCTATTCTTCTCATTTTGGTATAAACAGAGAGACTCTCTCCCTTTTGAGATTGTAAGTTGATCATGAAACCCCTTATGATGGAATTGAAATCAAAGACATTGGGTACCGGAGTCTGATTGAATATAGTCTCTGCATGGTGTAAATCAGCATGTTCTGATAAGGCAGAGAAAGCTAAGAGCTTGCTGGTGATGTAAGTGAAACGAGCGAGGCCAGTGATGACTGTGTGGGCATGGATTTGCTTGAGTTGCTTCATACTTGAACATTTTTGAAGTAGGAGTAGAATTGGAGGAGGTGGATGGAAAATGACCCTATTATATTGCTGCATTAACACAAAAATCAGCAGTGAACGATCTCCATGAATGTTAGAAGTGAATCGTAGTACCCATCAACATTCATTAATACCACCTGCAATACAAATGTAACTTTCAATATACCCCCAATCATTTACCCTCGTAACAACACTTTTCAATTTTCATATGAAATTTTTTCTGTTTGTGACTTATTTGTGATCACGCAGAAAAATTTACATAAGTGAGAACGTCAATTACGAACATTAGGAAATAAAGTACACATTGACGCAATTGAATACACATTATTTTTTTCTCTTTAACATCACATTAACATAATATCGATAAACCCGCCCCCAGCAACCTAGTATATAACATTCCTCAAGCAGAGGGTTACACTGTACATTTTACTATTGAAATGGGGTATTTTGGTCAACCGTGCGGCCCGTGTGGAGTCGGCCAAACCTAATCTCTCTCTCTCTCTCTCTCTCTCTCTCTCTCTCTATTGCGATCATGCTCTAACTCCCTCACCAACAAATTTCCGATTTATTCTCGATTTGATACCGCACCATTCTCAATCCGAAACCGATTCGTCCTGGACGTTATTGTTCTCGCCTTCGTCGACCTTTCAATCTACGTAAAATAAGGCTGTGACGTTGTTGCTCTCCAATCTCGCTCTCGCAATCTGCTCTCTCAATCTTGGGATCTGCTCTCCTTCATCTTCGGGCTCTTGGTTCTCTATCTCTCTCTCTTATGTTTTGCTTCAGGTTAGTTCGCACCCGATCCATCTATTTTCCTTTTGCATCGTTATTTCTTTTTTTTTTGGTGTGTTCGATCTGATTGTTGCTTTCAATCTAAATGTTAACTAACTTGGAATAACACAGAGTAATATATTGCCATTCGTTATTATATTGCTTTTGATCTAAATGCTTGAGAAGATTGATCCAATTGGTTTCGATTGGGTGTAGGAGAATTTGGGATTAAAGATTGTTTCCTATAGATATATGCCATCCCCGCCAATCATGATTTTATATTACAGGCTTATATTATCTGCATGATTCTTATATTACTGTGTGCGTAATTAGGAATTAGTTATGGTCTTAGTTGTGTCTGATTTTGCAGGAGTGGTGTAGCGTGATGTCTTCAATCGTAGAAAATTAGTGTTCATATAATGTTTTTTTTCTTTCCCATTTCGGGGGATTTATCTGCCACATATTCGGATATATCTATGATTCAGACAATGCCACATATTCAGATAAATTTTCAGATGTAGAGAAAATACCACTTGATCATGAATTCTCTATGAAAAGCATTGACTTCGATCATACATACTTATACTTATGCTCTGACAAAAAAGATTTGGTTTTGATGTGTTGTGTTGTATGGTTGAACATATGCTATAAGATTGTTTACCACTTCAATTTGTGCCGAAGGGTTCATAGAAAATTAGAAACTCAAAGAAGTAGCAGAGAAATAGAGTTTAAAAAGCTTAGAGAATGGTTTCAATTTCAAAAGCCAATAGCAAATAGGGGTTTTTACTTTCAGATATATGGATATTGAAGTTTTTGCAGTTGGTTATGTCTATGTTTTGAAAAACCAGGTGGGGTTTTTCATATCTTAAAGTATGGCATTGTGTTATTGAAGTAGTTGGTTGTTTTCCAAGTGAGTTTTGGTGTGAATTTATAGTCAACTTGCTTGCCATGTTAAGAGAAGTCTTATTGGGTTTGTTAAAAAAAAATTGAGTGGTACATGTATTGCTTGCTTTGTTTGCAGTTTTCAATAAACACGGTACATGTACTGCTGACGTCAAGCATCTCAAGGAGCCAATTGTTGTTATTTTAAAATTTAATATTTGAGTGGTAGGCCATATATTCGAACTCGGGTATAAATGTTCATATTATATATGGCCTGATCATTTACCTAATGCAATTTTCATTTTGCTCAGTAAAACTCGGTATTTTTCCAGTCATTTCTATTTCTATTCCTTTTTCTTTTAATTTGTTTTTTTTCTGATTATCCTCTGACTTTATTTTTTTATTTTTTCTTTTTCAGAAGATTATGAAATTAAAAAGGGATTATGGAAGATACTAATACTAAATTGTTCTACAAGTTATCAGATTTGGTAGTAGTTTGGTCAACCAACCGTACCTGTTTCTTTTAATTTATTTTTCTGATTATCCTTTGACTTCTTTTTTTCAAAAGATCCTGAAGCTGAAAAGGAATTGTGGAAGGTACTAATACTAAATTGGTCAACAAAAGTTATTAGATTTTATTATAGTTTGGGCAACCATACTGTTGATCTCGCCACTAGGTTTTGGTTCTTCTTTTTGCAGATTTGCTCTTCTTTCGGTTTGTGATGGCATTTAAATCATGATTTTTTCGGTCTCATTAGTTTATTTTCTATTTCTCTTAGACCATTTCTCCATTGTTTTGAAGTAAAGTCCGGGTCTTTGCAAAACCATTCTGTTTATGGTAAAAGAGCCTTTAATTCAATTTTTTCATTTATTGTGAACATATGGTGAACTCCTTTAAAAGCAAGATGAAATCTGGTCGAAGGCCATAAATCATGACATATAGACTCATGTATTACTTCTAGGTCATCAGAATTCAGATTTATTGAAATTCATTGGTCGAAGGCCATAAATCATGACATAGAGACTCATGTATTACTTCTAGGTCATCAGAATTCAGATTTATTGAAATTCATTGGTCAAAGGCCATAAATCATGACATAGAGACTCATGTATTACTTTTAAGTCACCAGAATTCAGATATATTCAAATTCATTAATTGAGCTTAATGTTTCAGGCCTATATGGTATTAATTCATTTACAATAAACTTAAATCTATTATAGGCCTCATTTGTATGTAGGCCTTAATCATGCATTTATCTTTTGTACCTAATTCATTTCTCTTTTTTAATTTAAATTTGGATAAATCTAAAGCTGCATCATTCACATATTTAAGTTATCACTTTTGTGCTCATTGTTCATGATTAAAGAGTTAGCTTTGTGATTGAAAAACAAAAATATTGGTTTTTAATAACTGGGTTGTGTAATTGATAGCACTGATAGAAGATAGGGGATTGGTGTTGGAGTTCCAAATAGGTGATTGAATGGAAAGTTGGTCTGTGTTTTGCTGATTTTGGTGTTGAGGTTTCTATTCGTATTCTGTTGTGTGACTGACTTTTGCAAGTGTGATTGAAGATTGATTAGAGAGTGCAATTGCTGATTAAAGGTGACTTTTGATTTGTCTTTTTAAGGGCTTCTATTCAAGGGAGATATATCTTACTGCGTTGAACAAGGTTCATGCAGTTGAAGTTTCCAGTTTTCAAACCAGGTAAAGCTCTAAGCCTCTTGCTATGAAAGTCATGATTTTCAATCCTTTTTTCATCTGTGTTTTTTTTCTTTTTCATTGTTGTCTTTTGGTTTATGAGTTATGATTGGGTTTGATTTGTAAGAACATAAAAAGTTAGAATCTTTTTTATACTTATCTTTGAACACCACTTCTAGGTGGTATGACATTAGTTCGGAATGTCCTCCGATTTGTTTAAGGTTACATTGGAATCAGAATGTCCTCCGATTTGTAACTAAATTTAATTCCGCTTCATCAACAGCTTGCTCACACCTAAATCGGAGATGCTATCAACCTCGATGATGGATTAGGAATTGAACAAAGAGGTATTTTAGTATATAAATCAGCTTAGATCGTTTGAGTTATCCTGATGGTGTTTTAAATTTGTTTCTGAAAGTGTTGCAATTTTGTCTATAGCAATCAGCTCTCACGGTTTGCCTTTTTGCAGAATTCCTTCTCAGAACTAATAGCTCTTCAATGGTTTAGAAGAGAATCTCCCCAAAGTATGCCTTGCTTGCTTGCTGAGTTTGTAAACATTGTACTGTATTTGTAACCTAATAGTATCCATGTTTATGAATCCATTTACGTTCTGTTTGAATCATTTCAATTTGATTTTGTTTGATCTTTTTGCGTTTCATTATGAGAGCAATGAACTTTTACAAGTTGATTTAATAATGTATTTTGACTTCATGATAAATTTTGTTCAGTTTATACTTCAAAACATAACACCAGGTACCCAAATGATTTTACATAACAAAGTCCATTTAGTTTCATTTCTAAATGGGTAATATTTGGAAAAAAATATAACACTTAGTTGAAAAACTGCACCAAAACATTGAATCAAAGAAAGAAGGTGACCAAAACTCACCAAAAAAGAGGGGGGAAAAGAAAAGAGAAGGAACTAACCTGAACCGAAAACGCGTGTGTGTGAGAGAGAGACCGATTGAGAGTCTAAGAGGCTGATCGATTGAGAGTGATTAGCTTGGATAAGAGAGGCTGAGAGTGTGATCGGTGGAGAGCAAAAAAGAAAGAAACCAAAATCATTTATTTCACTAAATGATAAAGTACCTCTAGAAAGCAAAGATAATAACTTGCAAGGCTAGATTTAGAACCTGCCACTTAAGTAGCAGTAGCTTCTCTTAGTCCTGCTGCAATCTAAGGATTACCTGCATATTCCGATCAAAGACTGATATAGAACAATCACACTGCAGATATATTCAATGTTTGAAATGGTAAAAGGGAAGAAATCTACCTCAAGATGTGACATTTCTGATTTGCCAGTCAACCTGCAGTTTGATCAGAACTGCAGGTAAATTGAGGAGAATTTGTAGGAAGTATAATCTGCGGTTGTCCAGGAGCTGGTCCAGCTAAACCTGAGAAAACAAAGAAAATCAGAATCGTGTGCATGAGTTATGTCCTACTGCTTAACTAACAATCTGGGGGAGTTCCATAAGTGCCAACATGTTGTATGATCAAAAACGTGTTAGAAAATGCAGTACCTTAGAATCTTCAAGAGAAAATATACAAAAAGAAAGATATCACAACTTGTTCATTACCTATTGGGTTTGTCTTTGGAAATGGCGTAAATGCACAACAGGTTATGGCAAATGCTGACACACCTCAAGATGCACTAACACCAAGAAAAAATGGTGCGCAAGAAATTGGACTATGCAGGACAGAGCACATGGTAAGCAGTATTTCTTTCAAAAATGTTAAACCAAAATAGAAATTGGTTCACAACTACACGTTGGTATCTGCATTAGCATTGGTAGTTTGCTTACTATATCAAGTTGTCAAGCTGTCAACTTTTCAGTTATGAAGTTGTATTGACATTACGTTCTCATGCTTTTCATATTTCAGTTATTTGCTTCAGAGGATAGAATAAAGTCGGTGAGAAACCACAATACCAATTGATGCAACACCCAATGGATCAAAACTACACCAAAAAAAAACGGGTCTTACCTTGCTCGGGAGTCTTGGGATTCGCAGAGATGAAAGCTACGACTCGACGACCGGAATCAGTGAAAGGATTAGGGCTTACAAATGTGATGAGAGTGAGGGAGTGAGGATGAAAGTGAGGGAGATGATTAGGTTTTGGTTAGGAGAGATCGACAGAGAGGTTGAATAGAGAAAAATTGGGTTAAGAGTTTGATTGGTCTGTGTTAGGATAAGAGAGATTCTGGGGAGTTCTGGGGAGAGTTGAGGGTGAGATTGCAGTGGGAGATAGAGATGGAGATGGAAGGAGCAAAGTTTACTTTTGAAGAGAAATCCCCGAACCCGAACCCGAAGCTTTTATGTATGGATGGGCCTAGGGGTCGGATCTCCTCTAAAAGACAAAAACCCTCCAAACCCACCAAAGTGTTTTGCATCAGAATCTGGAGCTCTGTTCCAAGAAGGTGTCGGATTAGTTCTGTCACGGTGGTCGGCGCTTCAGTTGGCCGTCGAGAACGAGTGGGGTGGCCGTGCCTCGCGTCTCAAGGCGGAGCAACTCGTCTCCGATATTGTCTCCTGGGTTCATCACTCTAAAGGTTCTCACTAAAACTCAGTTATACTCATCAAGTTTTTACCTTTTTATGAAATTAATGTGTAAGTTTTGTAAAGGATGGATTTTTACTACATAAGGTGTGGAAGGATGTGAATTGGTGCCTATGATTTCATTTTACTCAACTGTTTGTATTGAAATTTGACTTGTCTTGGAGTAAAAGATTGTAATTTACTAATTTTGATGGCTATGTGTTCACTCTATTTTCAGAGCCGCTTTACATTGATGATTTAGAGTTGATGCTCAATGAAACTATGGAGTCGCTTTCTACTGTGGCAGAGGACGGTAGCGTCGAGTAGGTATGTTTTCGTTAAGCTATGTTCGTTTAGTGATGTTGATTTGGGTACTTTACTTTGTTTCATCGCTGAAGACTTGATTGATTGTGTTTAAAAGTTGGTGCGTGTGCTAAGCTTCTGTCGAGAACTGAGAGTTATTTTCACGTTTTCTTTTTTGCTGTCTAGCTTTTCTTTTGGTCATTGCTTGTCATTTTGACACTTGATACTGTGGTGGACTTAAATGGAGGAACCATCAAAGAATTTGTGAGATGTTATTACTGGGTGACTTAATCATTGTCTTCGCACCCAAATTCTATTAGTGTGAACTACGGTTTGCATTACTCGATGCATCTTCAGCCATAGGTAGCTGATTCTCCCCAGTCAATTAAAAAAAATTGTCACTTACTTATTTCATCAGGCAGACAATCTATGAGGACATATTTCATATGATTTTGTCAGTGTTGTAGATGGCTGCAACTTTGTTATAGGGGTTTCTTTGTTGATCCTTTTTGCAAATTTCCTTCTTTGCAAGAGGATTCTTTAGATTGTAAATTTTAGATAGTGTCTTTGGAACACAATCCCATTTTATATCAGTGATCTATGTAATGTGTTTGTACGCTGTTCTTTGGGTCTGCACAGGTAGATGAAAAGCTAATGATTATGAAACTGTTGAATATAAGGGAGGCTAGTGTTTTGCTATTGTTTTCGCTATTGTTTTGTGGTTAAGCCGTTAAGTAACTAGCTGTAAAGCTAATCGTTGTGCATGAAGAAGTGGTATTACAAGTCTGATGAAATTATAAGTCCAAGGCTTCTTAAATGTACAGAAGTAGCTGAAAAGCTAATACTTGACAATGCATACAAAATGTTCAAATTATGAAAGTGGTCTTTTAAAAGCGCAAGGAAATCTGACAGATATTTGGGATGAAATGTTGTACTAGCTGTTTCATCTTCGTTTTGTTTTAATTTTTTGGTTTGCTCTAATTTTCCACAGGTAGCTGAAAAAATATTGATTATGCTTGAAGAATGTTTAGATGGTGATTTCAAGTCTATTGAAAGTCTGAGGGAAGCCAGTAGTCGAAGAGGTCCTACTCCTCATGTTAGACAGATAAGTTCTATTCAAAACACTTTGCATCAAGTAGTGATCTAGTATGGTCTGTTTCTTGTACCAGGTTGTGAATGATGACGAAGATAGTGATGAAGAAGATGATGATACAGATCCTAGCATGGGAAACAATGATTCATCAAACATGATTGTGGACACTCCGCAAGCTCATACGCTTGGCGGTCCAGTTAATGAGCCGAGAACCAAGCCACAAACAGAAGATGGTTGGGAGGTAGTCGGGCCAAGAAAAAGTAAGGGTAGACGGTTTAGGTTAAACCACTTGTTACATGCAATCTCCTGGATGCCACACCAATTCTTTTATTTTGTCATCCATTACTAGAGTAATCTGTATGCAGACCCTGTTGTTTTAATAGATAATATCTTAAGTATATTGACTAGACAACATTGCGCTTTTTTTCTTCTTTCTTTTTCTTTCCTTGTTTTTGTTAAAGGTTCCACTCCTATCCCTTAAATTGCTAATCGTTGTGTGCAGAATCCAGCAAGAGTTTGCTCCCTTTTCCTTTAATACGATGAAAGCAAAGCGCATCCAACCCAAACGAATAATTAAATTTTGATCTAAAACAAGTCATATGTTTAATAGCACTGTAGCAGTGTATCTCCCTAGCCTCTCTTGCATGAATTGTAAGTCCAGGAACATCCTATTCACTGTAACGATTGGCTTAGCATGGCACAACCTGCTGACATTCTTCGCTAGAATCTGAGGACAAATGTAGATGAATATGAACCAATCTTAGTTAAACAGAAGCAAAAGAAGTATTTCAACTTTTCGATTTGAACCTGAACATTACTAAAAGTCTAAAACCCTTACATTGAAAGATGGTGAAATGTAACATTCTTGTGGATACGGCGCGGTACGTGGCCGTTTTCTTTAAAGTTCAAAATCAAAGCGCCATTGAGGTCGAAGAGTGAGGCCGTCCATTATCCGGCACCCTTGGAACCCAAAGCTCTTGATATGATGATGGATGCAAAAAATAGAGGTCGACCATAAAGCTTGGTTTTTTTTTTGGCTCTTTAGTTTGTACGTCTACTTATATATATATATATATATATATATATATATATATATATAGTGGTTTAGACAAGGAGGAGCGTAGAGGGCAAGGAGGGTAGATGCTACCTACTCCACATAGATAGGTGAGAAATGCACGTATTGTGCTTCACAATTTGGTTGTTAGAGATAACCTAGACGGATTGAAATGCACTGTTTGAACATTCCTGGTTAACATAGGAAAGCTTGCAGTAGCTCTTTTCACGGTTTTTGGTTAGTTGCGAACCTATGTTTAGCTTATTGTTTAAGCTTGTAATGAGTCCCAATGTTGGTTTTTAATTCAACTGTAAAATCAAGAGTACATAATATAAGGCATAACTTAGCATTGAAGTTTTAGAAAGCCAAAGTTGCTGCAAGTACCCCAATTACTGGACATGTTTTAGCTTATGTCGCTACTGCCATATCAATGACGTTTTTGTGTTGTGCAGCGTTCATACAACTGATACAACATACAAGGGGTAATCATATTCCAACTTTCATTCATTTACTTATTTCATCAGGCAGACAATCTATGAGGACCGGTTTCTTTGTTGATCCTTTTTGCATAATTCTTTCTTCTGATATGCACAGGTATCTTGACGAGTCTCGACTCTACACAATTGTAGTTTCTAACATGTGAGAAGGAAGGACTTGACTTGGTTACTAAAACTCCCTCTCTGCCATATTTCAAAATTCAAATGCAGCTGTGCACCATATTAAATACAATCTAAATCATACATTACATTGACTTGGTTAATACCTTACAAACCCACCAAAGTTGAAGAACAAAATGAAGCCACTTCAACACAGCTTTCTGAACATAGGATTCATATATATAACCTACTCAAGTGAAAGAAGATGCTTGCTGTTAGCCTCAGACTCAATCTTTTGCAACTTTGTAATCAGCATAGCAGTTTGGGAAGCATCTCTTTCTCATTTTGATCTCTCCTTTTCTTGTTCTGTTCTCTGTTTTAGTTTTTAATGTCAGACAACTTCCAAAACTTGATGCATACACATACAAATGTGCAAAGCCAGTTGAGACCTGGTAAAGTCATGGCTACCTAAGCTGTTACTGTGTTACATTAGGTGATAGGAAACAAGATTATGGTCTAATCTAATCTAGGTGATGATATATGGCCTTTTGGGGGTGTTTTGTTGCTCTCTTCATCCGTTTCTATGTCATACTGTCAATTCATATGAATGTATTTCTTGTTACTTCTTTGATTTAACCAATTCATACTGTCAATACATGAGCTGATTCTGTTCAATGATGCATGGCTCGTACTAGTTGAATTTGCAACCACAAGTCTGCTTGTTTTCATCTCATCACAGCTCGTAGTGGCAGCTTTTATGTTTGGAAACACCACCAAGAATATATTTGAATCTATCGTGTTTTTATTCGTGATGCATCCCTTTGATGTTGGTGAAATAAGTAAGTGACAATTTTTTTTAATTGACTAGGGAGAATCAGCTACCTATGGCTAAAGATGCATCGAGTAATACAAACCGTAGTTAAAACTAATAGCATTTGGGTGCGAAGACAATGATTAAGTAACCCAGTAATAACATCTCACAAATTCTTTGATGGTTCCTCCATTTAAGTCCACCACAGTATCAAGTATCAAAATGACAAGCAATGACCAAAAGAAAAGCTAGACAGCAAAAAAGAAAACGTGAAAATAACTCTCAGTTCTCGACAGAAGCTTAGCACACGCACCAACTTTTAAACACAATCAATCAAGTCTTCAGCGATGAAACAAAGTAAAGTACCCAAATCAACATCACTAAACGAACATAGCTTAACGAAAACATACCTACTCGACGCTACCGTCCTCTGCCACAGTAGAAAGCGACTCCATAGTTTCATTGAGCATCAACTCTAAATCATCAATGTAAAGCGGCTCTGAAAATAGAGTGAACACATAGCCATCAAAATTAGTAAATTACAATCTTTTACTCCAAGACAAGTCAAATTTCAATACAAACAGTTGAGTAAAATGAAATCATAGGCACCAATTCACATCCTTCCACACCTTATGTAGTAAAAATCCATCCTTTACAAAACTTACACATTAATTTCATAAAAAGGTAAAAACTTGATGAGTATAACTGAGTTTTAGTGAGAACCTTTAGAGTGATGAACCCAGGAGACAATATCGGAGACGAGTTGCTCCACCTTGAGACGCGAGGCACGGCCACCCCACTCGTTCTCGACGGCCAACTGAAGCGCCGACCACCGTGACAGAACTAATCCGACACCTTCTTGGAACAGAGCTCCAGATTCTGATGCAAAACACTTTGGTGGGTTTGGAGGGTTTTTGTCTTTTAGAGGAGATCCGACCCATAGGCCCATCCATACATAAAAGCTTCAGGTTCGGACCTTTCTTATTCAGCATCTTTTTCTTTCTCTTTTTTATTTCTGTAACAAACATAAAAGATTTTGGTCCTTTCAAAAAAGAAAAAAGAAAAAATGGTTTTGGTAACAGTGATTTAAGTTACCTTTTAAGTTCTTTTACTATATACCAGTGTGTACACTCTAAAGTGTATTGTGTAGTTTTAGAGCATCCGCATCAGTAAGCAGGAGAGTTCGAATAAGATCGGCCGGACCCACAAGAAGAGTTAGAGCAAGAGCTCGTCTAAATTTTGCTCCACCTTTTGTTCAAGCAAACGTTCGGTTAACGACCGATCTCGATCGATTTCTCACCGTTGCATTCTTCTTAAATTTTGTTCGTTCGGATGGGAGTTATGGTCAAGTAGATGCAATTATGCAAAACGCTTTTAGTGATTGAATAAGATGTTAGTGCTCTTATGGTTGTCTAATTTGATTGATTGTGTAGAATAAAATTGAATTTTTAAGTGTTGGTTTTCTGTTATGTCGTACATCGTCGTCGTTTTTGTGAAGTAAAGACGCTTTAACATGGTCGAGTTGTGGTGGAACTTTTTTTTTCTTTATAACCTATGAGGATGTTCTATTTGATTACTTATTTGATTACTGTAAACGCGGGAAACTAGAATTTATATACTTTAATTATATTCAACAATTTCATTTATAAAAACATTAAGACAACGGCACCACCATCACATATATTTTTTTTGCTTATAGACTAGGCCAAAGCCACCACCACTTCCTCAAAACAATAAATAATTAGATGTACAATATATGAGTATATGTACAAATTGTAAAATAGAAATTTAAATATAAAGAATTATAGTTGAAAAGTTGGAAAACAAAACATGTGATGAATCTCAACCACATCAAGTGGTTCAGTGAAAACATTGATTCGTAACGGGAACGTTTGATATGGACTCCCATATTATGTGTTCGAATATGCCACAATGCACAATTGGACCTAAGAAGCCTTTGATTACTTGTTTGGCTTCGATTTTTCTCCAGTCAGGTCGCTACAATTGGAGACGTCGCAAACTGTCTCTTTTGGATCCGCGATTGTAGATGTGCTGTGTGTGAGGTATGCCACTACTGAGGGTAGAATGTAGTTGTGTTATGTGCCACGTAGTCTCTGCTTCTTGTCAAGCAATTGAAGCGAGGAGAGCACTAACCTCACTCGTTGGGTCCTACTTGTCTTGATGGAATGCAAGACGTAAGGTTCGTGTCTCTCTACCGAGCCACAAAAAATCGATACTTTTCACATTCAGGCGAGTATAAAGCAAAGCAATCCTAAGAACGAAGTGTTGAGAACACAGGATAGGGTGACTTCGTAGATCTTTAGAATTCTCACGCTCTGTCGGGTTGCCTGGACTCCTCCGATTGCCGTCGTCGTAGCTCGAGTGAATCTTTGAATCCCCACGCTCTGTCGGGTGGCCTAGATCCTGAATTTGTTGTTGCCGGTTGGTTAATTTGAGTGAACCTTCGAATTCTCACGCTCAGTCGGGTGGCTTAAATCCTGAGCTCGCTGTTCGCTGGTTGTCTATTTGCAACGGTGTAAGATTTGCTTATGCACAAATTGTATGTATGTGTAGATGTCCTAAACTCTTCTTCGGATCTTCTATTTATAGAGATTGACACTTTGATTTCCCTGCCTTGACAAGGTAACATTATCAACTAGGAATATTATCTTACCTCTAGATTCCCTTAAATCATTTAGGAATCGTATAGACATTTCCTTTCCTGATTCGTAACTCCAACCAGTCCGCAAGTAGCCGGCCCGTTTTGCCGTTGAGGCCCAAAAGCATTAAAATAAATGTAATGTTTATTTTGGACCCAAACAAAAAAATTGTGATGAATGTCACTTTGTAACATCACATTGAAGGTGGAAAAGGGAACTTGGATTAGTGTTTTCTTAAAGTTTCTATCGTGTTTCCTCATGGATCATGAGTTATGTCATTGGGTTGCATTTTTTTTTCTTTTTCATTTAAAAGTGTTATAAATTTCAACTCTTGACTCTAGTTTCATGATCCAACTACCCTAATAGGCCTTCTTGATCCTTATAAACTCTTGCTATGCTCTGCTCTGCTCGTAAGGGGCACTGTCCATAAAATATGGTTGAGTTGAGCCAACATCATCAATTTGATGACCAAATTCTTTTAAATAATTTTCTGTAATTAAAAACACCAGGAACAAATGTAGTCACCGTGGCCCCAAATTAAGTGAAGTTAGTTAACACACATGCCCATTTTATTTATGATCTCATTTCATCGATGCCTAAGTTTTTTCTTTCTTTCTTTTCTAGAGATTAGGATCATCACTTCATCAATTGGCACATTCCTATGGACCATTTGACTATAATATTCAAGATTTATCAACAACCAAATTTACACATAATTTGATTTTGGACCACTAAAATGGTTGGGAATATGTACTTATTATCCTTTTTTAATTTTTTCTTTCAAAGTAGAGAGCAGTGGACAAGAGAGAAGCGACAAGCATGGTCATTTCCCTAGGTCCCAAACAAAGCCTTAAATAGGAAAACTCAAAACACCAAAGTATGAGGGACAAGGTGGGACCCATGGGGAGGTCCATCACACTGATTCAGACCCTTGTCTTAGGGACAAATACATTGAAATAATTGAACCCAAAATTAAAAGAAAGGAGAAAAAAAAACAATAATGAAAAAAAAGAAGCCTAAAATCATAAAGCTTCAAACTTTAGCTGTTTGGCTTTGACCCCTCACCCCTTCTCCCATCTCTCCCCATCAAAGACTCAAAGTATATATGAATGAATACATGGTAGTGTGTAGCCCACAGAGGACAATGAGAGACACACCAGAGAGCGAGAGAGAGAGAGAGAGAGAGAGAGAGAGAGTCTTTCAGTCTTTTCTAAATAATCACAACTCACTGAAAGCTTTCACCTTTCTTTTCTTTTGTGTATTCTTCTTCTCTCCACACATTTGAGCAAAAGAGAAAGAAAAAAAAAGCTCTCATCAGTCTCTCACACATTGCTCTCTTTCCACCAAGTTAAAGCAAAGCCACCTTCAAAGTTCTGATCTTTGAGAAGCTCTCTCTAGTCTCTATCTATCTCCTTCCCTATCTATCTTCCTCTCTGGCTCACACAAGCACAGGTATATCCTTTTTGGGCTTCCTTTTACCATTGGCTTTTAACTGGTTCTTTGATTTGCTTGGTGGGTTTTGGCTTCTGTATCTTGGTTTTTAGCATCTGGGTCTTTGTGGGTCTTTGGGATCCCAGTTTGTAGGGTCACTGTTTGAGATTTGAGTAAGTCACAACAACCCATTTATTGTGGGTTTCTTATCTTTTGCTGGATGGCATTTTGGGTTGAGTTCAGAAACTGCATTGAGTTTGAGTGTTGATCCATAGATTTGTTATTCTTATTAAGGAAAGTTGTGTGTTTTCGTTGCCAAAGGATTCACATTTTGAGGTAGTTGACTGTGATTTTTTTGTTTCCTGATTGAGTTTTTATACTTAATGGTCTGCTTCTGCATACAGCTATGTGATTTAGTTCTCATTTGATTTGATGTTTTCTTTGATTATTTGTTTATTAGTATCAATGTTTGATTTACTGCAAAGTATTGACTTGTCTGTGATGTTGATGTTATTTTCATTTCATGGATGCTTGCATTGAATTTGAGTTTTGTTTTTAAATATATGGATCATGCTGATATAGTAGTGATTTTCTAGCTTGCAATCTACTGTGTTATATCTCATGTACATGGCATTGATTTTTATGTTTGTTTGTAGAGTATCTTGCGATTGGTGGGCTTGAAGATGATATTAATCTGGAGTGTCAATGGAGGGAGTGACTTGATAAAGTCGGGGGTTGAGTGATTACTTAAACGCAATTTGATCTGTTAAAGCAAGTTTGGTTTCTGTGATGGCCTTGAAATCAGGCTCTAGAACTTCCCTGGATGATCAGAAGAAAGTGATTGGTAGTCAGATGGCCGAAGGAAATTCCCGCAGACCTCCACCTTTAATGATCACAAAGACAAGTAAATCAGAGCCAGTTACTCCTAAGAAAATACCCAGCCATGCTCAACAAGCTGCATCAAAACAGGTTTCTGTAGAAACCATTGAAGAGAGGAAATGCAAGACTCAGAAGGATTCCGCCAAATACTTAGCCGAGAAGTTAGAATCAAGTTTATCAATGGGTGATCCAAAAAAGGTGCCAGCTGATGCGGGTCTTGCAGTGAGTGAGACCAGGTTTGTGCCAGAAGGTACTGGTGATCAAGAAAGGAAAACATTAGAAAATGGTACTGGTTCAGCAAAAGTCAGCGATGGAGCAAGCAGTCTTGGCAAGACTAGTGTAAGTGCCAAAACTAGTGATCGAGCTGAGTTTGTTGAGAGTGGGAAGAGCAGTATTTGTAGAGGTAGCACAAGCACCGATGTGAGTGATGAAAGTAGTTGTAGTAGCTTAAGCAGTGCTGTGAACAAACCTCACAAGGCAAATGACATTCACTGGGAAGCCATACAAGCCATCCGTGCCCGGGATAGTGTATTTGGTTTAAGCCATTTTAGGCTTCTGAAAAAGTTGGGCTGTGGGGATATTGGGAGTGTTTATCTTTCAGAGTTAAGTGGAACAAAATGTTATTTTGCAATGAAGGTCATGGACAAAGCATCTCTAGCGAATCGTAAAAAACTTCTTCGCGCCCAGACAGAGAGAGAAATACTTCAATGTTTGGATCATCCTTTTCTTCCAACCCTATACACCCATTTCGAAACAGAAAAGTATTCATGTTTGGTGATGGAATTCTGCCCTGGTGGTGATTTGCATACACTTCGACAGAGGCAACCTGGAAAGCATTTTAGCGAACAAGCAGTGAAGTAGGTATTCTGTCTACTCATTCAGTTTACATAGTTAAAAAAAAAAATCCATTATTGTCGATTTGAGCCTTTGTTGTTTACATTGTTTACTTTTGTGAATGTCACCCTGATATATTAGCAAATTGCAATGTCACTGTTAGAAATTTGTTTATATGCATTTCTTTTTTATGAGTATTGAGTATTGGATGATGACCTGGACTTGATCAAGCCTTCGTGTTAAACTTGCGCACTTATACCCACCCAAGCACACACTTCATGGTAGAAAATTTTGCTGCTGTTTGGGTACTAGTGTGAGATAAACTCATAATGGTAGATATATTTTCTTCACTACGGCAATTTTTTATCCTGCATCTTTGCTATGAAGTTTTTTAGAACTGTTATTTGATGTCGATGCTCATTACTGTTATGTCTGTCCTCCAACATGCAGGTTCTATGTAGCAGAAGTTCTTCTTGCAATGGAATATCTTCACATGCTTGGGATTGTCTATCGTGACCTCAAGCCGGAAAATGTTCTCGTAAGAGAAGATGGGCACATAATGCTTTCAGACTTTGATCTTTCCCTGCGATGTGCTGTCAACCCAACTTTAGTTAGGTCTTCAATGCCTGAGTCTGATGCCTTGCGAAAGAATCCGGCTTATTGCGTGCAACCCGTCTGTATTGAACCCTCATGTATTCAGCCATCTTGTGTAATGCCTACAACATGTTTCTCACCTCGCTTCTTTTCAAGTAAATCCAAGAAAGACCGGAAACCTAAGAACGAAATGGGAAACCAAGTCAGCCCATTGCCAGAGCTTGTTGCTGAGCCAACTAATGCTCGCTCAATGTCATTTGTTGGGACTCATGAGTATTTGGCACCAGAAATTATCAAGGGTGAAGGCCATGGCAGTGCTGTTGATTGGTGGACTTTTGGTATTTTCATATATGAGCTATTGTTTGGTAAGACCCCTTTCAAGGGATCAGGAAATCGGGCCACTTTGTTCAATGTTGTAGGTCAGCCACTGAGGTTTCCTGAGTCGCCAGTTGTTAGCTTTTCGGCCAGGGACCTGATAAGGGGATTACTAGTGAAAGAACCACAACATCGGTTGGCATACAAGCGTGGAGCAACCGAGATCAAACAACATCCCTTCTTTGAAGGTGTCAATTGGGCTTTGATCAGATGTGCAACCCCACCTGATATTCCAAAGCCAGTCGAGTTTGAGCGGCTATCAGCCCCTGTAATGTCATCTAGTGATAAAGCTACTACCGCTGCCTCTCATCCGGATCAAAACAATTATCTGGAATTTGATTTCTTTTAAATTATCTTCAGAACTGGTATGCCATTTGCCTTCTTTCTTTTATCTTGAAAAATGTAGAGTGTCTGAATATGTTGATCATTGTGAAATTTCAGGCTGTTGTAATGTTCACAATGATCATGTGCTTGGTGTTTTTATAAACAAAAATTTTTATTGCAGCTTGAAGGTTAAATTCTGTGTTCAAAAGTGTAGAATCGGGTTCTATCTTTGACATGATAATGACTTTACATTACACATGTAGAATGGTCGGGTTTGTGTTGATTATGGTGCTTCCATATTATGCATGAGCCAATTTTTGTATCGTGAACAAGTTCTCTTGCTCAACTTGGGACCTAAGCTAGGGTCAAACGTACATATTCAAAGTGAAGAAGTACGTCCAACAACGTGTAAAAGAACTACACATAAATCTATGAATTTGGCTAGCATATCCCCTACGTCGGGTTAGAGTTCGTCCCAAACTTGACAAAGTTATAATTTGGTGGAGGACGTTGATGCCACATATCAAAGAACATGTGAAAGATCCCTCAAGAAAATTTCCCAAAGATTAAAAGATGAAGATACTAATAACATGTACACATGGGGACATTCTTGCCACACAAGTTTGATCCTTTCAAATCTCAGCATCTAATCCATGTTAGATCAGGGGTCACCATGTCTCTTTGTTTAGTAGAAACTCAACCATGTCAATAAGCAAGTTTGAAAGTACTTTTGTATTTGTGTAATTTTCATTAGGCGCTATTAACTCCTGGGAGACTAACTATGGTATAAGCCGACCCGGTCATAAAGGAAACAGAAGATAATATTAAAGAGAGGAGGGTAGCCTTCCCAGCAGGCTCCCCTGGCTAATGTTTAAAACGTTGAATCTTATAATAGATTGGTGACTTCAGTCAAAATTGCAGCACTTACACCTTGCTATTACTTTAGTCCTTAAATTAGGGTAATAACAACTCTATGGTCAGCTTGGAGAGAGAGGCCACATATAATAGTTTCTCTCCCTCTGGTTTTGCCTCTTGTGTCCTTCATGCACTGACTCACATGGCTGCTGTGGTCAAATTTTGGTATCTTGGCATTACATTGATCTTTCCCATGTGTGCCCATGTTGAGCTTTTATTTATCACCTAACAAAAATGCAATAATTAAAATGGACCCCAATTTTTGAATTTTTGATATCTTTAGAGGACTTACAGTCTTTTATTTTAATCTGTACCACATCTAGCTATGACATCAATTATATTTACAATAGTAAATATATCAAATTTATACTAGATTTATGACCTAATTCTCTTATTAATCAGGAGTAAATTCGGTGAGATTTGTATATCTTTCTTTTTAATTTTCAGTTTGAATAAGAAAGAGAAAATATATTTAAAAGAGCATGTTTACCTCTTAGTTAGGGAAAATGGCACGAGAATATCTTCCCCATTATTGCAATCTATACAATGTGGAAGATATGGTGGACACATTTTGTGCCTAATAAGATTCTCAAAGACAAGAAGAATTTAATCCTTTAAATTATTTGTTTTTCAAAAAATTCGTCACGTACGAACCACAATCATTAATACAGCGCGCATCATCAAGAATAAAATTAGAATATTTGAAGTATATTTCACATAAAAAGTTCAAAAATTTATTATGCCATGCGTTTAGCCATAAAAAAAATAAATAAAAAATCTAAAGTGTATATTTAAACGTGCAATTGAATATTAATTAACATACTCAAAATTATGTTGTTGCAGTCGTCTACTAATGATGCTCTTATATATTCAATAGATTTGTTGAAAATATAGATAAAACTTAAATTTTTAGAGAGCAAAGAAATTTGTGTTCCAATCATATTAGAAAGTATGAATGTCACATCTGCGGTAAGTGTATTGCAAAACAAACTATAATATAAGTTTAGTTAATGTATTAGGAGTCTCTAGGAGCTCTCTCATAGCATCATCTCTATCTGAGAAGCATAAAATAGGGAATGTGAGTAAAGTGAAAAGCTTTAACTTTTATCTAAAATTTGGTTAAAGAACTCCAATAGAAAGTCCCATTAATCGGAGATGCTCTAAAGAACCTAATTTTGACAACACTTGATGACATGTTTTTCCTAACTAACCGGATATTTTCCTTGTAATGCTCAGTATTTCTTTTGCGAAAGTGCTCCTTTTGGGAGGAACAATTAAAAGTCTTTAATACTAGCTGTGAGGGAGTGTGAGTTGTATTAGTTAAGATTCATATTCAAGTTGAGTAGTTAGAGTGATGTTGTTAGCTAGTGTGATTTAGAAGATAAAACAGGGTATAGGTCATGCTTGTCTAGTTGTCTATAGATAGCTACGTACTAAACAAAGTTACCAACTAATTTTCTTGTTTTCACCATAATACCACCTAAACCATATATATTAGATCTATAATCCAAAACACATGACGCACCCTCGCCTTTCAACTTCTTCTTGTGCCAGTACGTGCATGTTAATTATCCAAGCTCATGCATGCTTCCTCACATTTCGTTCACATCTTATTAATTGCTATTTCTAATTATCGAGTTTTTGCTTCCTGGAAAAGAGAAGATTCCAACCTGAATTTTGTCTAACATTGTGTTTTGGTTCAAAGAGATCATCATCATCAACAAGTAAGTTAAGTAAGGGGAAGGAATTACTGTTTACAGAAGAAGGTTTGAAGCCGCTAAGGGATATAGAAGGATTCAAAGTCCATGGAGAAGACTTCATTGAAGTCTCGTGTCATTGCACCCACAGCACACATGGTGACACTGGGGGGAAGCTTACACTCTCCTCCGATGGACAGATGATGATCACATGCGATTGCGATCGTACACACGAAACTATCGACGAGTCTACAAACCCGAAACAAATGATACCCATAAAATTTGTAAAGCATGCACAGGATTCCAGAAATGTTTGGACAAAGAACATTTGGGTGATCATCAAGGATAAGAAAGTCCCTCTTGATGCATCGGGGCTGTTGGACTATTACAATGAGAGGTCCAACAGAGATAACTTGGCTGACCACAGACAATTCCATCGGGACGAATTCCTTCGCTGCTCAGAGTGTAATATAGAGCGAAGGTTTCGTCTGCGCACAGAGGATGAGTTCAGAAGGTTCCATGGTGCTTCGGCAAACAAAACTTGGAGATGTTCTGATCACTATGCCAAGTGAGTTTCTCTCCTTCATTGATGCTAGCTTGTTTCTTAATTTCAGTTACAATAAGTATGTATGCAGAATTTGACTGGAGTTATTGTGTTGGTTTTCAGGGTATTAGAATGCGGCAAGGACAAAGAGCGCACTAGTCGACTAAGCTATAGGGGATGTTCGAGTGGCCCAGAATGCAAGGGCTGCACCTCTTGTGTGTGCTTGGGTTGCAAAATGTGCCGCTTCAAGGACTGTGATTGCCGCGCCTGTGTTAACTATTGGGAGAATTAGATAAAAGTCATAAAACTCCCTACCATTTAAAATCTATAAAAAATAATCCATTCTAACTTTAATTCATCGGTTTAGTCCCTCATTTAATCTCTCATTATAACTAATATACGTAGTTTACTATACTATATGTTATGTTATGTTATGTAGGTGAATTAATTTACCTGAATCAACCACAACTCATGGTACATATATATATATATATGTATATAGTCTCTATCAACGCAGTTCTATTTTGAAAATATGAAGCGAAATTCTGATTTTCACATGATTGAAATACTTGCTCGATTATTGAAACCATTCAATTTTTAGATAACTATTAAACAATCATGCTTATAAAAAATTAACCGAATCGGAAGTGATTTGACCATTTGATATAGTTTAAAACTTTAATGTAGTAATCAAATGGTCAAATCCCTTCCGATTAGGCTGATTTTTTATAAGCATAATTGTCTAATAGTTATCTAAAGATTGAATGGTTTCAATAATCGAGCAAGTATTCCAATCATGTGAAAATCGGAACTTCGCTCCTTGTTTTCAAAACGGAGCTTCAATAGAGACTATATATATATATTTCTGTAGGTGAATTGCATTACAGAGTTTGAAATGTTTTGTACGGTTAATTGTATGAGGAAATGAAAGCTAAAAACTAGGAAAACTGTTAGGTTTTAAGGGTATTGTAGGTAGGAAAAAGAGATAATAAATCCTAGAAAGGAAATTATCCTAAGTCAAAGGACTAAATCTCTTAAAACTAAATGTGTTGACTTATAATCAAAAATCAAATGTTGCAAGGAGTTTTACCAAATTTATACTTAACTGTATTCAGAATGTAGGAACCTAAGAGCATATGCATGGGTGGGCGGCCTTTGCTCCTCCTATTTGAGGAGGAGCATGCACTATTTGAGGTGGAGCAGACAATATTCATCAAATAGGAGGTGTCGTTCTTGTTTTTCGCGCAGCGGTGCATAAAAATAGCACCTCATATTATTTTTCATAAATTAAAATTTTAATTAAAATTTTATTCCGATTGATTTTCAACCAGTACATAGACGACACGTGTTGTGGTCGTCTGAATAATTGAATAAGATTTTGGGTAAGATTTTCGACCAATGACGAGTTGACTTGTCACATCGACAGAACGTTATCTTATAAATAATTGTACAAAAATTTCGATAAGATTTCCGATCAATCACTTGACGACATGTGTCACTTTCATGTGTCATTGTCGTGTGAATAATTGTCGAATATTTCCGATGAAATTTTCGACCAACCACGAGATGACACGTGTCATCATCATCAGATATCAAATAACCTAAAATCGGCAATAAAATAATCATCTTGGGCAGCTTATATTCTCACACCAACTACAAATTACTTGCTATTTCTTCACATTCCAGCATTAGTAAGATGAATCCTTTTAGTTCAAACATGTTTTTTCACAAGGAGACGACAACAACCAGGCCCATACCTGAGGTGAGATGAAGGAGGCGGCCGCCTTAGGCACCAAAATTCAAGAGGTCCAATTTTTTTTGATATACATATATAAATTGTAAGAAAAATTATGCATTTAAAATTACTTTTAAAAACTCCGAGATGAAAACACTTAAGTAACTTTGTGATACCTTTGAAGAAATAAGTTATGAGATGTGGATTGTTTTATTTTATTTTTTATTAGTATTACTATGAATGTCAATTTTATTTTTATGTACGGTGTTGAAATATTGTTAATTTTATTTATTTATTTATATACTATGTTGAAACATCAATTTATATATATTAGCTTGATTTATAAATAGTTGATTATATGATAGTATTTCGATCGTGGTTAACAAATCTTTATTTTTATCATTTTAGGTACATTATTGGAATATCAATTTATATTGGTTTGATTTATAAATATTTGGTTATAGTTTTGTATTTCTCTTAGAAATAGTTGATTATATGATTGTATTTCGATTGTGGTTAACAAATCTTTAGTTTTATCATTATATGTACAATATTGGAACATCAACATATATTGGTTCGATTTATAAGTATTTGGTTATAGTTTTGTATTTCACTTATGATTAATAAATGAAACATAAATGTTAGTTTACATTGATTTAGATTTGTTTTTCTAGATACGAGAACAACATGAGAGTAAATTATTTTGGATACTTATGTAACATAATTTTGTATATTTATCTTTTTTTTGTATGATCATGAGAGGGCACAATTTTTGATTCTCGCCTCATGTCTCAAATTCTCAGGCCCGTCCATGACAACAACGCCGACAAAATGCAAAAATAGACGCGGTCGTGGTAGTTACAGCGTTCGATGATGACGAGGTGGATGAACAAGGTAATCAGATTCCTTTTGAGCCAGTTGGAAGGGATGGACTGGATGAACAACGGTTTTGTGACCGTGTTGTCGATCTCCAGTCTTCTTATATCCATGGAGAGGTTCAGAAGAACTTGGTGAAGGACAACTGGTTTCTAGAGACCGGTGAACATATCTAAAAATGTTTTTTGAATTATATGTTTTTGTATTATGTTTGTTTCAATTTGGTGTATTTGAATTTGGTGTGTTTTAATTTGGTGTATTTGAATTTGGTGTATTTAAATTTGGATTTCATGTAATGTTATTTAATATCATCTCTAAATAAAAATTGTATTTTTATTTCTTGAAAATTTAAATTACATAATATATGACAAGCCAAGCCTAGATTTATTACAAAAACCAAACTATAGAAAAAGTGGGCGATAACAATTTGAAAAGGTTCCCTCACTATCTTGTTGTTCGTTGTCGTCTCCTTCTCCTTGTTTAAGGATTTTCGTTTTCCTCTTCGTGAAATACCTTTTTGAATTTGGGGTCATTCTCTCCATATCTATTGTCATGATTCTTGTTTCTTCTTGTAGAGCTCTCAATTTGTAGTCTTTCTCTTGAAGGAGGAGTTGCGCATTGTGTAAAGAAAAATCGTTATCCTCACTTGATTTTTGAGCGGCAGCCCAAATGGCTTGATTGGCCGCAATGGTCTTCAAAGCCTCATCTCGTAGCTCAGTTGTAGGAGTCATGATCTTTTTTCTTGCTTCTTTAGCCGCTTTCACTCCCGGTGGTTTAAGGGGACTCGAATGACCTTCGTGGTTGCTCGTTGGTGTTGCAACCACCTCATCCTCATCCAAATTGATGGTGGGAAGCATTTTGCTGACGGTAAGAGTAGTATCTTCGTAAGAGTAGTAGCTTCGTAATTGTAAATACGTGGAGTAGTAGCCGTGGTTTCCCTAAAGAAAGGATGAGTCTTCACCACTTACAAATTTCTATGTCACAATTTATTCATGTTTAATGGAGATAAGAACATTTAGTTCATAAAATCAAAATAATAGACATGGAAAAATTACAAGGACTTACTTGATCTTGCGGAGAGGCGCCGGATGGTGGTGGATTCCTTCGTGCATAACTAAGAGCTTCGCCACAAAGATTGAAAACCGGCTTCAACTTAGTAAACCGAGATGAAATTACAGTCTGGGTCTTCTGTTCCTTGGTTGATTCACCATGACCAATCACCCAATTTTTTATATAATTGACACAGACCTTTTCCCACAATTTGTCGACTTTTTGCTTGTTGCCAGTGATAGGATCAATGCTAATATGTATATAAGAAATGCACAATTGCAAATCTTCCAAAGCAAGCCAATTCGACATTTTTTTTTGAGAAAACAACACAAATGAATGAGAGAAGAGATGGAGGGAGATGATGAACTTGTTTTGCACAAATTGTTGTGGGAGGTTTATAAAATTGATGTAGTATTTATAAGAAAATTTTACGGTGGTGTTTGTAAATTTTTGGAAATTTTTAACAATATTTTAGACTATTTTTTGGGAAAATTTGAGTTATGTTCGTTAATATTTTAGAAAAAAAAGTTGCGTTGTCTTTGAATTTGAGCCGTCAGATTCAATTTTAGAATTGAATTGAACGGCCCAAAGCACTTGACGGTTGGGGGTGAAAAGGGAGCAACGCTGGGACACGTGGCTCGTTCTCATTGGTCTGTTGTTACACGGTTAAAAAAAATAACTTTTACGGGCGCGTGCAACACATGCGTTGTAAAGAAAAAAAATAATGACGCAACCTGGCGTCACCCACGTGCGAGGGCTCCGCCAAGCTGCTCGTGCGCAGCGACGAGCAATGATTACTCGAGTAGCTGCTCGTCAACGAGCAATCGCCGACTAAAGACGATTCCGTTGCACGTGGTTTTTTGGCTTGCTCGTGTTATCTGTGCGGGCCCCACCTTTTTCTTTACCTGCTCGAGCAAAACATCTGCCAGATGCTCTAAGATCGAGCATCCTCAATAGAAACCCTATTTTAAAAATAAAGCTATAAATTTATTAAATATTTATAAAAATTGGCTTCAACATATACCCTACTTAAAAGCTAAATATCTAGTTATATTTATCAAAGAATTTAACTCAATTTTCATCTCCCACCTTTATTTATTTTTTTTTCCCATTTTTTAGTTTACATAACATTTAAAATAACAATATTGTTGGAGTGAAGTACAAAAATAATGTCAATTTATTTAACTTTAAGATAAATATAACTTTTATATTTGTGCATACTGTTAGTGATGCTTCAAGTCCACAAATTTCACACCCATTAGTTTTGCACTTTTGCTTCAAAATGTGAATTTGAGGTTTTGGATGTATGTAATGACGAATATACTACTAATGATATCTTCAACAGATACCTTATTTCAAAATAAAAGTTAAAATCAAACTAAATTTATAATTTTTTTTTCCAACTACTACCCTATATGAAAGTTAAAATAATTTTTAGTTAAATTTTATAGTTCTATATAGCTAGAGTGAAGAGAAAAATTAACTCTTAGTTAAAAAAAAATTTCCTCTTTTTATTCTCAATTCTAACGTACTTTTTTTAAATTCACATTAGTATAACTTTTAACTCCTGAACTTAAAATTAAATATATAGCATTTTATTTTAACTTTTAGATTATTTGACTATAAAATATAGCATTACTGTTGCTCTACTTATTGTAATAAATTAAAAGGCTCTTAATGATTAAAAAAAAATCCAAATCACATTTCATTATCTGGAAAAATAAATACAAGAAAATAGTAAAAATCTGAAAGCTAAAAACAAAACAAAAAACAAAAATATCGCACGGTTTGTGGGCGATATATTTCCTTTTTCAAAAACTATATATTTCCTTATTTTCACTGTGGTGACATTAGAGCCATTAAAGAAGCTTCAATCATAGTTGAGGTGCTCAGACAAAGTGTACCCGAATGTGTTAAAACAGACACCTCTCTTCTCTCTCTGATTCTCTCTCTCTAACCAAAGGTTCTCTTTTTATTCAAAAACCTCTCTCTTCTTTTCTCTCTAGATTTGGAGAATCAAGTTCAAAGTTATATTTGTAATCTAGAGAAGAGAGGGAAGAGATAGAGAGAGTGAAAGTGAAACACATTGAACTCAAAAGTTTTGAGTTTTGGCAAAGAGTTTATTTATGTTTAAATATCTTCAGAGGGAACCGACAGAAGAGAAGATGGGTATTCCTGATCCAGAAGCGATCAAGCAGTTTCAGTTGTTAATGGAGGAAGGTCAGTAATTTAAAAAAAAAATTAAAAACCCAGTTCAGATATGTAAATGGATCATCTTGATGTTCTTTGATCTGTGCTGAGTTTTTTCTGATCTCCATTTTTTGTTTTTTTGGGTGTCTGTGTGCAGTTGATGAGCCCCTGAAGAAGACATTTGAGGTTTGGCCTGATCTGTTGTCTTAAAGATTTGTGCTTTTCTGATTTACAACATTAGATGATGATACCCTTTACTCCATAGACTACAGTTTCAGTCAAATCAGCTTTGCTTTTTATGAAATCTTGACTCAGTTTCTGTGGATTTGATCTGGGGATTTCCTTGGATGAGTTGCATTTTGGGATTTCTAGTTTGGGTTTTCTGGGGAATGTTAGATTGGTCAGCATGGAGTTCATTTTACTGAGATTAGTGATTTATTACTTTGATCAGTTTGATCTTGATCGTATTTTCGGAGAAGAAACTTCATCACTTGCTTTTAATGAGGGGAAAAGGATGAATCCTGGCTGCGATTGCCATGTTGGACTTTAACAAAGTTTCATATCCTCGCGTTGATCGTCATATTGGACTTTTAAACAAAGTTTCAGTTTTCCAGCTGTATTTGCAATGTCAGTAACATGGTCCAAATTGACCAAATAGAAGTTTGTTTTATACGGATGATGTAGAGTTTACTTGAACTGAACCTTACACAACACATGTAGGTGCAATGTACCCATTGCTATTCTTGGAAATATGGGAGGAGTTCATATTTTATAGATCGAGTTTGTTTTAGAACAAATGCCAGTTGATGATGATTCAGTTTTTCTAATATAACACCTGAACACATGGAATGTATTTTGAAATTTGAATTGTGTGCATCTTCATTTTCAGAATGTGCACCAGGGGTATCCAAATGAGACATTCGTGCGGTTTCTTAAAGCGAGGGATTGGAATGTCGGAAAAGCCCACAAAATGGTTAGCTTCATTAATCCATAGTCCCCAGCAATCTATAATCTTAAAAGTTTGTCAGTTATGCTTTGCATAGCTTTACTAATGTTGTGTAAATTGTTCCAGTTGGTTGACTGTTTGCAATGGAGGATAGACAGTGAAATTGACAATATATTGGCGGTGAGTATTTTGATTAAACAATTGTCCGATGAACATAATATCTTGTGACCCACCACCACATGTAATTTCTATGTTTGGTGGTTGTCAGTCTGACTTTCTCGAATCTTTGTATTCCTGTTTTAGTTATAAGTAGAAAGCAAGGCTGTGTGGATCTCAATTGGTACTTAATACATATTCTAAGAATTAGCAGCTCTTTACCCAATGTGATGACCATTGATTTATTTTCTAAATACAGAAACCAATCATCCCTACCGAGTTGTATAGATCAGTGCGAGATTCTCAGCTTTTTGGATTGTCTGGTTACTCAAGAGAGGTAGTACATTGATGCTTAATTTCATTTATACCATTACAGATCCAGCTTTTCCATAAAAGGATTGCCGGGTCTAAATTGTTTTTCTTTTGTTGCAATAGTTGATTGGTCATGGCTCCCTCATGTGCCGCAATATCAAAATCATTATTCTAATGTCGTCCAAATTATTTTTCCAGGGTCTTCCTGTCATTGCTGTCGGTGTTGGGTCTAGCACATTTGACAAAGCTTCTGTAAGTTTGACTATTTGAACAACTGAATTTACTTAGCTCAGTTTGAAAACACAGTGAGGTTCATGGTTGTAGGCCTTGATGTGTTATCATTCTTTAAGTGGTATTAACTGTGCAATTATTTGTCATTGTAGGTAAATTATTATGTTCAGTCGCACATCCAAATGAATGAATACAGAGATCGTATAGTGTTGGTAAGTACTAAAATGTTATATAGTCATTTCATTAGCTGATAATTTGTAGCCTGATGTTGTTTTTCTGTTGTTTGTAGCCTTCTGCATCAAAGAAGAATGGCAAATATATTGGAACCTGTGTGAAAGTTTTGGATATGACTAGTTTAAGGCTCTCGGCTCTCAATCATATTAAGGTACTTTAGATTCGATTGATTGACACTTTCTCTGATCTGTTGAACTATAGCTGTACGCAATTGACTCAATAATTCTTACTTATATTCTGAATATCTAAATGATTGACACTTTCTCTGATCTGTTGGAACCAGCTTTTAACTGTTATCTCGACAATAGATGACCTGAATTATCCAGAGAAGACAGATACTTACTACATTGTCAATGTCCCCTACATATTTTCAGCATGTTGGAAGGTTTGTTCTCTATCTAGAGCAACTCACTGTTTTAAGTGGCATACCATCTTAAGACAGCATCGTTAATGTTCATATTCTCTCTAGGTGGTTAAACCTCTTCTGCAAGAAAGGACAAGGAGGAAAATCCAGGTTCTTCAAGGTTGTGGGAAAGACGAATTACTGAAAGTAAGCAATATTGTTTTAGTCAGATATTTCCATTTGTTCTTATTATACTTCTGTCTTGCCATTTCACCAATCATCATGCTGTTTTCTCTTCGATTGTAACAATCTGACACGGAAATGTGTTTGCAGATCATGGACTATTCATCCCTCCCACATTTTTGTCGAAAACAGGGCTCCGGATCATCTAGGAATTCTGAGAACGGAAGTACTAGTAATTGTTTCTCCTTGGACCATGGTTTTCATCAAGAGCTCTACAATTTTGTCAAGCAACAAGCCATGCGCTCAGAGTGTGTTGCGCCAATTAAACAGGGATCCTTCCATGTCAATTTTCCTGATCCAAACCCAGATGATGAAGAGATTGCGAAAACCATAGAAAGTGAGTTCCACAAATATGGAAACCACAACGGCATTCCCAAGTCATTTAGTGGCTTAAGACTTGACGATTCATGAATGTAATAGTCTCAGTAGCCTACATGACAATGACAACATTTCTATGAGACCAGAATGTTCTCAAATTAATTCCTGTGTATTAGTTCATTGCATCAGCTCGATGCAGTTTTTATGACAAAGCTAATCGGTTGTAGTTTGTAATATCACCAATCATAATCGTTCTTCCGTACATAGGAAGCTAATATGTTCTCTTATATTTTATTGCTCTGTTTCGATGTGAATTCTTTGTTAACATAACTGCTTAGAATCTTAGATCAATTAAGTTTCACAATGAACATGTGGTAAAGAACTAATGCATCCTCACATTTTCAAACTAGTCCAAAGAATGTGGAGATGATAGGGGAGTTGGCGTTGGAGGGTAATACGATGAGTGCACTTTATAGTATGCGGAATATTTATTATAATTTCAACTGAGCTTAAATGAATAAGTAGTAAGAATATTTAGACCGTATATTATTATAATTCTAACTGTTTTGAACTTAAATGAATAATTAGTAAAAATATTTAGACCATATATTACTCCTAGTATACTTGTGTTCCGCTCACGTAGAATTATATGATAGCATTAAGCTTGTTAGGTTTGTCTAGTATAAGTGCTGTCAATTATTCAAATTTGCCCGTTGCATAACATTGCTTACCGTTTGTCATGTAATGGAGTGACAGCTTTCAACAACAAATAACAGCTCTCAAAGACAATTGAAAGAGAAAATAATAATTGATTGAATGCGCAATGGTGCAGCCTTGCATGAGTTCATCTTCCACCACATGAAACCAGCCTACACTAATTGCTTGACGAGGCTTTGAGTTTGCATGCGTAATGAGCATTGTATGGTTGTTGATTATAGTGGCCACTCCACTCTTTGGCACTGGTTAAATTTCTTTGTTTCTCTCAACACTATTTGATCATATATAAAAAAACTTCCTGAAGATGATGGATTGGATTCAATAAAATAAATAATAAGAATAAGGTAATACATTGATATATTCACAGGTACAAATAATATATATCCAAAAGGGAAAGATGAAAAAGACACAATCCAAGTGTATTCCGCCGGCGATCTTACACATATGCACACATGATGTATCCAAACCCTTTTTCCTTATATAATCACAGCACAGATCTTCCTTTTTGCTGAGACCTTAAGATTTGACATATTATAAACTTGGAAAAAGGAAACAAGGGTGGGTTGACACTAACCTATAATACGATTAAACACGAAATTGGCTTCAGTTTCATCTTGACTGTTTGTAGCAACTGTAAGCGACGCCAACTGATACAGCAGCACAAATGAGAGCTATAGCTGCATATGTATCTTCCCGCTCCCAGCTGTCAGACCATGTTGGCATAGAGCAAAACTTCCGAGCGGATGCAGTTTTGCCTCTACGAGATGATAGTTTCCCGCTGCTCTTTTTCTTTTCAGCTGTCACTCGAGTTGCCAAATCATTCAAATCAGAACTAGTTGTCCTTTCTACTAACAGACTGTTTTGGCAGCAAGAACCATTTCCGTTTTCCTGGCAACATCCCCCAATTTCAGCTTGAGATATGCATGGACCAGTATTCATCCCCCTTTCTTTCGTCTGCGTTAGCTCTATACTGCTGTTCTCCACATTTGACCCACCATTGAGCTGGAGCCTTAGTTCTTGGGATTCTTTCTGTTGTTCTTCTGATAAACCCATCTGACCCCTGAAATAATATGACCTGTCAGTGACGTGTTGCTCACAAGAAACATAGATTCCAATAAGAAATGAGTAACCCCTTCATAATTTTATGCTATTACAATGCACAAGTCGAAGAGACTGTTCTATTCTATTTTTCAGTTTTCTACTTATTCTATAAGAAAGTTACTGAGCTCACTAATGTGATTAAGGAGCAAAAGAGGAAGTCGCCTAAGATGCAATTTTACAACTAAAGCCAGTGAGAGAACTCTTTTAAAGCCAGTGTACAAATTTTGAGAAACACAATCAGGAATTTTAAAACTACCTCCACAGCCAGTCTATGATTTCTCCTTTTCCAATATGTTGCTCGAGCAATTGAGGTACATCTTCGGGAGCAACGTATCCGTACCTGTGAGAAATAAGATGGTCAAATAAATCGAATGTCAGAACACTAAGTAACATGATTGAAAAATTTGGACTAGAGTAAAAACTAAAAAGCCAATGAGGAAATAAAAAACAGATTAATGTATTGGTGGACACAGGCTTCCTTACCAGTGGCCAGTGACTTCTTTCTTCATATTTGATCCAAATATGATTACGTTCCCTGCATACTTATGCCCCCCAATGTGTGAACATGGCCTAACAGTTACTTTACCATGTAGACCATACAAATCAATCTCTTCTCTGAATCTACTGATCAAGGGAGGACCACAGACTCCACAACGACGATCCCGGGATCCATGAGCACATACAAACACGTATGCACCTCTCAAAGTTTCAGGACTTCCAGGCAACCATTTACCATCCTTCACAAGAACTTCTTCAACAAATGTCTCTACATCAAAATGTGTAAGTCTCCTGCAATGTTTCCACCAAGTCTGTAAGTATTACTTCCAGGTAATGGAAAAGTCAAGACTATATCTAAAGAAATCCTGATGGAGCACGTATATGACCTGTATCTGATCATGTCGGGGAAGATTAATATATCGCCATTTGCACTCTCAGTTGCATCGTCCCCTTCACATATTGTCAACCGAGTCTAAAAGAGGAAAAAGATGAATGGGTATAAAGGAATCATTAAACTCAACTGAGATAACACAAACATTTCAGGAAAAGACGTAAAAAGAATATAATCTTATGACACACCATTTCAATAATATCAATGCCCGGCCAATAAGTATTATGCGTATGTATCTTATCTTCTACTGGATTTTCATAATTCAAAACAAAAAACTGCATTTGCAATAACGGTGTAGGGGAATCGAAGACCACCCCTTCCTAATAAGATTCTCACAGCACTTCAATATCTTGTATATATAATAACACAATGGAAACAGGATCTAAACAACCCACCCCTCAAAGAATAAATGCAGGATTATCATCTTATCTAGCATCAATTTACAAGACTACACCGTGCTTTAGCCAGTGACCACTAGCTCAAGTGATTTCGGAAACTATATCTTTCACTAGACTGCTAATTAAAAAGGAAAGTGAAGCACTGCTCATAACTCAAAATACCGTTCTTCAAGTATCTCAAATACCTCATAAATGAATCTCAAATTTACTCATCTACCATCTAATAATATCCAAGAATAATAACATAATGGAAACAGTATCTAAACAACCACCACTCAAAGAATAATTTGCAGCATTATCATCTTATTTAGCATCAGTTTACAAGACTACACCATGCTTTAGACAGTGAACACTAGCTCAAGTCATTTCGGAAATTATATCTATCACTTGAATGCTTGTAAATAAGGAAAAGTGATGCATTGTTCATAACTCAAAATACCATTTCTTCAAATATCTCAATCACCTCATAAATGAATCTCAATTTTACTCATCTACCATCTAATAATATCCATTAGACAACAATGCAACCTCAACAAACATCAAAAGTTCCAAACTTTACTCCAAAATGACACCCAAAAAACCAAACAAATGAATCCCTCCTTCAAGCTCAAGTTAACACATACAACCAATCACATGCTCACCCAAAACCAATCTTAAAACACAAGATATCCACAAACCAACCAACACCCAATTCAACATTCTCATCACCACCAAATCACACATCCCTAAAACACAAGCAATCTCACCCTTCACTCCATTAAAAAGCTCACACCTTTGGTTTCATCAACCAAATTCCCAAACCATCCATTTCAAATTCCAACAAATACCCAATTCAATTCACCTCACAAAAACACAAACCCACATAACAAAAACTCTTAAAGCTCAAAACTTTTATATACCTCACGCCTCATATCAACCTTCCTAGCCATCACCGCCGCATAGAGCAGCCTCGGCAGCCGATCAAACTCCGCCGCTTCAATCCTCGGCGGCCAGAACTGCGGGTTCTTGTAGCACAGAAACACATGCCTCTCATAATACTCCACCGTCCCACCGAGTTGACTCGTCCGAAACTCGCTCCTCCCAAACCCAAACTCGGCGTCGCTCGTGTTGTTCTCACCCAATAAGCCGTTGTCGTTGTGGAAGCTGCTGCTTCCTCCGGTCGGGTCGGTTAAGAACCCATCAAGAAGAAGAGAGTCCGAAGAAATCACAATCGGAGAAGACGACGACGTCGTTGCGGGGGGGCTAGTGAAGAGTAATGAGGAGGAGGAAGAGTCATCTTGTCTGTCTCTGGCGCTGTTTGCCATAGAAACCAACAAAAGAAATTGAATTTTTTTTGGAAGAGAAAAACTAAAGATGAAAACTTTGAAATGAGAGTAAAAGAAAGGGAGAGGCTTTGAGAGAGAGAGAGAGAGAGGAGAGAGAGTAGTAAGTGAGTAGTGATGAGTTGGGGAAGAGAGTCTTGTTTGTTTCCAGTGGTATGGGAAGTGGAGAATTGAGATGGATGGGCTGGCAAAACTTTGCTCTCTCTCTCTCTCTCTTCTTTCTCTCTCTATAGAAATACTTTGGTCATAGGGAAATACGACACGTGCTTTAATAGGGGTAAGAGAGAGGTAGAATTGGACTCTTTTCTCTCTCTCTCTCTCTAGGTGTTTGTGTGTGTATCGTATAAACGGCGTAAGTTTTTGTAGTCGTCAAAAGTCAAAAGACCTAGGTCGTCATTTATTAGACGTTACTATGTTTGTTTATAGAGAGTAATGAAATTGCTTGGTCCTTTTTGACTCATTGTATAGATGTAAGGGTAAATAGGAGAGTGATGGTGATGGAGGTTTGAACTTCGGTGATACATTAGGAGGAAGAAAAAATTGAGCTATGTTTTATGAAGGTAGTCGGCGGATTAGATTAGATGAAAGAACATACGTGATGTTCTATTGGTGAGCTTAGTCGGTGCAAAGAGCCAAATATTAGGAAAAACATAAGAATCGGTGTATATATTAGGGAAGTAAAGACACTATATATAGCGGTGGCTCCAAAATAGTCAAAGTTTTTTGGTATTGATTAGGAAAAAGAGAAGAAATATGAGGTTAAGAATGTGATGTTTATCGTATTTTAAAAATAATCAAGTTTAGGGGTACATAATATTTTGAGAAATAGATAATATTTCGTGGCATGAGAATAATCAAGATTTGAGGGTGCATAGATTATAGGAAATATAGGAACTATGATGTAGCACACAGATATGCCGACATTTGTTATAATTTTAACTATATGGAAATTAGATAAACGCACATTTATAAGTGCGCAAAATCAACGTGTTTTTTTTGCACGTTTGTGCAGTTTTTTATAGGTTAACTATTGAAAACAAAGGGAAAAAAAGTAATTTTCTCTTTCTTTTATTCTTTTAATTCTGTTTGTATTTTATTATTTACTAAATTGTCCCTATTTAATTAACCAGTTTCTATTTTGAAAGGATAAAATAGTAGAAAAAATAGTTATGATTAACAACATATGTTACTTTTAAATATAATATAAATATAGAGAAACTAAAGTATAAATTCTCCCCTACATATTTGTATATATTTGTATTTCGCACATTAAATTACTCGTAGATTATGAGAAAATAGAAGAATGTGATGGCAAAAACCAGAGGCTAGATAGGGAGTTGGGACTTCATTTCTTCTTTTCTACAGCGCAAAACTTACTAGTTACTACCGATTAATCCAAGAATTGTTTGTGATGCAATATACAAAAAACCACACGCTCTCTGGAGTTTTACATACACAATTGTGATCCACACACCCACACTTTGCTCTCTGCATGCTCTTCGATACTTCACAAATTTTCCATAAATGGTTTCTAGGGGAAACACGCATTTCTCAGAAGGGCTTCTCTCCGGGGAGATAAGACGGAGAGCTGCCCTCGACCTGGTTCCTTTTCCTATTGAACATGTTGCTGAGAGTAGGCATTAATGTCTTCTTCACGACAGAGGTCTTCGATTTCTCCAACTTCCGGGCCTGGACAGTTCTCGTCTGAGAGTTCTGCTTTTGAACCAGGTAGTGGTGGGGGGATGATTCTACTGAAGACTCTGTTTCTGCCAATATCCGCGCGGCAGCATCTGCCGCTTTCTTTTGCTCTCGTTCCCGCCATCTCCGGAGCTCTCCTTCCACTGCCTTTTTGGCTGCTTCAGCCATTTCGGCCCTCTTTCTGGCCTCCTCAGTTGCACCCTTCATATCTTCAATCTCCTTCAGAATTGCCTCTAACCGCTTCATGGCTTCATGTTCACTAGCCTTCACAGCTTCCACCTGAGCCATAGCAGCAGCCACTTTCATGTCTGCTAACTTGTCCGACTCCTCAACCTTTTGACTCAAAGACTCGAATTCGTCTTTTGATATAGTGATGTTGGCATCAAACTCAGAAGTTGAAGCACGAGCAGCATTAGTTCTCGCAGATAAGTTTCTGATCTGTTCAAGGGCCCTTTCTTCAGCTACTTTAGCTTCTTCAGCTTCTTCCAGAGCAACTCTTAGCTTCTTTTCTGCCTCTTTTACAGCAGTTTTGGTGGTTTCAGCTTCGTTCTTCAGCTCATCCGCTTTAGTCCTCATCTCTTCTGCTTCTCGTCGAGCATTTTCAATTTCCAAGGACAGCTGGTTCAGTGTTGCTATCATTTCATTTGAAGCACCTCTCGCTTTAGACTCTTCAGCTAGGCATGCTTCAAGCTCAGACTTTGTTTTCCGCAGTTTGACATGTAAACTCCCAGCAATAGATTCTGTTTCTGCTTCCTTGTCCTTCAGCTCGGCATGCTCTTTCTTCACATACTCAATTTCCACCTTCAGCGATTCAAGTAGGCTTCTGAGGCTGGTTTCTTCTTCCGCTACTTTATGAAGTGATTCTTTAGCATCATCCAGCTCGGAAGTGACAGTTCTCACAGAATCCAAATCGCAAGCCTTTTCATTCTCCATTTGCTTTTGCAGAGCTCCAATTTCATTCATCGTGCCAGCGAGTTGTGCTTCAAGATTTCTGGAAACTTCTGGATCAAACTCACTTTTCAAAGAAAGCAATTTCTTTGCAGACTCTTCTGCCGTAGCTCTATATGCTTTCCTCAGGACATCCTTTTCAGAAAAAATCTTTGCTTGCTCTTCCTGAGCTTCCACAGAAGCAAGCTTCACTTGCCCAATTGATTCATGCACAGCTGAAATTTCTTTGGAGAGCTCATTAACCCTGTCCGCATGTGCTTTGGCTGCATCTTCAGCTTCTGATGCCTGCTTGATGGCAACAACTTTTGCTTCCAAGGATGAATCGCAGTCCTGGCGGATTTTCCTTAACTCTTGCTTTGCCGCATTGAGTTCTGTAATTACGTCCATGTATTGGGCTCTTTCTGTTTCCAAATCCTGCTTCCAAGCACTATCAGTTCCAGCTAGGTTGCCAGAGTTTGCTTCTTCAAGTTGCTTTGCTTGATCTTTTGCAGCTTCTGATGCCTTTATTGCAGATTCCTTAGATTCACCAAGAGCTACCAGCTTCTTAGACAGCTCTTCGAGAGTTACCTTGGCCTTTTCAAGCTCCATAAGTGCTTGGGATTTAGTCGATTCAGCATTCTTGAGTTGTTCCTTCAACTTGTTCAATTCTCTCTGGGCCAGGTGAAGCTGTGACTCGTTGGCTACTAGGACTCGCTGCAATGAAACAAGTGTTAAATGCAGTATGTTCCAATCTCAGTACTTTTCAGGGTAGCATTATATGAGTTGAGCTATTTGGGAAGTCAAGAAAATGTGATACATGATTGAGTTGTGGAATATGCTAACCATAGACATGCACCTACTCCACGCAGAAAACTTATGCACAGGATCACTTTGAACCTGGTTTTACTTTTAACAATATTCATTTTTCTTCTTCAGAGTGAACACAATTTTATTTGAATGATATGACCAAAGTAATAACTTTGCGAAGACCACGTGACATAAACTCAAGAATAGGTTATCCCTTCAAATATAAATTATGTAGTGTGCTTCCTAAGCTGACATGTAAAGGAATCAGACATACCTCTGCTGAATGGGGTTTTCTTTTCCTAATAGAAGGTTTCTCCCCAGAGCCAGAAAATGCGCCCTCACCAAATAATGTCACAGCATCTTTAACAGATTGGAAAGGTGCTCTGGTGTCGATTTCTCCTACCTCCACTTTAGGACTAAGAGAACTTGTAGCACTCTGGGGGGTTCTTGCAACCATACTGCCCCTTTTAGATATTTTACCTCTGATGCTTATTTCCTGAAAAATGGTACAGTAACACATAACCTAATGCCAAAAGCTAACAACAACACATGTCTCAGCAACCAAACATAGAATTCTCCCAAGTAATAAGTATGCCAAAGGAAAGACACATATATTCCCGCCGACCTAAACCACACTGAACCTATGATACTTGAACTTCATCCTCACAGTAAGAAATAGTGACTCACATTTACAGAAGCATTTCCATAAGGCACATTCACAACTAAGCAAAAGAAAGAACAGTGCAAGAGCCTCACTGTTTAGTGAGAAGTCTTTTGTTCACAACATCCACTTCTACCAATAGTCACACTACTACTTCTATTCACTTCACAAATAACAGAACACCTAACTCATACAACTTCAACAGCCCCCAACACCATGATAAGGTTCAGTAATTTCGAAAAGTAATACAAGTAAAAGAAGGTTAATGACATAGAAAATAGCCGAACTTGCTCATACAACACAAATCCAACAAACACAATCTACCTCAGTTTAAATCATTAGCCACATTACATTAACTTTATAGTTTATTACAGCAACAAACTAACATGAAAAGCACAACACTTTATATATCTGAAATCAATGACAGACGAAAAAGACTGAATCCAATTTTCAATGTACAAATCCAAATTCAAAGATCAGCTAACAAATCTTATAAATATTCAGCTCAACACTTTAATTATGAGACATCCAACTTTTCTATGACGGCAAATTCTTCAAGAAACTGGGCCCAGAAACACTACCCAACTCGCAGCTTTAATAATGAAAATTCCAATACATACACAATTCAATTCCAAAAAGCCTTAAAAACATATTCTAAAAGTACCCAAATGATCACAAACTCACATTATTTTCCACCCAATACATTTAAATCTAAAAATGGTATCAAAAAATATCAAGCTTTAAAAATTGAAACATGAACCAAAATTAAAAAGAAAAAAAAGGGTAACCATTTGCTTACCCAGAAATCCTAATCAAAGCCGCAACATGTAACCCACCCGAAACCCTAGAAATTCTCACAAAAACCGGAGCTTTGCTCAACTCTGATCACAACCAAAGCTACGAGCTTTGACCATCTTCAACCTCCTGTGTCGAATTCGGACAGACCCTTTTGGGTTCTCGACCCGAAAATCCAGACCCGGCGATCAAAAAGCCCAGAATCGCCGAGAAAGACTTGAACTTTGAATCAAAAATTTCAGACAGAGAAAAAAAGTAAAGGACCAATAGAAACTGTTTCCGAATTAGAAATTGGGTGTGTTTTTTGCTTGGACAATAGAAAGTGTTTGAGAGAGTGATGGCTAAGTGGTCTTTTCGCTCACCTTTTCTTCTTTCTTTCTGAGTTTCTGTGAAAGACCATTTTGGCCGTCCGTCCTTGGTCAAAGTAGTGTGATGGTTTAAAAGAGATCGATCGAAAGAGACGGTTTAGTTGGCTTGTGAAAATAGATTTGGATAGGCTTCTTGCCTTTTCTATTTCTTCTCTTATATTAGCTCATCCGCTTTTATAATGTCACACCAATACGTTTGTTGGATTGGTTCTCATCTCTCTCTAGCTTTCCTTTTCTTTCATATGATGTAGATGGGAGGTCTTTGGATGATATATGTGTCAATTGTGGTTGCCCATGAAAATGAACTAGAGAAAATGGAAGTCCGCATGATGAAGAATGCCTAGGTTTTTAGGAAAGAAAAATGAAATATAGTATAAATAGATTAATTTTAGTCATTGGGGACATTAGGGGCAACATGATGAGAATGGCATATACCCAAATGAAATTTGGGACATTAATATAGAATAATCAAATTACTCCAAATTGACACACGTAACTATCCAAAAACTAGAAGCAAACATAAAATAAGCGCCAAGAAATAAGTTCCAACACATACCAAAGTATTAGTTGGGCCAACAAACAAAGGTCACCAAAGATAAGAACTATTCTAATCATGAACTTTTATGTGGTACCAATTTAGAATGCTCAGACAACAACATTACCATTTTCAATTACTAGTTTAGCCCTTGTCGACATTATTGTTGTTTGACGGCTGTTTGATCAATTTAAGGAAATGATGGCCAGTGTTAGTATTGTATCATTAGTTGTACGATTAACATATACTTATCCACTTAAGCAGAATAGCAACACCTACCACACCACATGTAAGACCACCAAGGAGGCTCCAACTTTACTCACCAGACCCACCCCCTCCGGGCGCGCACGCGCCCGTGGGGGGCACGCCCGAACATACGGATCACAAACCAGCAGGTGCACCAAAGTCTCACATCGAAGAACACCACCAGGCTCCAAACTCAACCACCTATATATATCAGGTATTTATTACAGGTAAGATCACCAATTCACTCGATCAGAGCACTACTCGCACGTTCGCTTGACTGTTATATCCAATACATCATCTGACTTAGGCATCGGAGCGTTGAAGGCGGGCCACCCCGTCTTGACCCCTGACCGCCTGTTTCGTTGTTGCATTCTTCTAACAGCCGCACCCGAACGCCCGAGAGCAGGAGGAAGCGCCCGACAGGAGAGCCCACCGACGACAGGAGCCCTCACGTACGCACGAAGAAGAGAGGAAGCGCCCGCCCATCCGAACAGCCACAGCGTTCGGACGTACCAGGAGGAGAAAGGAGGTCCATCGTACGACGAGGAGGAAAGAAGGAAGATGAAGTGTATTCGTGTTGCTTCTATCCCGTTACGCCCCCGCGCGTAATTCGGTAGAAACATCTAGCGCCGTCTGTGGGAAGCTTACAAATTGCAAACCTCGTATAAACACCACCAAAATCAAAGGTCCACATGCTCAACCCGGTGACTAACGGCAGCAACACGCCCGAAGGGGGGACACCGCCAAACTCGCAGGGGCGGAATGCACTGGCAGCCGACAGGGACGACAGCTAGGGGCGCATCAGCGGCCTGGTCCAAGACTTACGGGAGGCGGCGCTCGAGAGAGCAGAGGAGCGCCAAATCCGCCAGAGGTTGGAGGAACGGCTGGACACGCTCATCAGCCGGCAGGTGGATCAGCACGAGGAGACCCAGGAGACCACCAGCGAGGAGCGACACCCGTTCGGCAGGCCCAACGCCCGAGCGCCCTCGCCCGTGGAGGAGTCGGCGCCTCCGACGAACGACGCCCTGATCCTCCAAAGGATGGAGGCACTTGCAGAGGAAGTCTCGCGCTTGCGCAAGGACAAGCTGGCCGGTCAGGGCGGGACGTTCGCCCCCCGGGTCAGCCCGTTCTCGGCGCACATACTGGAGAGGGGAAGGGACCCCCACGCCAAGATAACGAAGATCGCTCGGTTCGGCGGGAGCGGAGATCCACGTGCGCACGTGGACGAGTTTCGATCCACCACGGACGGGACTCGGTACTCGGATCCAACATTGTGTTTCCTGTTTCAGGAAACGCTGGCGGAGGAGGCACAGAACTGGTTCTGCGAGATCCCTCCAGGATCCATCCACTCATTCCTCGAGTTGGCGGAGAGTTTCCAGAAGCGCTATCGACTCCAGGGGAAATACAACACCACGGGCATCCTCCTCAAGGTCCGCCAGGGGATGGACGAGAGCCTGTCGAGCTACATCAACCGATGGAGGACGCTCGCAAGCACATGCAGGGATCTTGACAAGCGAGTGGCCAAGGTAGCCCTGATGGACAGTCTGCTCGCCACTCCATTCGTAGAGAAACTTGTGAGGAAGGAGCATCTCGACTACGACGAGATTATGGACCTGGTCGTACAGAAGGCACTGGTGGAGACACGGGTGTACGGGTCTGCCTCCGAGTCTAGCACCAACAGGCCAGAGGAGAACGCTCGGCCTCGACGGCCCTCAGGCAGCGGAGAGACTCCAGCCAGAGGATACAAGAGGTACCTGGACGCGCCAGGACAGAGCAGTCAGAAGCCCTTTTTTCGCAACCACCGGGCGGGAGGACCTACGCAACAGAGCGCCCGTCAACCGGCGGGACAGGAGGTCTTCACGATCGATGGGCAATCGCCCGAGCAACTCCTCCACCTGCATCGGCGCCGGCTCCCACCACCAAGCGGCGTAATGGCGGCAATGGCCCCGGCCGGCCGAATCCCGAGCATTTGGTGCGAATACCACAACACCGCCACCCATCACACCAACGACTGTCCTCCGCTGAGGAAGGCCCTCGAGGATATGAAGAAGAACGATCGTCCCAGGATGAGAGGACGACAACGCCAAACAAACGCCAGGACCCGTGGGACTATCAACACGATATCCGGGGGCAAGCGCAGGGAGATGACGTCATCACCCGATCACTCGAGCATGGAGGTGCTGACGATCGAGGCGGGAAGAACACCCAAGGCAGGAAGGAAGGAGGCGCCCACCGTCAGCTTCACGGCAAGGGACGAGGAGGAAAACCCGAAGGACATCACCCTACCATTCGTGATCGATGCGATCATCGACCAATTCCTTATGAGGAGGGTGCTGGTTGACAACGGGGCGTCCGTCAACATAATCTACTTCGACGCATACAAGGCGCTCGGAAGGCCCACACGTAAGATGACGCAGGACCACGAGTGTATCGCCAGCTTCACGGGCGAGACCTCGTATCCCATCGGGAGCGACAGCCTGCGGGTCGAGATTGGCGCACCCGATTCCCCGCACAGCGAAATCTGAATGAACTTCATCATCATGGACACCCCCTCCCCCTACAACGCCATACTCGGGAGGCCAGGGATCTGCAGGCTAAGGATGATCATCGCAACATACATGCTCTTGGGACGATTCCCAACCGAGCACGGGGTCGGGCATGTCCGAGGATACAACGGCGAGGAGGCGGCGAAGCCTCGTAACGAGCGTGAGGTCCTCGCCCTGGAGCCCGCGCCAGGGTCAGAAACACCCGACGATCCCCGCGACGGGCTGATGGCCGTATCACCCGTCCCTGAGCGCGAAGAGCTGAAGACGATCCAGCTATCCCCCGAACACCTGGAGAGGACGATCCAGATTGGAGCATCGTTGGCCCCCGTGATAGCCGAGCAACTGATCGCACTACTAAAGGAAAAGCAGGAGGTGTTCGCTTGGTCGTATAAAGACATGCCCGGGATCAGCACAGACATCATATCCCATCGACTAAGCATCAGCGTCAGCGCCTAAATAGTAAAGCAGAAGAGGCGGGCGTACAAAGCAGAGCATTATGCGGCCATGCACGAGGAGGTGGACCGATTACTGGGCATCGGGTTCATCCGGAAGGTGGATTATCCCAGGTGGATTTCCAATGCTGTGATGGTGCAGAAGAGCAACAAGAAATGAAGAATGTGCATTGATTACAGCGACCTCAACAAAGCATGCCCAAAAGACAGTTCCCCGCTGCCAAGGATCGATCAGTTGGTAGACGCAACGGCAGGACACGAGCTCTTGTCAATGATGGACGCTTACTCGGGCTACAACCAAATCTTCATGGACCCCGCGGACCAAGAGGCGACAACGTTTGTCACGGACAAGGGCCTTTATTGCTACGTTGTCATGCCTTTTGGACTGAAGAACGCCGGCTCCACGTACCAAAGGCTCATGAACGTAATGTTTCATGGCTTGATCGGCAACATCGTAGTCGTATACGTGGACGACATATTGGTGAAGAGCGTCCAGGCGGTCGACCACGTCCAGAACTTGGGGACTGTGCTCGACGTCCTCATCAAGAACGACATGAGGCTGAACCCCACCAAGTGCACCTTCGGAGTCACCAACAGCAGATTTCTGGGGTACATTGTCAGCCAGCGGGGGATCGAGGCCGCGCCAGCCAAGGTCAAAGCAATCATTGACATGAAGCCGCCCATCAAAAGAGTGGACCTGCAGAGCCTCACGGGGAAGCTCGCATCCCTGAACCGTTTCATCTCGCGCTACTCGGACATGTGTGCCCCGTTCTTTAAAGCCTTAAGAACCACGAACAAGCACGAGGTTGTGTGGACGCTCGAGTGTGAGGAATCCTTCCTTCAGATCAAGGAATACCTGGCGTCCATTCCGCTCCTCTCCAGACCCGTCTGAGGGGAAGTTCTGTACCTCTACTTGGCCGCCTCCCTCACCGCCATCAGTTCTGCCCTCGTCCGCAGGGAGGACTACACAGAGCTACCCGTTTTTTTCTCAGGGAAGGGCATGACAGGCGCTGAGACACGATACCCGACAATCGAGAAGATGGCGCTCGCACTCGTAACCGCTGCCCGACGGTTGAGGCCATACTTCCAGGCCCACAGCATCCACATCCTCACCAACGTACCCTTGCGCCAGATACTCCAATCGCCAGACCATAGCGGCCGCCTGGCGAAGTGGGCCGTCGAACTTAGTGAATTTGACCTCGAGTACAAACCCCGCACGGCAAACAAGGGGCAGGCCGTGGCGGATTTCATCGCCAAGTATACGGAGGCAGAGGGGGCACCGACACAAGCGCCCGATGGACCGACGGTAGAAGCGTCCGACAAAACGGAGGTCAAGGAGTGACCGTTGTCGGAGTGGAACCTCTACGTTGACGGGTCCTGCACAAAGAAGGTAAGCGGCGCCGGTATAATCCTAACCGGGCCAGAAGGGGTGAATGCGGAGTACGCCCTGAAGTTCGAATTCAAGGCAACAAACAACGAGGCCGAGTACGAGGCACTCATCGCGGGTCTGCAACTGGCCAAGAATTCGGAAGCGCCCGACCTCAACATATTCAACGACTCACAATTGGTGGTGAGCCAGGTCGGAGGAGAATTCCAGGCGAAGGAAGAATCCATGATCGCCTACCTGAGGCACGTGCAGGCGCTGATCAAGGGATTCAAGTACGTCAACATCAGTCATATACGCCGAGGATTCAAAACGAAGGCAGACAAATTGGCCCGATTGGCCACGGCGCCCGTACACACAGGGCCGGGGCAGCGTATCGTCGAGGTACTGCGACGACCGAGCATCTCAGGGGCGGAGCAGGTCCTGGCGATCGAGCCGCATGAACATAGTTACATGGACGCGTTCATCGCTTATAAAACAAGGGGAGAACTACCAGAGGATAAGAAAGCGGCCAGGACCATCGTCGCACGGGTGGCCAACTTCAGCGTGCGGGACGGGGCACTCTACCGACGAGGGAGGACTTGGGCGAGCCTCAAGTGCGTCACTCCAGCAAAGGGCAGCTCAATCTTGAAAGAGATCCACTCGGGCACGTGTAGCCATCACGCGGGCGCCAGATCGATCGCACACAAGGCCCTTCGGCACGGATTCTGGTGGCCCACCATCTACGCAGACGCCACGGCACTAACAAGCAAGTGCCACCAGTGCCAACTCCACGCACATCACCACCATGCGCCCGCCGTCCCACTATCCATCCTCCTGTCGCACGTTCCCTTTGCACAGTGGGGACTGGACCTGATCGGAGAGCTTCCGAAATTGAAAGGGCAATATAGGTATCTGATCTTCATCATCGACTACCACACGAAGTTCATCGAAGCCCAGCCCATGGCAAAGATCACCACGGAGAATGTGGAACGCTTCCTCTGGCGTTTCCTCTTCTGTCGCTATGGGACGCCGATCAGCATCATCACGGATAACGGGCCACAATTCAACAATCCCAGACTGATAGACTTCTGTAAGCGCCAGGGGACGGACCTCATCTTCGCATCACCAGCGCACCCCCAGACAAACGGACAGGTGGAAGCAGCGAACAAAATCATCAAGTCCGGCATCAAGAGAAAGATCGAGGACATCGAACCTGGGGATACGGGTTACGGGCGCTGGCCCGAGGTCATCCCAGAAATTTTGTGGTCCATCCGAACGACAGCCAATGCAGCCACAGGCGAGACCCCATTCAGCCTGACGTTCAGAACGGAGGCCGTGCTACCCCTGGAAATTACCCATCAGAGCCCACGGATCGAGGGGTACAACCCACGCATGAACAGTGAGGGGCTAAGGCTCGATAATGATCTGCTAGAGGAACGAAGAGATATGGCGCACCTGCACAACGCCGCAAACAACCAGAGGATCGCCCGGTTGTACAATCAGCGCATACGCGCTCGCCCAATCCAACTGGGGGACTGGGTGATGAATGCGATACAATAGAAGGTGAAGGCGCTTCGCCCATTATGGGAAGGCCCGTACGTCGTTGACAAGGTGATAAACGACAACACTTTCTACCTCAGGGACATGCAGGGTCAACGACTACGCCACCCGTGGAACATCCAGCACTTGAGGAAGTACTTTCATTAGGCCTTACCTTGTACTTTCATCTAAGCGTGATCACAGTTTGCGTTTGTGTCCTTACCCCGCCCGCCCACATACTCGGGGGACTGGGGATAGACTACTCGCAAAGACGTAATAGGGAAGCGCGCACCCATACAAGTTACTCGAAAGGATGACAAAAAGTTCAAAACAAAGAGAAGGCACACAAACGGACAGAAAAAGAAACCCCATTCATTCGCCAGGTTACACAAAAAAGAACAGCCAGCGAAAGTCCAGAGCACGAAGGCCCGATTACAAAATCTGCTCTATTACAACAAAAAAAATGGAAAAGAAAAGGCTACTCTACTTCGCACCCGCGCCCGCATCACCACCCCCGCCCGTCAGCATCGCCTGCTCCGCCAAATAAGCCTCAAACTCCTCTATTTTCAGAAAGGGCGCCACCATATCCTGGAACTGAGCAACCTGAACATCGCCCTCAGCGTCCATCAACTCCTTGAACTCCACAGAATTCTTGAAGTCAACGATCGCATCCGCCCGCGCCTGATTGACCCGAGCTTGCGCCTCAGCCATCAGGCGGGACTTCACCTCTGCCACCCGATTGTCCGCCAGGGCCTTTCCCTCTTCCAGGGCACCAAGGGCCGAGTCACGTTCGGCCTTGAGCAGCGCCTCCCGTTCACCCGCCTCTCGGACCTCTTGGCGCAGGCGATCCGCCAGCTGCTCAGACTTCTTACAGGCATTGGTGAGCCTGAGTATCTCCGCCTGCGCCTTCACCACAAAGCGCCTGTTGGCAAAGCGCTCGCGCGCCAGGTACATTTTACGCTGCAGCACCATGCAGAGGTTAAAGGCCTTGTCCATATCATCCCGGTTACCCTCCGCCACCTCCGGTGCCATCTCATCAACAGCCTTCATGCTCACCTCGATGGACCGCATCAACGGAGTATAGCAGGCGAACGGATCGGCAGGCTGACTAGCGGACGGTTTGACAGGCGGATTATCTGTACGGGGACGCTTCAAGGAAGGCCCGCTAGGGGGGCTGGACGGGCGCTCGGACGCCTGGGACCTCGTGGAGGTACGAGCAGACGATTGGGGCGCAGCAGAGTGAGCGCATGTGTGGGACGTGTGGGCTGTATCCTGCCTGTCATCACGGTCCTGCCGGCGCTGGTCACGGTCCTCCTGGCGCTTCTCCCTGTGCTGTTCAGCACGGTCAGCCTTGGCCTACGCCTTCGAACCGCCAGCGTGGCCTGACGGCGGGCGGCGGGCATCCGCCGGGATAGCGGGAGCAAAATCAGCCACGTCAGGAATGGGGAGCTTGGGCTGCTCGGTCTCCCCCAGCACCAGATCACCCCGCCCGTCCTCCACCACCCTTCGGACCTTCACAGCGGCCTCTCGAAGGGCGGCCATACGGCGCTTGGCCACCTCATCAACAGCAGCATTCTTGCCAGTCATCTTCTTAACTACAAATAACAACAAGCGGAAGGTTAGCGACAGCAAAACAATGGGTCAAGTCTACTTCTACTCCTAGACAAACAAACTAAAGCCCACGTACGTGGCAGCTCAGCAAGGTGCGTCTGCTTGATGATATCCCAGTGGCAGGCGGCGTAGAACGACCTCGCCTCGGGCGCTGGGTCAAAAACAAACTTCAGACGGTTGACCCGGGCCTCTTCGGCGGGCGTCATGGGGTACTCATTCGTGCCAAGGGGTTGGAAGGCTTGGGGGACTCGATCAATCAAATGGGTGTTGGCGACATACTCATCCGAGAAGGAGCCCAACTCCCAATCACCACCCACCAGGCAACTGATCATGCGCCAGTTGGTCGAAGAACTCGGCTGATCCGACAACCACCACTTCACGCGCGGCTCCACGGTGATGGTCCCCCAGTCCCTCTTACGCGTAGAGTAGCGCAGACCGAAGAAATGAAGGAACTCCGCCCACGTGGGCTGGTCCAGGCCGCTCATCCGGAAGATGTTGAACATAGCCACGAGCGTGTGGGTAAGCGTGGGCCCACACTGACCAAGCGAGATGTTCAGCAGCGCCAGCATATACTGAAAAAACTGATGCAGTGGCAACTTAATCCCTGCCTTAAGATGGTACTCGCTCAGGCAGACGTGGCCGGGCGGTGGGCGAGTGAAGGTGTCGCCCCCGCCAAGTACCCGCAATTCCACAGAGTCGGGGATGTGGTAATCTCTCGCCCACCTGGCCATCTCCGAAACAGACGGAGCACTCTCAGGCTCCTGGACGGGCGTGCCATCAGGGAACACCCAGTGGACGGGCCCACCTGCTGCAGGCTGAGGAAGCGAATCTCCTCCTTCCGACCTCTCCTCACCCCAGGGATTCGAACCGCCCGAGCGCCCGCCCGACGACCCAGACGAGCTCTCCAACCCTACAGTCACGAACGCTTGCCTAGCTTCCATTGGCTGCACGGGAGAGGTATCAGGCAAAATACATTGCAGGGGCGGGATACTCAAAACAGACTCGTCCGAAGACGTACTCGACCCGCCCGACCCACAACTAACCCACCCCAACCCCGGAATGTAGACCCGCTCACGTGATTGATCGCTCGATATCTCAATTGGCTCCATCCTATAGACGAGCGCACGACCAACACTTAGCAAAAAATCCCTCCCCACACAGAAACACCAAAACCCACAGAGAATCACCCACAAACAGATCAAAAACACGCCCCACCCAAGAACACACCCTATCCCCGAGTTCAAAAACCCAGAAAAACACAAAAAACACAGATACAAATTCAACAACAGAACCAAGAACCAGAGCCTCACCAGATTTGGTTTGTGGACTGAAACTTTCACGATTGAGCAGGTACTCCGGCAACAAAGGACATGAACACACACAAGAGCCTGAGCAAATGCAGGTCGCAGAAAGATTCCGGCAGAATTTCGGTAAGTTATGAGAGTGATGAAGAAGACGACGGCAAGGGAACCATATTTATATTACTCGGACGGGATACGCGAACGAACGCCAGTCGTCCATTCTTCGCGTGTCCACCGTCAGATCATGACACGTGGCCAGGGCGGTTTACTTGCCCTCCTCAGTAACCGCGCCAACCCTTCCACTTCCCGCCTCGATTTCAAACCCTAGCACGATCTCCCACAGCCCAACACGTGGCGCCCATGCCCCACTCCCACGCTCCCACGCGCGTGACGTCTGCCCTCCGAGCAATCATCACAACATCAGCATTTAATGCAAGGGCACGCTAGCATTAATTGCGACGGCTAGCATTTATTACACCGGTTCCCAAAGAGAAGTCAAAAGGAATGTCACCTCAAAAAACGTCTCATCAGACCACCAACCCCAAAGGCAAGGACAACACGCCATGACACCAACCATCCCTACTAAGCGCATGCACCACCCACACGACCGGGCGCTCGCAAAACACCATCAGGTTAGTACACGTACCACCCGGGCGCCCCGAAAGAGGGCTAACGCCTGAATTCCCTTTTGGCCGTGTCCCGAGTGAAGAGCTGCGTCGTACGGGATGGGGTTCTTCGTCTACGTACGCGCACGCATTAGCAAGCCTGATCAGGCGGCAGAGGCATGGGGCACGCCCCCTCTCTGAGCGCGCGCTGAGACAGATGGGCGGCACGGGCATGGGGTCCGCCCCCTCCGTGAGCGCACCGTTACATGATCGAAGAGCAAGCCGGCTGTCATGATAGAGGCATGGGGCCAACTCCTCTCTGGGCGTGCTAAGTCGATGGGCGGCACGGGCGTGGGGTGTTTCCCCTCCGTGTGAGCGCAACGTTAACATTCGGCCCCGACTCGGAGCGCCACGGGCGTGCAGTCCGACCCCTCCTTGCGCGTTCCGGGATTGATGAGCGCGGGCAAAGGTACGCCCTCCCTGGTCGCGAAAGCAAGCCGGCTGTCATAACGGAGGCATGGGGTTCGCCCCCTCTCTGAGGGTGCTAAGTCGAAGAACGGCACGGGCATGCGGTCCGTCCCCTCCGTAGCGCGTTACTTATAGGTCGCGGTCTTGATCCCTCTGTTGACGCTATACCGTACGGAACGGCATCCCCGTTGATGTACGCGGTGATCCGCGCCATCCCAACGCCGGTGTCACGAAAAACATTTGCATAAACACACACATCATACCATACATTCATGCATCATACCATACATTCATATATCATATCCTGCATACTTACATATCTGCATATCTGTTGTACTTATGTACGTTTACAAGACCGATCCCATCCGGGCGCATGGCTCCCAAGCATATGTAGCAAGTCTTGCTTGGAGGCCAGGCCCACAGGTACACCAACGCACGACCATACCACTCCACGGGCGCGCGGGTCCTAAACTAGCAAGATCAGTTTGGACGCCGGGCCCAGAATACAAAGACAGGTACACCATCGCACCAACAGATACACCATCGAACGAACAGGTACACGCTCGGACGCCCTGGTCCCACTCCGTCACACGAGCCCTTCCTTGACCGGAGAGTTGGGGGACTTGGGGGTTACAGGATCATACACCACTGCTCAACCGGATAAGTATTCCTGTTAATCGCACACCCTTTTTCAACTCCCCAGTCAAGAAAGTTCTCTTTGACTTGGGGACTTGGGGGACTTGTTAGTATTGTATCATTAGTTGTACGATTAACATATACTTATCCACTTAAGCAGATTAGCAACACCTACCACACCACACGCAAGACCACCAAGGAGGCTCCAACTTTACTCACCAGACCCACCCCCTCCGAGCGCGCACGCGCCCGTGGGGGGCACGCCCGAACATACGGATCACTAACCAGCAGGTGCACCAAAGTCCCACATCAAAGAACACCACCAGGCTCCAAACTCAACCACCTATATATATCAGGTATTTATTACAGGTAAGATCACCAATTCACTCGATCAGAGCACTACTCGCACGTTCGCTTGACTGTTATATCCAATACATCATCTGACTTAGGCATCAGAGCGTTGAAGGCGGGCCACCCCGTCTTGACCCCTGACCGCCTGTTTCGTTGTTGCATTCTTCTAACAGCCGCACCCGAACGCCCGAGAGCAGGAGGAAGCGCCCGACAGGAGAGCCCACCGACGACAGGAGCCCTCACGTACGCACGAAGAGGAGAGGAAGCGCCCGCCCATCCGAACAGCCCCAGCGTTCGGACGTACCAGGAGGAGAAAGGAGGTCCATCATACGACGAGGAGGAAAGAAGGAAGAGGAAGTGTATTCGTGTTGCTTCTATCCCGTTACGCCCCCGCGCGTAATTCGGTAGAAACAGCCAGTAAGGTTTGAGAGTTTTACAAGAATGATAAGGAATATGATTTTTGAGTAGTTTTAGAAAGCACAATTAACTCCAGCGCTTGTTCATCCTTCTTCAGAAAAGAGCCATTTACCAACATCATTTAACAATTTGTCGGATTCGAAGTGTGCATTGGTCTATTTTGATTATTGTGCATTAGAGGTCTTGTAGCTCCATTTATGTTTAGTCGGACTTAAGAAGTCATTTTCGAGCACTTGCTCTAATTTTTGTTATAAACATTAATTGGCTCGAGTAGTAAGCAAGCCCCGCGCCTCCGGCATAGGAATCAAAAGGATTTACACAATAGTCTTGCATACACCGACTTTAAACAGTTGATCGGATAGGATATAACATAAGTGACTAGGGCATAGATTCATGTATGGGATTAACCTTTTTAATTTAGAAGTTCATACACCAGCTAAAACACACACATCATCCTTTTAGGTTTCTCTTGACATCTGCAATTTATTCTAGATCAATCCCATTCCTTCAATTATTAGTTCAGTGAATATAACCTGCTACAATTAGTCCACAGTTTAATTGCACTGATTGCACTGATATTAGAAGCTTTAATCCAACATAAGTATGTAGTAGCAAAATTTACATATATGAACATGTAGGTTGAAGTATAACAACGGCATAATATTTCATTTATATGCATTTCTCAGGCAACAACATATTTAAGTTCATTGGGGAAGGCTCTAATTCAACTCAAGTATTCAGATTTAACTAAACTTCATTTAAATGCACTTCTCAGGCAACAACATATTTAAGTTCATTGGGGAAGGCTCTAACTCAACTCAAGTATCCAGATTTAGCTAAACTTCATTTAAATGCACTTCTCAGGCAACAACATTGTCCTTCGATCAAAGAGATTGAACTCATACACCTCGTACCAATTTATAGTAATTTTTTCTGGCCGAAGATATTTGTTTATGATTAATCAAAAAGGATGTTCTAGTGGTTTGAATTTTGAGATCCGGAAGGAACCTATCAATGGATTTTGACATTTTGTACTATACTGGCCCAAATAATTTCCTCTATGTATCGGATCGACTAAGATTTGACCCATATTTCTGAACTTTCCACAATATGATATCGAAGGCCCACATTTTGCTTTCTCTACTTTCTAGCCCAATAGGTTTTCTTTTCTGAAAGATAGCCCAATAGTTTCGCGTGCTTAGTAAGTGACAGAGGAACTCAAACTCAAACACAAATCCGACACGTGCAACCCGCCTCTGCATGCAAAGTGGCACGTGGGATGTTTGTGATTTATATCCTTCACCGCCTTCACGATAAGAGACGTACTTGACCGCCTTAGCGCTAGCGTCCATATAATTCCACTCCACATTAACAAGACTTTATTTTAAGTCCTCAACGGAAATGGAACAACTCAAAAGAGAGAGGAAGAGAACCACCGCAAGCCACCATCACAAGGCTCAGCTGAGGTGGCCGCAGATACAGTGACGGAGTTAGTAATTAATTGTTATTTGGGTTAATTGTAATTCAAAAATATTGTGTAGCGCACAATATTTTTTTTTCCTGATGATTATCGTTACTTCATCACGATAATTGAATTTTAATATAGTAAACTGAAAAAAAAATTTACAACACAACTCGTCAAAGTTTAATCTTTTAAACTTGAAAAGCTAGTGGGAATAGAGCACACACCAAAAACATGATCAAAGTCAAAAATAGATACTTTATATAATTAAGTACTAAATTCTTAAGTTCGCAAAAAGTTCGTGTAATTTTGGCGAGAAAGAACAAATATGTGGCTGATCATTGTGTGAAGGTAGTGTCACGAAAAGGTAAAGTAGTTCCTGAAATAAAAATTACGTCTATGATTTGATGCCATATTCTTGCTAACTTTGGTAGAGATAAAAAGTGAGATTTTATTCGGTATAAAACATTCGACGAGAAGTGCATATACATAATTTTTTTTAAGAGATCAAATATACTAATTCTTTTTTACCCAAAAATCTTATCAGGGCTCAAGCCCAAGGAGCCAGATGCTCCACCCCTGTGCAGATACTACCGATGGAGATTCGCAAACAAATCACGATCGATTCGGTGGCGAAAGAGACCGTGTAATGGGAAGTGATGATAGAGACGATGGCTCGGCCGACGTTGCCAACTGTTGTGGTACGACTCAGCAAGCATATCACTTCAAGTGCATTAACTCAGTAACAGAGCGATCCAAATGATTATATCTAGAGGTTATTCCCATCGGCCCTAATTTTAGAGAATTTTTTCCCGCTATCATAAATAAGATTGCAATATTACCATTAGCCAACTAACTCTAAGAGATTTAAAGAGATTTATTCTCACTTACCAACTTTTCCTTATCTTCATTTTTTTAATTCCAAAATTACCCTCTTAATTCATTTGCCTTACCCACATCCTCCTGAGTCACAACCACCGACTCATCCTCTGAATAATCAAGCCCAATAAACTCATTCTCATCCTCGTCGGAATCCGACGAGCCTAGAACCAGCCTCCATATATATATATATATATATATATATATATATATATCTAAATCGAGCTCGAAAAAACCTTAACCTAATCTCGCCGCTATGCTCTGGAGCTCTAGTAAGTATACAGTAAGTACGTAATAGAAGCTTGTTTGAAAATGTCAACGACGACCTTGGTTCTATGGCTCGGTCTAGTCCTCTTGACCATAACTGACCAAGCGGTGTCACATTTGACGAAATGCTTGACTCAGATTATCTTGTTTGAATGCATGGGTTTTAATTTTGTAGGTGTTTCTTGTGCAGTTGGAGGTGTTGTGTTGCATTTCAGGCTTGACATTGTAGTCGTGTTGTGTAAGACTGTTCTGGTAGCATTGTAACACTGAGTTGAACGTCAACTGACACTCAGTTGAACCTCAACTACCACTCAGTTGAACCTCAACTACCACTCAGTTGAACCTCAACTGCCACTCAGTTGAACCTCAAATGACACTCGGTTGAATGTGTAGTTGCTTGGCCTAATCTTCTTCAATAATCTTTATGGACTTAGCCACAAAAGCTGACACTCTTTGCTGCAACTGGGAGTCCTAGAAGAGGAATCCTGGGTGACACTCGTACTAATATCATCCATTTGAAGCAGCAGCAACAGAAAGCGATGAAGTTGATGCTCCCCCGGGTTCGAAGAATTTCAATTTCAGCTGTAGCCCTCGACACAATCCTACTTCTACATCCACCACCAACAACAAATTTGGCAGTAGATTGAGAGCTTGCTTATTAACGTAGTGTCAGTAGTGACTAGTTGTGATCTGGTCAATGCATACTACTTTTTTTAATAACATGCTATGGGGAATAAATGTAAAGGCATTCTCAGATATTCAAAATAGAATTCTCATTTCAGTTGAGTATCAGTTGAACTCAGGTGACCCTCAACTAAGTATCAGTTTAGCCTCAACTGAGTATCAGTTGAGGGTCAACTGAGTATCAGTTGAGGGTCAACTGAGTATTGGCCAATGGCTATATGGTTACAGGGTAGAAAGAGACCAATGGAGGCAAATTAGTGCAACAGGTTTAGCTTGATATTGGCCAATGTTCGCTCGATGACCATGATTTATGTGGCCAACAAACCCAAGGAGAGTGATGGCGTCCCACAAAACTCGTGGTGTGAAGATACCAGAGACAATGAAGTTATATTGGTGGTTAAGTGGTTAATGGGTGTGTATAGAGTGTCGATTTTGCTTTAGTAGTTTGTTCTTGGTATTCTAATGCATCATTATGTATTTGATATGATTTCTTTTCTTTATTCTTATGTATTGTATTGCTGGTAATAGGTTATGAGAATGTAGTTCAATTTGTATGCTAAAGTGGTTGTAGATTATTAAGATTTATGTTAACCAAGTCAAAAGAGATGCTGAAAGTGGTTACAAATGTTAAATCATGTATCAGGTTACCATAAACTGAATATCAGTTGAATCTAAACTAACACTCAGTTGAACGTCAACTGGGTATCAATTGACCCTCAACTGATACTCAGATGACCCTCAACTGAGTATCAGTTGAACATCAACTCAGTTGAGTGTCAGTTGACCATCAACTGAGTATCAGTTGAACCTCAGCTGAGTATTAGTTGAACGCCAAATGATTATTTATTTGTTTAGGGTAAACTAATACTTAGTTAAGGATAAACAGTCAATGGTCAAAGTCAACTGGTCAATGCTCAAAGTCAACGGAATTCGGTCACCAGTCATTGGAATCAGGCCAAAGTTGCCGAAATCCGGTGACTGGTCAACGGTCAACGCCGGTGGCCAACGGTCAATGCTACCGGAGTCAAGTCAACAATCAATAAAGAGGTGATGAGAGAGTAATGATATTGAGTAATTTATTAGTTAAAATAAGGGTAGACTAATCTTTTACTTAATTAGTGAGTTAATGAGAAATTTAAATCTTTTATTAGGCTAAGAAAATTTTAAATATTTTTCTTAGGCTTTGAGTTTGAGGAAAGATCCTCGTATATATCTATATGCATGTGTATAGAAGATGGGACTAATAAATGCTTAGTAGCGAGTGTTTGTTTGTTTTCTTAATTTGTTCTCTATCGTATCCCACGTACTATTCGATCGAAGTTACTACTTTCCATATAGTTGATGTGAAGTCCTATCAGCACGTCAATGCAAATGTACAACTGAAAGTCTATCGATCCCTGTTGTGACATTAATTTGGCGATTCTCTGTGTACGTTAATTATGCCCCAATTAACGACTGTAAGTTATGCATGGATCAATGTTCTAGCTTATTGTCCACATTTGAATCCGAAATGACCCGTACGTACGTCTGGTTTCTGGTAGTCTCCATGTGAATTTTTCTGTAAGCTGTTCGGTACGTACTGCCGCACGCATTTGGAAATTAAGTGAAAGAATGAAATATTGGCTTGATCATGAAAATGATAATTTCATTTGAAGGCTAACGCATAATTTGATCACACGACTCTAGTGGCGAAAGCTAGGACAAGAATATCCTAAACAACGTACATTATTGATCTAGAGAGCTGCGGATCGAACTTACACTAAAGGTGGTCATGTCTCTATTCTCTAGGTCTCCGGATACATCCCGATCTGGCATGGAAAGACTGATTAGTTACACTTTGAACGATGGATGAAAAGATGATCGAGACTAATCCCCACATTCCGATCCCCTTTGAATTTTGACTAACATACCGATCGAGCTCGAGTGTGTGTGTATATATATACTTCTCATTATATTAATTGCTGCATGCATGTATGATGTATCCACTGGAGAAGCTTAATTAGCTTGAATGTGACAACTCCATCAATTTACTATCACATCTTTGTCCCGATCTATCGGAGAGTACGTACAATATTGTCACCGGCCGAGTAGAAAATGATAGACAAACAATGTTTAGGGTTGAAATTCTTATTTTATTCAGTCCCAAAAAATGATATATATACATTTTATATGACAGATTCTTAATAGAAAAAAAATATTTACAATAATGAACAGATCAATTATAATTACACGGGGAATCCCAAATATCTATAACTGTCAACACTCTTCCTCAAGTTGGCACGTAAATATCGATTATGTCCAACTTGTCCAACCATTTATTAAAAAACTCACAAGACAAACCTTTTGTAAGCATGTCTGCAACTTGTTCTGTGGTCGACACAAAAGGAAAACGAACAATTCTTTTGTCAATGTTATCTCTTAGAAAATGTCTATCCACCTCCACATGCTTAGTTCTATCATGTTGTACCGGGTTGTGAACAATCTCAATGACAGCTGTATTGTCACAATGCAAATCCATAGGTTTTTGAAGCTTAAAACCTAATTCCTTCAACACATTCTTAATCCATAGCAATTCACACACATCATTCGCCATTCCTCGGTATTCTGCTTCTGCACTAGAGCGGGCAATCACGTTCTGCTTTTTACTACGCCAAGTTACAAGACATCCACCGACAAAAGTAAAGTAACAAGATGTAGATGCCCTATTAGTGTGATCTCCGGCACAGTCTACATCACTATAACCCGAAACATGCATCTCACTAATATCTTTTGCAAACAGAAGACCTTTACCTGGTGTGCCTTTCAAATATCTGAGAATGCGTATTACAGCACTCATGTGTTCTTCTCCAGAATTATGCATGAATTGACTCACCATACTAACGACATATGCAATATTAAGTCTAGTATGTGAAAAATAAATAAGTCTTCCAACCAGACGCTGGTACCTGCTCTTGTTTGTTGGAACTTGGTCAGGTAGAAGTTCCAACTTGTGATTTTATTCAATAGGAGTAGCAGCAACTTTACAATCCAGCAGCCCTGTCTCAGCAATGAGATCTAGAATATACTTTCGTTAGGACAATGTGATCCCTTGCAACCTTAATTCTCAAGAAGTATTTTAGCTCACCAAGGTCCTTCATATCGAATTCCAGCGATAAAAGTTCTTGAAGACTTGTCATTTCACATGGATCATCGCCTGTAACCACCATATCATCAACATACACAATTAAGGCAGTCGTCTTACCATCCTTGTGCTTGACAAACAAGGTGTGGTCAAAATTACACTGGCGATACCGAAATTTCTTCATTGCTTTTGAGAATCGTCCAAACCATGCTCTATGTGATTGATTTAAGCCATATAAAGACTTCTTAAGGTAACACACTTTCCCTTCATCTCCTGGTTTACATCAAACACTTGGTGGAGCATCCATGTACACTTCTTCTTCTAAGTCACCGTTTAAAAAAGCATTCTTCACATCGAATTGATGAAGAGGCCAATCATAGCGAGCTGCAAGAGTAATTAGAATTCTTACAGTATTGATCTTAGCAACTGGCGCAAAAGTCTCCTGGTAATCAACTCCATATTTCTGAGTATAGCCCTTGACAACCAATCTAGCTTTGTAACGATCAATACTTTCATCAGTTTTGAGCTTCATAGTGAATACCGAGCGACATTCAACCACCTTCTTACCTGGTGGCATAGGGACCATATCCCATGTTTCATTCTTCTACAATGCGTCTAACTCCTCATTCATAGCTTCGTTTCCACTTTGAATCTATTAAAGCATCATGTACATTGCTAGGAATAAATACTGAAGATAATTGATCCACAACTAGTGCATGGGCTTTAGATAATATATGGTGAGAGATATAGTTAGCAATAAGGTACTTGATTTTTGCATCTATATTGGGTTCATACTGAGGTTTAGGAATCCCTTTGGTAATTCGGTTAGATTTACCTACTTCAAAAGAAGCATCATGAACGAAGATCTCAACTGGTGATGTAGACGAAGGGGTAGTAGTCACAATACTATCTTGATGTTGTAAAAACGAAGAAGAAGAAAACTCTTTGTCAGCACAGTTTTCTACGGGTCGAGCCATATCTCTCGACCGGTCGACGAGGTCAAGCTGTTCGTCTGGCACAGGTTTTTCGACCGGTTGAGAATACTCACTCGGCCGGTCGATGATGTCGATCTGTTCCTCCGATGTACCAAATTCGACCGGTAGTGAAACCTTCGACCGGTCGATGATGTTGATTTGTCGCTCCAGGGTACCTTTTTCAACCGATCGAGACATTTTTCTCGACTGGTCGAAACTATCGGTTCAATTTTTTTAGATGTTCCTGATTCGCCAAAATGCATCTCAAATTGTTCCAATTCATCAAATTATGGTAAAGTAAGAGTATTACCATCGCAGCCATTCTCCCCCTGAAGGGAAGACTCCGAAACTCCCCATGAATAGAAAGGTTCAGACTCACGGAAAGAGACATCAAGGGACACATGAGTCTTCTTGGTGAGGGGATCATAACACCTATATCCTTTCTGAAAATCAGCATAGCCAATGAAGATGCATTTCAAAGCACAAGGGTCAAGCTTGCCACGCAATTATTTATAAACATGGACATAAATCGTGCAACCAAACACGCGAGGCTCAAGGTTAGGCAGGGAAGGAACATTCAACAATTTCTGCAGCTTCTGGAGTGGACTTTGGAAATCAATAACACGGGAGGGAGTACGGTTGATCAAGTAAGCAGCAGAGGTAACAACAGCGCCCCAATAAGATCGAGGGACATTCATGCCAAACAACGAGGCACGAACAACCTCAAGTAATGTCCGGTTCATACGTTCGGCCAAACCATTCTGCTGAGGAGTATATGCAACAGAAGTTTGATGACGGACCCCATGAGAAGCCAGATCGGAAGTCATGGGGGCATTAACATACTTGCCTCCATTGTCAGATTGAAGAACACGAATAGGCTGCTGGAACTGTGTCATCACCATCTTATGAAACTCAGTGAAGCGAGAGAAGACATCGCTCTTGCTTGTCAATAACGACACTCATGTCATCCTGGTACATTCATCAATAAACGTAACAAAGTAACGAGCCCCAATGGGTGTAGGGATGCGATCAGAACCCCAAACATCAGAATAAATTTTCATAAAAGGAATAGAGCATTTATTCAAACTTAGAGAGTATGACACATAGTGGCTCTTGGCCAGTTCACAAATATCACACTTAAAGTCAGACTCATCAACACCCAAAAATAGATGAGGTTGTAATCTCCTAAGATAACCAAAAGAAAGATGGCCCAAACGACGATGTCATAACCAAACGGTGTCCTTGGCTTTATTTAAATTGCTAACACTGTTGGCTTGATTTAACTATTCTTCTCCATGGGATGTCAAATCAAGATAGTACAGCTTCCCTCGTCTAGTACCATAACCAAGAATCTGTTGTGTTAGGATGTCCTGAAAAACACAGTAATTTGGATAAAACGTGACCGAACAAGAAAGAGTCATGGTAATTTGACTAACAGATAAGAGATTATATGCTAGAGCAGTGACTACTAAGACATAATCAATAATGAGGGTAGGAGAGAGAGTAACAGAGCCTTCACCAATAACAGAAGAATGAGAACAATTTGCAGTAAAGACACTAGGTAAAGCAGATGGGTGAAGAGATTGAACTAGGCCAGGGGTATTAGTCATATGATCTGATGCACCAGTGTCAATTATCCATGCATTATTCCTACAAGATGTAGCAAGAGATGCCTTACCAGACATACCTGACTGAACTATGTGAGTAGAGGCAGTTTTGGATGAAGTGAGAGTCTTTTTTGGACGATCGCCCCACCAGTCCGGGTATCCAATAACAGCAAAGTAGTTGTATGGTGAATGTCCTTTGTCCTTGCATAATGGACAAATAATATTAGCAAATGGATTTGGAGGACAGACTGGTCGAGAGGAAATGGAGGAGGAGATGGGCTGTCGTTGAGCGATGGCAGCCTGAACACCGAGAGCGGGGACCGGCGGTGGTGGAGGAGCGGCGGCAGCAGCGATGGTTGCCATAACGGCAGGCTGACTAGAGCCAGTAGAGTGTGTCAGGCGATCAGTGTGAGCTCGACAAACATGAAAATATGCTTTATCAAGACTCAATAGCTCCTCTCTTCGAAGAAGCTCTCCCTAGATTTGATCAAATTCTGGGTCTAAGCCACCCAAAAACATGTGAACTCGAAGCATGAATGAGTAGTTGTTGTCTTGAATAATTGCAGCCACAGTGTCAGAAAATGAGGTCACACGTTGATCCAGTTCCTCAAGCCAAACAGCCAACTCGTTGTAAAATACAGAGAGATGTCGCCCACCTTGTTTGGCGGTGAAGCAAAGGCGGTGTAACTCGTAGATCCGAGTAAAATCTTGATCATCATAGTATGTAAGATGAAGAGCCTTCCAAATATCGGCATCGGTCTTGAGACGAAGATAGCGTCGAACGATGTTTGGTGACATATTGTCAATCAGCCAACTTTTCACCTTCTCGTTATCGGTTGCCCAAGCAGTATACTCAGGCGAGTCTGTAGGTGGAGCAATGGAAGCCCCGGTAAGAAAACCAAGTTTATTTCGGCCTCCAATGCGCATCTGCATAGTAGGAGTCCAAGTAGAGTAATTGGTATCGTTCAAGAGAACTCCAATGAGAAAAGAGGAATTTTCTTGATGGTAGGGGATGGATACAGATGTAGGTGGAGGTAGAGAAGAAAAAATCACAGTAGAATCGGATCCTTCAGTCATGACAACGAAAATAAGTTGCAGTGGGTGACAAAAAATAGAGTTTTGTCGGTAGATCGACAGGGTTGGCTCTGATGCCAAGTAGAAAAGGATAGACAAATAATATTTAGGATTGAAATTCTTATTTCATTCGGTCTCAAAAAAGGGTATATATATCTTATATGACAGATTCTTAATAAAATAATATTTACAATAATAAACATATTAATTATAATTATATTAAGAATCTCAAATATCTACGACTATGAGCAGGCCGGACAGAGACTGAAGCATGCAGTTTTGTTGTGATATTTGTTAAGAGACTAATTAATTACAGTCACCTATTCACATGCCGCCTTCGAACTTCGAAGGGATCCTGTTCCGAGGCTCTTCTATGATAGTTTAACTTATTAGGGTTCAACCATATCTATCTGTGCTCTTGTGGAGGTAGGTTTAACTCGGGGGTAGAATACATATATTATATAGTAGAGTGGGGATCTAGTTTGAACTCGATCTTCGCCGAGTCCATTCTGATCTCATAATATAAAGATACCGAATCTTTAGTAGGGCAGCCGAACTGTACTCGGTAGGGATTATGCATTTATGCTCCAATCCATGATATTATAGTATTGATCGAGGAGTACTGTAGTGTCGTCTTCTCTCATCCAACCACTTAAACGAGCCAAAAATTAATAGGAAGAGGGTCAAATAATTTTTTTTTTTCAGTAATAGATTGAAAAGGATATAAAATAATTAAAAAAATAAATTTTTTATTTGTTTGAGGGTTTAAATTTGGATATGTTCAACGCTTTACATACATTTTACCACCAAACTAAACTGTTATACTATAAATCTAAAATTAAAGGGAATTTATATAAAAGTCAAGGGGAGTCTGGGCCTACCCTGACCCCTTCATGGCTCCGTCCCTGCACTTAAACATCAAGATATATACACACCACACTGACGTTAGATCGACAACAGAGCCTCTAGAACATCCTTTGATTCTTTAGGCCCCGTGCCATGGTGGAACCATGATTTTTCTTTAGAGGAGCCAAAAAGAATTCAATGCATATACTTAATAATTAATTAAAATTATGAGTAATGTTAAATTGATTTTTTATATTATATAAGATTGATTCAAATTAAGTGAATATATTAAGAAGAAAAACACAAGTGTAATGCTAAATAAGTCAAATTTTTTAACTAGTGTAGACCTTTTATATAAAGATTAAACATATTACTATATTTTTTTCTTTCTAAGAAATAGATAATTAGGTTAAAACATTGAGAAACAAAGAAAATAGTATAATAAACAAGGAGCATCAAAATAATTAATAGTTATAATTAAAAGAAGTTGTAGGAAATGGAGGGCCCAAATTTCATTGGTTGGAAAAATTATTTCATTGGTTTGGAATAGATAGAGGGAACATCATTACCGCCGCAAATACTATAGCCAACGATATATGTAAAACTATAGCCGACAAGATAAAAATCTCGTCGGCTATAGTGGAAAAAATGAATTTTTTTTATTTTTTTTAAAAACTCGTCGGCTATAGTATTATAGCCGACGATAATGGATAAAAACCTCGTCGGCTATATTATTACCGACATGTTTTAGCCAGCCGACTTTAGCCGACGACCCTTAAATATCGCTGGCTAAAGTCCGTTGGTTAAAACCTGCCGGTAATAGTATAGCAGACGAGGTTTTTATCCATTCACTACAACATTTTTAACTATTGCCGGCGATTTTTGGGGGAAAAATCGCCGGCAATACTTTTTTTATTATTATTATTGTCGGCAATTTTTCCGGCAAATCGCCGGCAAGTTGGCCGGCAATAAAAATAAAAAAAAAACTATTGCCGGCGACTTCCATGCAAGTCACCGGCAAATTTTTTTTTTATTACCGGCGGACTATTGCCAGGGATTTGCCGGAAAAATCGCCGGCAATAAAAAAAAGAAGTATTGCCGGCGATTTTTGGGGGAAAAATCACCGGCAATACTTGAAAAACTATTGCCGGCGATTTCGGCAATAGTTAAAAATGTAGTAGTGATTATCGTCGGCTATGGTACTATAGCCGACGAGTTTTTTTTAAAAAAATAAAAATAATTCATTTTTTCACTATAGCCGACGAGATAAAAATCTCGTCGGCTATAGTTTTACATATATCGTCCGTTATAGTATTTGCGGCGGTAATGTATGTGATAATTTCAGAATAGTTAGGAGTATTGGTTGCAAGTGCGGGGGGGGGGGATAAGAAATATAGAAATCATCTCATAAATTGGTATAGATCTCATCTCATAAATTGATGGTACTATTTGATGTATTGGTTGCAAATATTGGTGTGGGGGGGGGGGGGGGACATGGCCAATGCCCCCATTATAGTTGGCCATGTTTGCCTCTGAAATCATCTCATAAATTGGTATAGAAATCATCTCATAAATTGATGGTACTATTTGATGTATTGGTTGCAAATATTGGTGTGGGGGGGGGGGGGGGGGGGGGGGAGGGACATGGCCAATGCCCCCATTATAGTTGGCCATGTTTGCCTCCGTTATAGTCCGCCGTTGCTTAGACCATATTTGTTATAAGTTGCATCTTTACATTAAAGATGGTCAATTATACTTACTTTTTGGATGAATGGTGTCTAATAGGATATATTCTATATTAATGTTTCATTTCAAATTTTAGAACCATATTAGCACAATTCATCCAAAAAATAGGTATGTTGTATAATTTAACCATCTCTAATGTAAAGATGCAACTTAGAACAAATATTGAAATTTTATAGTACATTCCACATGCGGCATGAGTAAGATGAGTTACATAAGTTCTAAATTTTTTTTGGATAAATAGAGTCCATTTTAAAATTTATGCAACTTAACCCAAAAAGTTGGATATGCATATGCACATTAGAGATTGTTTTTGGTCAAAAAAAATACAAAAGATAATATAGAGCTTAGCCTACCATGCATTGAAGATAGCCTTCGACTTTTATCACTTATGAACGTAGTGAACAAAACAAAACAAAACAAAAATCAAATGTATGGAGTCACTCTTAAACTATCACTTAATTAAAAAATGAGTAGCAGTAGAAGTGTAACGGAAACAATGATATAATTACATATCAAACAATTAGATTATCGTGTCTCTCATTAATGTGGGATTGATATACTTAATTTCCCCATATTACTGGCCTACTTCATATACCAAACATATTCAAGTAGATAGGTCTTTTATTAATGTGGGATTCCATATGCTTTCTTCACATTCTTGACTACACAACCCCAACATATGGTGGCGGATATAGATTTTTTTTTCCAGGTTGGGTAAAAAATATAAACGAGCATATAACATTGCCATTAAAATCGCAAACACAATATTTAAAGATGTAAAAATATTTATTCATGACTCATCACTACAAGAAAACTCCACTTAGACCACGGAAACTTTAATGTTCCGTGGTCTAAGTGGAACTTAGACGACGGAGATCTTCTCCGTTGTCCAAGTAGCACTTGCACGACGGATATTGTTTTTATCGTCGTCTAAGTGATGACTTGGACAACGGAGAAGATTTTCGTTGTTTTAGTTTACACTTAGACGATGGAGAAGATTGTCTCCGTCGTCTAAGTGATGACTTGGACAACGGAAATCTTCTCCGTTGTCCAAGTGATCACTTAGACAACGGAGACAATCTTCTCCGTCGTCCAGGTGGACACCCTAAAACCCTAAACCCTAAACCCTAAGCCTCAAAACCCTAAATTACGAAACTTACACTTGGACGACGGAGAGTTGCATCTCCGTCGTCCAAGTGCAAGTTTTGTAATTTCACATCTAAGACAACGACCATGTAGACCATGTCCCAATGCATATTGTTTACGTCGAGACCATAGAGTAAACAATTATTAGAGTGTGAGCGTCGACGGTTCCAAAATTGGAGTTACGGATTTTCGTGTATCCACGTTTCCGGTTTGTAAAAATTTTGGATTTGTGGTTGATTGTGCCGATGAAACCCTGAACGAACTCTGTATTTAGTGGAAATTATTCTAATTATATATGGTGTTATGGCGAGTATATCCAACGGCCGTTTTGTCCAAATTCAATTTCGTTAATATCGATGTGTAATGAGCCTATACGTACCGACACTTAAGTTATACATATTAATAGATATTTAACACGTTTGAATACGTAAATTAATTCATCGTCTTAAATCCCACTTTTTATATATACGATTATTTAATCGATATTTTACGACAATTCCATTCAAATTACAGATCGAAAAATTCATTACAAATTATTTTAAAAAATTAATTTTACAGAATTTTAACCTAGACCACGGAGATGACTATCTCCGTCGTCCAGGTGTTCACTTGGACGACGGAGATTGTCATCTCCGTGGTCTATGTGAAAATCCCGTAAAATTAATTTTTTAAAAGTAAAAATAAAAAAATTTAAAAATTCACTTAGACGACGAAGATTCATATTTCCGTCGTCTAAGTGAAATTTTTAAATTTTAATTTTTGGCGGTGTTTTTCCCACTAAAAAATTTGGCAAAAATTTAAATCCACTTAGACGACGGAAATATGAATCTCCGTCATCTAAGTCAAAATAATTGGCGGTATTTTTTTCCCACTAAAATTTTGGCAAAAGTTTAAATCACTTAGACGACGGAAAATCAATATTTCCGTCGTCTAAGTGAAAAATTAGGCGGTATTTTTTGAAAATTTAAAACACTTAGACGACGGAAATGCTGTTTTTCCGTCGTCTAAGTGTTTTAAAACCCTTTAAATTCATCATTTTCTCAATCTCTCTTCATTTTTTCCTCTCTCTCAATCCACTCTCCCTCTCCATCTCTCCCCTCCAATCAAACCACCCACCATATATCATCACCATCACCATCCACCATCATCATCACCACCACCACCGTTGCCGCCACCACCGACATCACCACCGTCGCCGCCATCACCGACATCACCACCGTCGCTGCCACCACCACACACCGCCACCTACAACGTCGCCTCCACCACCACCACACACCACTAGCTACCGCCTACATTGTCGCCTCCACCACCGGCCTCCACATTCCGGCCGCCACCACCGGCGCCGCCACCACCACCACCGTCGTCTATAATTAATTTAGTTTTAGGTTAATTTAGTTTATTTAAGCTAGATTAATTTATTTTATTTTATTATGAATTTTGTATTTAAATCCATAATAATTTAAATTATTTATTCATTATGAATTTTGTACGTATTATATATTATTAATAATTAACATTCAATAAATTTTGTAATATTATGAATATTGATATACAAAAAATTAAATGAAAAATTCATGAAATGCTAATTATTAAATTACTAATTAGCATTTCATGAATTTTTCATTTAATTTTTTTTTACAAGATCACCACTTAGACGACGGAAATGTTGTTTTCCGTCGTCTAAGTGATTACCTAGACCGCGGAGATGGACGTTTTCCGCGGTCTAAGTTTTCACTTAGACGACGGAAATGTTGTTTTCCGTTGTCTAAGTGAAAACTTAGACCGCGGAGAATGTCCGCGGTCTAAGTCTCACTTAGACGACGGAGAATTCATTCTCCGTCGTCCAAGTGCTTGGACGACAGCACTTGGAGCACGAAACTTGGAGGACGGAAGTTCCGTCGTCTAAGTACTTAGACGACGGAAAAACGCACCTAGACGACGGAAACGCTCCGCGGTCTAGGTGCGTTTTTCTTGTAGTACGTGCATTAGACTATCAACTAACCATAAACTTGATAAACGACAACCAAAGGAAAAAAATATATATTTAATTAAGCATACAATAAAATGGGAGATGAGGCATTATGAACATTATAATTACAAAGGTTTAAAGCTTGTACAATAAACTGAAAGTATAGGTGTCATAAAGTAAATAATAAATAAATAAAAAAGTCCTTATGGAGTTTTGATTAAGGCAGTATAGCACGTGAAGGGTTACAAATTACTTGACTTATCCACCAAACGATACATGTGGATTAATTAGAACGACGTCGTCTTTTATGAAAAAAATACTATTTATCTTCTTCTTTGTTAATTTTTACCATTTTTACCTGAATTTTTGAGTCCAAATCATTCATACTTAACCTTTATAATCTAAGTTAAACTCCAAATTCAGATTAGTCAACTGCCCAACCTCGCCATAATGTAGATCCGCCACTACCTACATATGTGATAAGATTTAGATAAGTTGTTCAATTCTATACGTTAATTGTGCAGTAATTTTCAGTTTATCCAGTGAAGTCGACTTATCACTAGCTAGCTAGCCTTCATTTCATATAGTCTTACGTACTGTCAATTCATTGTGACTAAGACGAAGTAATTATATGTGGAGATGCCGCCGCCAGTTAATTAGCCATGCCAACTTTTACTATAAATAACTAAATATAGCTCACTCTACCAAAACAGTGAGTGTCTGTGTGGGAGAGCAGAAGAGATATGGGAAAACAGGACGGTGGAGTAGGAGTAGAGAGCACCTCATTGTTTGTGAGCAAAACAGCAAGATTTAGAGGTGTTTATAGGGTTTTTTCATCAACAATATTTCTTGGTGTGTGTTTGATATTGGTGTACAGAATAAGAGACATCCCTAAAGCTGGAGAAAGAGGGAGATGGGCTTGGATTGGTATGCTCATCTCCGAGTACTTTTTTGCTCTCTACTGGATCATTACTCAGTCTGTTCGCTGGAGTGTCACATATCGTCAACCTCTCAAGGACAAACTCTCACAGAGGTTTGCTATAGCTTCATCCATCTCCTTTTAGTTCATATTCATGAGTGGAAGTGTAAGACAGTAACTTTTTAAAGACAGTTAGGACCTTTGATTTGAGTTCTTAATTAGAAAACCTTTGTGTTATGCAGATATGAGGACAAGTTGCCTGGTGTTGATGTTTTTATATGCACGGCAGACCCCAAAATGGAGCCACCAAGTTTGGTGATCAACACTGTTTTATCAGTCCTGTCATGTAACTTTCCTTCTGAGAACCTAAGTGTGTATCTTTCGGATGATGGCGGCTCAGAATTTACTTTCTATGCTCTCTTGGAAGCGTCTCGATTCGCAAAGTATTGGATACCCTATTGTAAGAAGTACAAGGTTGAACCAAGGGCACCAGAAGCCTACTTTGTCTTGCATTCTGAAGTTCATGATGTCAAGTATGGTCAAGAATGGATTGATATGAAGGTAAACATTGTCAATCTTTCATGTATGGCAAACTAGATGAACATGTCAAACTTAATCTCTCATTTCTTTGACTTACTGTCTTGTATGAAAAGACTAACTGATTCATGTTTGTATATATCAAAGAAACTTTATGAAGACATGAAGAATCGGATCGAATCTGTTGTTGAAAGTGGCAGCCTACCAGAGGAAATTAAAAATCAACACAAGGGGTTCTCAGAATGGAATCTAAAAGTAGCCAAGAATGATCATCACTCAATTGTGCAGGTTTTACATTTTTCTTAGTTGATTTCTGTAACTTCTTTTTGTTTTAATGCTCTACCTCTACCTCTGCCCTGCCCGACTTTCTTTCCTTTTCGAAGATTGTAACTGATGGAAGAGATACAAATGCCGTGGACAACGATGGATGCCGATTACCTACCATTGTTTACATGTCAAGAGAAAAGAGGCCCCAACAGCCTCATAACTTCAAAGCTGGAGCCATGAATGCACTGGTTAGCTTTAGCTTCCTTACTTGCAAGTACATTAATTTGATTAGAAAGCTTTCTTTTTCACATATGTATTGATATTAACTTGAAACAGAAACTAACTGAACAACCTATATATTTCCGTTGTGTAGCTAAGAGTGTCATCTGAGATAAGCAATGCACCATTGATTCTCAACTTGGACTGTGACATGTATGCAAACAACGCAGATGCGATAAGAGAGGCGCTGTGTTTCTTCTTGGATGAAAACAACGGTCACCAGATTGCTTTTGTGCAGCATCCACAAGAGTATAACAATATCACCAAGAATGATATATATGGAAATGCATTCTTTGCAATTAATGCGGTGAGTTTATGTAAACCATGGTTTAACTGTCCCTTTAATTTACTTTCGGATTTAGTTTCCTATGTGGAAGCTAAAGATTGGATCTTGTACTAACATATTATGGTAAAGATTGAACTGGCTGGATTAGGTGGTTATGGCGCAGCCTTGTATTGTGGCACCGGATGTTTCCACAGAAGAGAATGCCTTTGTGGGAAGAAGTTTACAAAGGATCTTAAACAAAATTGGAAACAGAACCAAAAGACAACTCTTGACAATAGTGTTGAAGAATTGGAGGAATCTGCAAAACCTCTCATCGATTGTAGCTTCGAAAAGGGCACTCAATGGGGTAGTGAGGTACTTGTTTGAGTTGTTTCTGATCATGTCTCTCACAGTTACAGAATATTAGTCCTAAATGTCATGATGAAATGATTTTTATTGGCTTTGCAGATGGGACTGATATACGGATGCCCTGTCGAAGATATAGTTACTGGTTTGGCAATACAATGTAGAGGTTGGAGATCAGTATATTACAATCCAGAAAGACCTTCCTTTGTTGGTGTTGCTCCAAACACCATGGACATAGCACTTGTTCAACAAAAGAGGTGGTCTGAGGGCATGTTTCAAATATTTTTCTCAAAGTATTGCCCTTTTATATATGGACATGGCAAGATTCACTTTGGTGCCCAAATGGGCTATTGCATCTACCTTCTATGGGCTCCTGTTTCATTCCCAACTTTGTACTATGCAATTGTGCCTGCTCTTTGCTTGTTCCATGGCATTCCCTTGTTCCCCAAGGTAACCTCTTTCTCACACTACAATCTTGATGAACCAAAATTTTCAAAGTCACTTATGGCGTGCACTACTCATGAAATGATACTTTAGTCCAAAATTTGACGCTTCTCGTTATAAATCGGGGGCTTCTATTTGATGTTGCAGGTGTCAAGTTTATGGTTCCTAGCATTCGCGTATGTTTTTGTTGCAAAGAACGCATACAGCCTAGCCGAAGGTGTGGTGTGTGGGAGTACACTCAAAGCATGGTGGAACTTGCAAAGAATGTGGTTGATACGACGAATCACTTCCTACTTCTTTGCATTCTTTGACACCATAAAGCGGCAATTAGGCCTGTCTGAAACAAAGTTTACCCTCACCGATAAAGTGGTCACCGAGGATGTGTCAAAGAAGTACGAGCAAGAGATTTTGGAATTCGGAAGCTCAAACATAATGTACACCATAATGGCAACATCCGCGTTACTGAACTTGCTAAGCTTGGTTTGGGGAACAAAGAGGGTTGTGCTGGACTTGGAGTACTGGAAGGCCTTGGACCAGTTCATCTGTCAAGTTATTCTTTGTGGCATATTGGTTTTGATCAATGTACCAGTTTATGAAGCTCTCTTCTTGCGTAGTGACAAGGGCCACATACCATCCTCTATCATGTACAAGTCTGTATTTATTCTTACGTTATTATGCTTATTGCCTATTTATTAGGTAAAATAACGATGTAGAATCATGATTTAGATATGTATTCCAGTTTGGACATATAAATTATGTGTTCATAATTTCAAAAAATAATAATTAAAGTAGAGGTCATCATTTGGCCTGTGGGCCGGCAGAGACCCGCAACCCCGTGGGCTAAAATCCCGGCCCGGCCCGCAAAAGCCCGCTTAGGTGGATGGTGGGCTGACTTGGTTTAGAGATCCAAAACCCGGCCCGCCAAAAGCTCGTCAAGGCCCGTTAGGCCCGGCCCATCAAAGTCCGTTAGGCCCGGCACGTCAAAGCCTGCAATTTTTTATATATATAATATAGTAGTACATATATCATTATACTTACACTTATATATATGATATAGTGACTAGTACTATATAGATATATATTTTATTTTTGTGTATGTCTATATTAATATATTACATATACATATATTCATCAAATATTCGAATTCCATATATAGTTATATTTGTGTATTTATTTTATTATTAAATTATTGTTTAGAGTTTAGGATAAGTTAGGGTTTATGGGATTGAGATTTAGGGTAAGTTAAAATTTAGGAATTTGAGGTTTAGGGTAAGTTAGGGTTTATGGTAAGTTAGTGTTTATGGTTTAGGTTTTAGGGTTTCTTTGTAATTTTTTTTATCGATTTACCTTACACAGTAAAACAGTAAATATAATAGATAGTTCAGATTAGATCTTATAATTTTGAATGGTGAGAGTTTAATTGAGATTGTATGAAATGACATCAATACACTTCTCTAATATATTGCTTATTTTTCCATGGAGAAACTAGGTAAATCAAATTTTAATGTTAATTTTTTTGACACTATGAGATAGATATGTAATCTACAAGAATGTGTGTTAAAATTTTGATCTTAAAAAATCACTTTAGAGATCGATGGGTAATTTATGTTTTAGTTGTAAGGGTACTACGGTCACATTTAGCGAAATACATAGATGTAGGTCTAAATCAAGTCCAAAATTTATAAAATTTTAACGGCATGTTTAGAATATTATGAACAACCAATCTGACAGTCAGTTTTGTAAAATGATGACACATGATCGATTACGTTTCACAAAGGTCTTTCATCCCATATAACCAAGGAATAAAGGTAAGAACTTTAGTGTGCATATAGAGAATTCAAGCAATATAAAAATTAAAAATATTTTTACAATAAAAAAGACCATATATAATAGTTCACCTTGTAATAAAAGACACCGTACATAAAAATTAGCCTAATCGAAGTACGTTTAGACCTCGGTCAATACAGTTAAACAAAATTTGTGAAAAGACTAAAATACACTCATATTATTTTCCTTATTTTCCTATGGGGGGAGTAAGTAAATCAATTTTTTATGTCAATTTTTTGACACTATGAGATAAATATGTTATTCCATAAGAATATGTGTCCAAAATTTGATGTTAAAAAATTATTTTCGGGAGGGGTAATTTTCATTTTAGTTGTAAGAGTACTACGGTGACATTTGGTGAAATACATGGATCGAAGTCTAAATCAAGTCCAAAATTTATAAAATTTTAAAGGCATGGTTATAATATTCTAACAAATCAATCCGACGGTAAATTTTATAAAATAATTAAACATGACCGATTAAGTTTCACAAAGGTATTTCATTCCATATAACAAATGAACAAACGTAAGAACATTAATATACATATGGAGAATTCAAGCAATATGAGAATTAAATATGTTTTAATGATAAACGAGTACATGTAGAAGGGTCCATTTTATAGTGATAAACACCGTACGTAAAATTTAGACTCGTCGGAGTACGTTTAGACCCTGGTGTATGGATAAAGGTTACGTTTATGTTGAAATGCCATAATTTTTCAATAATTAAAGCCCAATAGGCCCGGCCTGTAAAAGCCCGCAAAGGCCCATAAAACCCGCTTGAATGGGCCGGGCCCGGATCCTTATATAAAAGATAAAGCCCAGCCCGCAAATATTAAAATGTTGTTGAGGCCCGGCCCGTGCCGGCTATACATGGGCCGGGCCGGGCCGGGCTTTTTGCCGACCCCTAAATTAAAGTTAATGTGGTCTATTACAAATGCAAATTATGGAAAGTAGATGGCGGCTGGAAACATAGCAAAATCGAAGGTGAGATATGATCAAAGAGTAAAATATCGGATATCGAAATTGTATCGATCGTCCAAACGGATATTTTGATGGAAATATGGATTCAGTAAAAAATCGACAGAAATTAAGATAAATACATGAAAATTTGTATTAAAACTTTATGAGTTTCTTATATGATCAATATGTGTTTTGAAACTTGTAACTTGTGTTTTGTTGATTATTAATAGAGATTATTTGATTGAGCTTTTAGGTTATTAGTGTGATGAATTTTGTGTTTTGGATTTAGTGTGATCAACATATATGTAAAGTCAAAATCTCGGATAAATTTGAAAATATCAAGAATTTTGGTGATATATAAGAAAATATCGAATATTTCGAAAAATATCAGATAAAAGATATTAATATGTATGATTAATATCGAGAAGTCTCAAAAACGAAAATATGGCAGATATTTCATTCCGTAGATATGATGCATGGGATGATATCATAGAGCTAGCTAGCTCAGTCAAACCTTGTGGGCAGTTGACAACAAAGTTAGGTTGATTTCTTATGAGATTTGAACAGAATCCAATTATTTCCAACATCATATCCCTCAGAAATTGAATGTTCAAACCAATAATATTATAATAATGCAAAATTGACCATATACAACTGGTGGAGGTTAAGATACTATCTAGATGAGCTTGATTCGGAGAGCATAGCGAAATTAGTAGGTAGCAGCCATAGTGTAGCTAGAAGACAAAAAGAAAAAGAAAAATAGAAAAGCAATCCTTGTGGAACCATGTACGTACGCCACAGGTCACTGCCATATCCTATAACCACGACGTAGCTAGAAACTTACATAAGAGAGACACATTCCAGACTTTCACTGACTTTAGGGAGATCTGAATATGCTAGATATGGCAAAGGGAGGGGCGAGTGCACCGTTGTTTGAGACAAAGAGGGCAAAGGGAATAGTTCTGTATAGGCTTTTTGCTGCGTCTATTTTTGTGGGTATATGTTTCATCTGGGTTTACAGGGTCACTCACATACCAAAAGCTGGTGAAGATGGAAGGTTCGGTTGGATGGTTTTGTTGGCTGCTGAGTTGTGGTTCGGTTTTTACTGGATACTCACTCAGGTTTCTCGCTGGAACCGTATATATCGGCACACCTACAAGGACAGGCTCTCGGATAGGTACGTATATGCAAACATTGTTAACAGAAAACTGATTCATGCATGTGTAGCTAGTCACAAGTAATATACGTTTGTGTACTAGTTTGAATGTTCTAGCTTGATCATGTTGAAACAGATATGAGAATGAGTTGCCAGGAGTGGACATATTCGTGTGCACGGCGGACCCAACTCTAGAGCCACCAGTGATGGTGATAAACACCGTCTTGTCAGTGATGGCTTACGACTACCCGCCGGAGAAGCTCGCTGTGTATCTCTCCGATGATGGCGGGTCGGAACTTACATGCTATGCATTATGGGAAGCTGCTGAGTTTGCTAAGCATTGGATACCTTATTGCAAGAGACACAATGTGGAGCCAAGGTCACCTGCTGCTTATTTTGACTCACTAGCTACTTCCCACAATGCAGTGAATCAGGCTGGGGATTCGTTCCCTCTGATTAAGGTACCAAATTCCAAGTCTCTCTCTTATTATATTTGTTCTCTGAAGAGTGATGTATCATGGAAATGATCGGATAAGATAAATTACATAATACAGAAGGGCCAACAAGAATATGACCGGACAAGAAAATAAGAAGTTAAAGGCATGACAATTAGAATTTATGAAAGAACATGCGTAAAGTTGTAAACATTCATAACCGATAACCGGTAAGATATTGTCTTTTTAACCACTATCTTTTAAGTAGATCTCCTCTACAGTCTTATCCTTTGTGTAGACGTCATCATATGGTATTACTAGGAAGGTAAGAGAATTAAATCACTATAAAATTGATTTTATAGTGAAATAGAAATAAAATTTAATTAAGTTATATGTTGTTGTTTTGTGGCTACCTACCTACCTTTAGAAATTGTACAAAGACATGGAGAACAATATCGAAAGTGCAGTAAAGTCAGGCTGCATCCCAGAAGAAGTAAGATCAAGAAACTTTTCTCGGTGGGAGTCGTTTTCATCTCATCGTGACCATGACACCATTCTACAAGTATGAATCTTGATCTCAACTAGTTGAGTATACATTTAGTATATACCAAGCTCTTACTATATTTAAGGGATCTAGCTATTGTACTAGATGTTTAAATTATTTTCACTGTAGATAGTAATCGATGGAAGAGATCCAAATGCAAGAGATGTCGAAGGATGTGCATTGCCGACTTTAGTGTATCTGGCCCGTGAGAAGAGACCGCAATATCACCATAAATTCAAAGCCGGCGCTATGAATGCATTGGTAACTACTGCACATTTCTTGTTAGTACTATACTACTATTAGGTAAATAGTCTTCAAGAGCTTTAATTTGTCATCCATATATTGTTTGTTATGTGATCCTTATACTCGTGCAGATTAGGGTTTCTTCTAACATTAGCAATGGGAAAGTGATTCTCAATGTAGACTGTGATATGTACTCAAACAACTCTAAGGCCATAAGGGATGCACTTTGCTTCTTAATGGATGAAGAAGGCCATGAGATCGCATTCGTACAGTTTCCACAGAAATTTGAAAACGTTACCAAGAATGAAGTATATAGTAGTACATTTCGAGTAATCAATGAGGTAAGTATATAATACAAATAATGCAATCATATCAAAATGCTGGTGGCATGGGATTAATAGTACGTACTTATTTGATCATAGTGATCGATGACAAGTTTGTCACTCTCTGTGTTGGTGTTTACTGAAGGTGGAGTTTCATGGTGTGGATGGTTATGGTGGCCCGTTATATATTGGAAGTGGGTGCTTTCACAGAAGAGATACTCTTTGTGGGAGGAAGTTCAGCAAAGGATGCAAGAGTGAAATGAAATGGGAGAATAATAGAAAAGGGAAAGAAGTTAACATTGCTATATTGGAAGAAACTTCAAAGGGTCTTGCCAGTTGTACATTTGAAGAGAACACTCAATGGGGAAAAGAGGTAAATCTTCTTTCTAGCTAGCCTTTTCCAGTTTTCTCCTGGAGTGAAACATGCATATACATACAAATGCAGATTAATGTTGGAATTGAGCTTGAACAATCTTAGCAATATGCAGATGGGTTTGAAATATGGGAGTCCGGTTGAAGATGTGATAACGGGGTTGTCCATCCAATGCCGAGGATGGAAATCAGTGTATTGCAATCCGAAAAGGGAAGCTTTCTTGGGACTGGCTCCAACCACATTGCCTCAGATGCTTGTGCAACACAAGAGATGGTCAGAAGGTGATTTGCAGATATTTGTTTCGAAGTACAACCCTGCATTGTATGGTTATGGAAAGATCAGTTTAGGCCTTCAACTTGCATACTCCACCTACCTCTTGTGGGCACCAAATTGCTTGGCAACACTAGTTTACTCAATCCTCCCTTCGCTTTACCTTCTCAGAGGCATTTCCTTATTTCCACAGGTAAGGTTTGTCTCATTAATTTTCACTAGGTCACAATGCTACGAAAAACAAGTTTCCATTTGTAACTAGTTTTTGATTGTTTTGTGGATTTAGGTTTCAAGTCTGTGGTTCATACCATTTGCCTATGTGATGATTGCCAAGTACACTTGGAGTTTTGGGGAGTTTTTGTGGTCTGGTGGCACGATCTTAGGTTGGTGGAATGACCAACGAATATGGCTATACAAACGAACAAGCTCCTACCTATTTGCATTCATTGACACCATTCTGTTCTGTTTGGGGTATTCAGATACAGCGTTTGTAATAACAGCCAAGATGGCCGATGAAGATGTGTCGCAACGATACAAGAAAGAAATCATGGAGTTTGGAGCCTCCTCTCCAATGTTCATCGTGTTGTCAACAGTTGCTTTGCTCAATTTGTACTGCTTTGCCGGCTTTCTTAAGGATGCAATCACTAAAAACGACATTGTCGAAGCTTATGAGACAATGGCTTTGCAAATTCTTCTATGCGGTGTTTTAATCATCATCAACCTGCCTTTGTACCAAGCTCTTTACTTGAGGAATGACAACGGAAAAATGCCAAGTTCTGTAGCATATAAATCCATGGCAGTCGCTGCATTTTCGTGTCTTTCTTATAAATTCTTGTATTGAGAGTATAGTAAAACTTCAATCCTTGGTTCTCCATGCCACAATAAAACTACATGGACAATGGAATCCACTGCGTTTCAGAATTGATGTTGCTGTAATATGTATTTATATTCGTGTAGACTGTTCATATATGCCAGGACCCATTGCTAGCTTCCGAATTCCTATTATATCATTGGACCAGAGGTGCATGCGCACTTCATCTAAATATTACTCGGAAAACTAGAGACCACTCGATCTATATATCCTGGGACTTGCTCAATCTGTACGTAACATGTTCTATGATTAGAATTTGTGTACATAGAGTAGGAGCCAGTCATACTCCCACTACCAGTAGTGGGCGCGTGAAGCCTTGTATGATGGAGTCGACACCACCATTCTAATAACGAGACCATGCACTCAAACCTAACCTAGTTATTAGTTACCACAAATTTGAGGATGATCCATGCTAGCTAAAAACTTTCTTTTGTTCATTCTCATTATCAAATTAGCAATATACACATGTTGCATATTGCTCCCACTTCATCATTCCACCATCCTCTACACGCTAGCTGATCCCTCCATTTCCACTATCAGCAGCTATAAATAGCTGAATGCTATGTCCCAAGTTTGTACAAGACTAACAGACTAGCTATCAGAGTAGAACAATATATTGCGATCACCACAGTTTGAAAGATGGCAAGCCCTAGTTTGAAGTGTTTGTTCCTAGCTGCTTTGCTCATTTCAACCCTTTTCATTACACCGTCTGAAGGGCGAGTGGCAAGAAAGGACCTCGGGATAGATCTAGGTGGTGTTGGGGTTGGATTAGGTACCGGGATTGGCCTCGACCTCGGTGGGAGTGGTTCTGGGGCTGGTGCTGGTGCTGGATCTGGCTCAGGATCTGGGTCCGGTTCGAGTTCCGAGTCGAGTTCAAGCTCGTATTCTTCCTCAAGGTCAAATTCAGGATCAGGATCATCCGGAGGCGGATCAGAAGCAGGTTCATCTGCCGGATCCTATGCAGGGTCTAGGGCCGGGTCGGGAGGCCATGACTAAGGCTTAGCTTCACCCATGCAAAGTTGATGGATCTGGCTCTAGGGCATGAAATTAGAAAGCTAGAGCTAGCAAAAGTTAATTAATGATCTTCTTATTAGTATCCCGATCGATGTTGCTAAATTAATAAACTGAAACAAAACTATTGTCGTAAGTGCGTGCATGTCACGCTAGTTATAACATATATAGTATTTACCAATTAATTTAGTACTCGATTATTTGTCAGTAAAGATAATACTATTGCTGGTTTGGTTTAATATTGTGTACGTGTAGGTCGTCTGTTTTGTTGGAAACCTTTACAAAGCTATTTCCATTTGGCTTTAGTCTATAGTACGTGTATACTCGATCTTAGCTCTCTCTATCACATGTGTTCATTTGTAGACAACTAGTGTGGTTGTCCGCGTCGAGGCGCGATTTTTAACAAATTGAACCATACAACAAAGTTTCAATATTTCATTCTCGTAGTAAGTGTCCTAAAATTTATACTATAAATAACTTAATTTTTTAAATAGAAAGGGTAAATACGAAAACCAATATATATAATTTCTTGTTTGAGAACTCGTACTTCATTGGTTGTTCCTGATAACTCACTTTATTTCCCTCTTCTCAACATATATAACGCAGCCTGCAATTTCAGTTTAAGTCCTAAGTATTTGTTATAACAATCAAAATCAAAATCAAAATAGCATAAGAGTAACTTGAAGAATAATTCTAATCAGACACCTGAAGTAGTGCAACCCTATTTTTGGGTTAATTGCAGTTTTGAAAAAAAAAACCGATTGTGGCTCGAGGAAGAAGACTGCAGCTAAATGAAAAAGTATGTAGTAAAAGACTACAACTCAAAGAAAAAGGATGCAGTAGAAGACTGCAACTCAAGGAAGAAAAAGAATATGACTACAGCTCTAGGAAGAAAGAAAATATGACTACATCTCAAGGAAGAAGAATTGACTTGAATTTTAAAAGAAGCAGGGAGAGATGAACCAGTGAAAAGAGGATAGATCGAAAGAAGAGAAAAAAGAAAAAAAAGAAATATGTCCTCCGTATGTGTTGCTGTTACAGCAGTGAAGAGAAGAGGTATGGAGGAAAATAAAAAAAATTGAACTGTCCTTAGACAGTCCAGTTTTTTTCTTTATTTTTGTACGTATTTAACTAAAGAATATTATATCTAACATGTAAAATTAATTAAATTATTGACACAATGTGTTATCTAATCATGCATTATATATTTGTCTTTAGGGTCTAATTAATAACGCAATACTATATGCACATCTTATCTGATCATGTATTATATATTTTGTAAAACATCTTTGTACACAATATTTTTTGTATAATTATTTGGTTTGTCACAATTATTATTTATCATAATCTTTAGGCATTTTTTTGATGTTACTCTCGATAACGCAACATACAATTATCCATGAGTAAAGATTGGATCTGACAAATATATTCCAACTTGGTTTAACGATTGTCCTTGACTTTTGTTGATTGTCATTGCATAAGAGGGTCTCACAGAAAATTGACGTCTTTTAAATGTAAATGGCAATTTTGTATCACTGGGGATTAGCACGATTCTTGGAATATGAATTTTTTCACCAATATTGGTTCCTGTTAGTATTTTTGCTTCTATAAGTTTATCAAATAAATTTGTTACTATCAATCTAGTGCTGTTACACAAACCAAGTATTTGATTTAAATTTCTTAATAACATAATAGGCATACCAATTTTGAAAATAATCTCATGTGTAGGCAATCCACTGAAGTCAAGCTTGTTTAAAAATTCTACAGGATATAAAGCACTATTATTATCGTTGGATCATATAACTACCACATTTTGACCCATTGCCGGCGATTTTTAAATCGCCGGCAATATTTTTTAACAATATTACCGGCGATTTTTGCCGGAAAAATCGCCGGTAATGTTTTTTTTTTTTAACATTACCGGCGACTTAAATGTAAGTTGCCGGCAATGTTCCGTCGGTAATGCAAAAAAAAAAAGACATTACCGGCGACATAAATTTCCGTCGCCGGTAATGTTTAAAAAAAAAAATAAAGACATTACCAACGGGACATTGCCGGCGATTTACATTTAAGTCGCCGGTAATGTTAAAAAAGAAGAAGACATTACCGACGATTTTTCCGGCAAAAATCGCCGGTAATGTTAAAAAACATTGCCGGCGATTTAAAAATCTCCGGCAATGGGTCAAAATGTGGTAGTTCCTAAACTGAATGAAATTGAATCAGAACTATAATATGTCCTTTTATTCCCAGGTAGTAAATTAATTGCATATTTATTTATTTCATGAACAGTTAGATTTCTGGGCGTGACAATAGCCTGTTCTCTTAAATAATTGGTATCATTGTATTTACTTTCAAAGTTTGGATAAGTAGCTGTAAAAATTGACTCTATATGATCAACTGTTGAATCAGTAAGTAAATCTTTAGGAATATCAATCCAAGATATATCAGGATTATCTGTACGTGGGGAAAGTTGATTGTAACTGACCTTCTCCAATTTGTACCATCCACTCTGCAAAATTTTTAATTTCTTCTTTTTCAATGCTTGTTAAACCGACTGTTGATAATCTCATATTTTCTGTTAACACCTACATTTCATCAATTCATATTAAAAAAGAATTGTTATTTTGATGAATTTTTTGTGTAAAATATTAAACTACCCTAAAACTAATATATGTATATAATTACCTCTTATAGTATTATTATCATCGTCGTCTGTGTTGTCTCTCATGTTTTCAATAGACACATTATACGATGTACTTGTACCTTCATATTTAAATATATAGTGTTAAATATTAAACTTATAATTTATTGAAAATAGAAAATATAATATGATATCAAAGAATTGTTTTCATTATGAAAGCAATTTAGCAAGAACTACTTCACAAAGTAAATAAACTGCAGCAAGTCCCACTACCTGATATGTATTGATCAACAACATTTTCATCATCATCTCTAAACAAATCACTTGCTGCTGTGTGATTTTGTGTTGTTGTCTCTGGGATTGTTGAGCATTCGGCAGATTGAAAAGATTGTTCTCTTTTGGTGAAAGAGTGATTATCTGATGCGCTTTCTGTAGGATACTCCAGTGGTGTTCCTGGTCCTGTCCCTTTGTTTACGAAGTTAGAATTCCTTTTGCGCGGCATACCTAAAAATAAAAACAAAAAATTAAAAACAAAGATGTGCAACGATGAATATCAATGACATAAATAAATATAGATAATGTGCAACAATTACAAACAAAATAATTCCTTAACTATTATAACGTATGAATAAACATGAGAAACCAACAAAAAAAATTATCTTTTGATGGTACAACATGTAAAACTAATAACCTAGTCACCACGATTACATATTAGTAATTTAGCATTTATTCTTTAAAATCAGAAAATAGTTTTTTTTTCTCTTCTTTTTTAATGATACATTATGCACAAATATACAAAACAACATAAATCACATAATTACATACCTGAATGTTGACGACTAACTGAAAGAAATCACGAAAATTCCCAGAGAAACAATAGCACGATGATACAGTGTAATATCTTTTGCATATAATCTGTGAATCCTACAAAATATAACAAAAAGATTAAGAGTGATAGTCGCATATTTATGCGTCTATTTGGTATTTAATTTGCTCCCTATATTTAGTTTATTGTTATTAATCGAGTGAATTAATTATGTTTATTTGTTTTTAGGTATTTTGGAGATTAATGGAGAAAAGGAGATTAAATAATATATTTTGAAGCTGTCTGGCGAGGAACTGCCTGGCGAGCAGATTTTAGGAGATTATGTACGATGGTTTTGGTTCTTGGCGAGGAGGTGCTTGGCACGTGAGTTAATTGGCTTAATTAAAGGAAGACTTTGATTGAGCTAGTTAAGGGGAGTACGTACGTTCTATGCGAGCAAAGTTGGTGAGAGAAGTAGAGTTGGACTTGGACTTGGAAAAGGAATCATGCACGTGCTCCACTTGGTAGGACAATTAACCTAGCTTAAACATATATATATAGCAAGTGGGGGGTTGAAGTTACGTACGGCTGGAGAATCAAGAACAAAAGACAAAACAGAGCCAAGGGAGAAGAAGAAGTTTCCATGCATGCGAACTAGTCCGATCTCGACGTCGTCAAGAGTGCTTCTTTCTCCATATTTTGTTTATATTTTATGAACTCTTTGATGTTATTATTTATGACTATGAGTAGCTAATTTTCTTTTGTTAAGGGGTTGCTTGAAGCCCCGTACATGAAGTCTTTTTAATACATACACTTTAATCTAGTTTTGCATATTTTATGAATGAGGTTTCTTTCTCTGAATGATCATCGTATGAATTCTTGTATGTTTGCTTTGGTGGCCAACTTAGTATGCATGATAGGGTTCTAGTTTCATGAGATACGGACGACTGAAGATAATTTCTTCCACCGGATTCTCTATAGTGATACACCGATTTTACCGTCAGGAGATTGAAATCCATAGGTCTAGCAAGACACGCCCATAGTGTACCTGTGAACCCTTGTAGCTTCTCAAACCTTTTCTAGAACTTAATGCTTTCTTCTTTGTAAACCTTGGGGTCTATGACTATGGGTTCAATAGAGGGATAGATGTAGGGGAGGTCCATGACAAACCTGCATAGGCATAAGGATTAGGTAATAGGATGTGGTTGTAACAATCAACTCTTCCTGGGAACTTTCATTCATTGGATATGTGCATTAGATTAAGTATGTGTTAGATAGATAGAATGGCGGTGGTGGATTGCATTCCTCTTAACTCTTTAATCATATAGTTTAAATCTATTTGCATTCATTAGCATATTTACTTTCAGCATTTATTTTCTGCATTAGCTGTAGCTTAGCCGATTTATTTCGGTAACCAAAACAACTCCGAATGCCCTAAAATTTTGTGTGGTTGTCCGCCACTGTGTCTAGTTTATTGTGTCAAAATTTCATAGCATTTGAGTCTGTCTAGCTTAGGTTCGTATACCATTAGTGTTTTGTAGTCGAGTCTGTCAGCATAGTAGTGTGTTAGGATTTAGTTTCACAAATTCCTCGTGTTCGATAACCCCTATTTATCTTACTACATTGATATATCCAAGTTGTAAATAGGGTATCTTTGAGAGGTGTTAATCCGCCTTGTCAAAGAGCTAAAACGTACATGTATAATCAGAATAGTTTTACATGCATTATATTCACAAATAACTTAAATAAAACAGTACAGAAGCAGTTGTTTTACACGTAGACTACATAGAAATCAAAAAATTGAATGATCTAAGCAACGGATAAACACAACCCTTTATAATACAATTAAACTACGAAATAATACATTTCGTCGTATTTAATCTTCTATAAGTTTTGCATCCTATATAATCCTTAGAGATCATTATCATAATATATATATTCAATACATATATATATGTACATTATGACATTTACGATAACCTATATAATCTCAAACTGGAGATACATCTCATGCATACAAAAGAACAATCTTCATAATATTAGTGGTAATTGTATACAAAAGAACACAAAAGTTCAATTATATGACCATTTTGTAATCAAATCCTAGCTAATAGAACTCACATTTTGTAATTCCACATTTTTCTTGTTCCTCTCTTTCTCGATGATCCACTCTTCAAACTAATTCCTTTCACAATCTTATACCTCTCTATGAATTTATAGTATCTAAATATGTCATATTTTTCCAAAATCTAATATCAAGATTACACTAAGCAAGCATGACACAATTTTGAATTCATGTCTATCATTAAGTAGTCAATTCTAATAATAGAACAAAAGGCTATGGATTATTTTTTTGACACACCATCCATAAAAGCTATCGCAGAGAAAAGTTTTGGATACTTGACTAAATAAATAGGATTGAAGTGTAAAAAACTAACAACCTAAGAACATGAAAGGTAAAATGCATATTCCAAATACACGTAACTCACACCAAATCGAACATAGTTTGAATGAGGCACGGAAATGTGAAAAACGACGAACATAACAAACAAAGTTAGACTCTAATTTCAAAATCACACACTTTATCAATCTTAGGTCTGCAGCTTTCATTTTAAAAAATATTAAAATAAGTAATCGTAACTTACCTTAGCAAAACTGTATATACAGAGATAGATGATAATCCAATTAACGTTAGATTGAAGAGTTGCCAATTCTCAACAGCCACTACAACTGAAAAATAAAACCAAACTAAGTTGACTATCAATTAGTAAGACTACAAAATTTACTTGATCACAGTGCATTTAACTTTGGCAAAGAATCTATTTTCAAATTTCCAAAAGTACTCAAATTTCATCATCTGACACCAATCCATGAACAACATCGTCATTCAGCTATCACATAGTGCAAACTCAATCACCAAGATAAACTTCTTTTACAAAAGAAAAAACCTTTCATTGCATAAATTTCAAGCTAGCTAGCAATATCTACTTTATATATACTTAAACCAATAAACAAACAGGCTAAAACTTAAAATGAAGCCAAAAAGAATCAAAGAATATCAAATTAAAGCAAAACCTATGTCAAATTTCATATGTTACACAAACTCAAATTAACATGTGCATTGAAAACTACCACTAATCCATCATCAATGGCCAATTTTAACCAAGGTTACATATATATTTATAAATGAGGCACAAAAATCAGTTCCTACTTTCTAAACTCAATGCATAATTACATGGATAAGATGAAAATACAAATAAACCACATTATAATCAACCTTAGTTGTCTTGAATTCTTTTTCTAGCTGTCTTCAATAACTTATTTCAGCGATCTCACAAACATATTAGTTTGAAAATAATTACCATTCTTCTTATTCACACTAACTTTTATATATAACACAGTCACCTAAATCATATTGCAACGACAACCTTAAACTGATAAGACATCATCCGAACTATCTCACAAATATCAGTGATCAGTAAAAATATATGCAAAAGAGGTGCACCTTTTTACGCACAATAGTCTCCACAAACAAAATAGAACTAGCAACCAAAATAGCCATAAAGAGTAACAAAATCAAAATAAAATACATATTAGCAAGAATATATATGAGCCTGGGTTGCGGTACTAATTTGATATTCAACAATCATGAATCAAACAACTAAGGCAATGTAGGCAGGAAAATCACATGTCCAGTGCAAGTTCGTGTATTATTTAGTACTGAAAATTTCCATTATTGGGCAGACATTTTGGTGGATCTGTAGCTTAAGCATATTTAGGTAAGAACTAAACATGAGGTATGCAAAAGATTTGTAAATTGGTGAATAGTAAATAATACACGAACTTGATTACTGGCCTAGGTTTTTATACTATGAAGCATCACCATTTGAATGGGTACCTAATTTGCTATACATGAAGTAATAATGAGGCCAGGATGCAAAAATATCATGTCTGTTGCAGTAGTATGAGATGATATATTTCTAATACCAGTGATGGTGTAGGGCAATATCATTAAGCCCAATAAATAATAGCCATATTTACCCCAATCAAGATGATATATCTTTGATACCACTGCAATAGATTAGATACACATGTCCACTACAATAGCTATGTAGATATAATTTCCATAATATGTTTTGTTCAAATCTCCAAGATGTTCTTGGCCTAATTTCTACACTAATCTATACTATGAATGAAATTTTCGCCTCATTATCTTTGTAAATTTGAATTTCGATATGTGCAATACACTTTATCAAACCATTTCACATGTACTTTCACACCATCATTAAACATCTAACCAGGTATGTTAGAATTTTTGCATATAGCTTCATCTCCTCCCACTCATTTTCTTCAAATGAATCTTAATTTATAGAACACTCATCCTCACTGGCTTCATAGTTGTATATAGTTCTCTCATATCCACTCCATCCTGGTACTTATTTAATATGAATCATCTACATACATAAGACACCCAAAAAAGTATCTTAATTATAGAAAGTCCACATGCAAGGTGCATGCAGAGTTCACTCATAGAAACTCATAGAAAGTCCACATCCATTTCGATTTCATCCCCTTTCCAGGTTATTCCTAGATAGACTCAACCCAAATATAAGTTAATCAAATTTAGTAGTCATATCCAAAACACAAAAATATCCAAATTAACCATAACTTAATTATCATTCAATTGAAATCGAAATGGATCTTACCTTGGTCGGGAGTCTTGAGATTTGCGGTGACGAAAGCGACGATGAACCGGATATAAGAAATTGATAAGAGAGATGAAAATCTTTCAAAAACCAAATCAAAAATCAGTAGAAGCACTCAAAATCTACCAAACCCAGAATAGATAGAATCAGAAACATGTGTTTTTTTATAAGAAACCCTCTTCAATGAAACCAATTTTTGAGAAATGGATTAAACCAGAGCAACAAAGAAAAATATTGGAATCCCAATAGATCACAAAGTATTCTAAGATGTACACAACAAACAATATGAACACTGAAGGGAGCGGCAAACCTGGTTCGGTTTAATCAATTAATGAATCTCTAAGAGAGGAACATAAAACTCAGATTAAATAATCATGATTCTATGGAAGAAAACAGAAGGAAAAAATGTTATCTTTATCCCCATTATTCATTCATTCTACAAAAAGCTTAAACCTTAAATAAAAAAACCCTCTCAAACTTCAAACCAGCAACACCACCATACACATCTGCCTCATACTCTATTACTAAACACTATAAATTTAAAGAACTAAACCACTTATACACCTTATTTCCAACATAACAATAACAAAGTTTTCATCTTTATACACATTATTTCTTCGTTCTGCAAAATGCTTCTTCTAGACACTTTAAAAGGCACATATATATTTACTCTAGCAAACAACAAACCTAGTGTACCAATATAGGTTGGATATTCATTGATGAAACAATAATTAAAATAACTTGAAAATCAGTGACGTATCACCTTAACTTGATGGCTATGTATTCTCTATTGTCGAAAAATTGCCTGGGCAAAACACCTTAACCACCAATACCTACAATAAGTACTGTAAAGAAAATTAACATCATAAAAAAATTTCTAATCAAACAAAAGTAATAGGTGAAGAAATGAGACCTAATTGATGAGGAGTGGTCGACCACTACAAAAGCAGAGATCAAAGCCGTGAAAATCAACGCAGCAAAGGACGTGACGAAAAGGAGAAAACTTTGACCAAATATCAAAGCGATGAACTTAACCTGAAACTGAAAAAAACCCAAATCCAAAACTCATGAATCCAGACGATGCAACGATGATACTTCAAATAAAAGCTTCACCTAAACCCTAGAGAAAGAACTGTAACTGATGGAAGATCTCAGAAAATGCCCTTCACCAAGCTACACCCCCAATCGACGTGTTTCAGAAGAATTCAGGAATACAAATTCAATAATCTATATCACCTTCCAAAACCATGGAATTGTTCCATTCCTTTTTTTAAATCCCAAAACCAAGACAAATAATAACAACAAAAAATTGCATCTTACTCATGAACAAATGAGTAACGAACTCTTGTGTAGTTACAGCAAATAAGTGGTGTAAGTAGATTTACTAACATGCACTTATGCCCAATGTTAGAAATCATGGTATTTATCCATAATGCATTCACAAATAAATTAATAGAACCCATCAAGACAATTAGCCACAGTGAAAATACTAAAATATCACTGCCAACTTCACAATTTAGATCTCCAATTATAAGTGCATGTTTTAAAAAAGTATAATTAAGTGCATAGGATGGTGCAGACTCGGGCACATAAAGGTAGTGCAACCCATACGAAGTTCAGACTAAGAAATCAAGCAACCCATACAGGTGCAGTTGACCCAGCTTATATCATAGGTTTTACAGCTGAAAGTTCAGTCAGTACTTTCATCAAACACCTTTGGGGCATTTCACGGATTCACAAACCTTTTCTCCACAAACAACTAAAACCAAAATGACCCAAAATGAAACATGAGCAGAAATAAGGCCTAGCTTTAGGCACCAAAACAAAAAAGAAAATATATGTATTCAAACAACCAAAAGCCGATTCAACCAATACAGCAAGAAAAAACTAACTGTTTCTCATACACCAAAGAATAAATCAGGGTCCAAATCCATGATAAATTTTAATACCCAACTCAATCACAGAAGCAAACCCAGCAACGCAGCAAAATAGAAACAAAAATGTCCATTCAATCAAAACCCAAAAATAATTAAACCATTTCTAATCCATCGTTTTCAAGTTTTCTCTATCTTATCAAGTCTTCAAAAATAAAACTCACCATTTTTTGGGATTCCAAGTGGGTCGACGGAAATGATCATTGCAGATGCAAACGGCGGTCGGAGAGAGATATATATTTTTTTGATTGAGTCAAGAGTTTGATGGGTCTGTGTTAGGGTTGAAGAATTTTGCGATTGGATAAGGGAGATAGTCCGAGAGTGCATGAGATTGCAGTGCGAGATGGAGATGGAGATGGAGATCCAGAGATAGAGAGGAAAGAGCAAAGTTGACTTTTGATAAGGAGAGGAGTGGGTCTCAGATCGATCGAGAGAGGAAAAGAGAGGGTCTTGAGGAGTGGGTCTTGCACGCTTCACATGCTCATTTTTTCAGGACGAAAACACCCCCTTTAAACAGTGTTTTGAACAGTAAATGCTCTTTGTTATATAGTAAATTATCCATAGTATATGCAAATAAAGCCAAGGTAAGGCAAAAAAAGAAGACATGAAAGAGACGTACATATTCATCCTGTTGTCAACAGTTGCATTGCTCACTTTGTACTGCTTAGTCTGCTTTGCCGGCTTTCTTAAGGAAGCAACCACTACAAAGGGCATTGTTGAAGCTTATGACACAATGGCTTTGCAAATTCTTCTATGTGGTGTTTTAATCATCATGAATGTAACCTGCCTTTCACAAATGACATTTCGTTGCTCTGATGCTCCTGCCAAAATTTCGGGGCACTAGAAAAAAAATTGTTATACAGCACAGCCATGAGAAAATTCAATATTTACCACACATATCAAGCATACCAGAGTGAAAGAATGCCCACTTACTAAAGCTAAAGCCCAATTCCAGCTTAATATTCAGCTAAAAGACCACTAAACATTCTTATACCAAGCCTTCATTTGAACTAGAGTTGGCTACACTTACTATTTTGGGACCAACCACTTACACTAAGAGAGTTTTTATGTACAAATGTACATTCTACTATATATACTTTTTTTGGGGTCATTTACAGGTATTGAGTATTACACCAACTTTTCGATAATATTTTACCATCTCCACCATTTAGATCTTAGGTCCCAATGCGTAGATCAAGCCTGCAAATTTTCAACCAAAATGGTAATCGTTAAGAAATTTTATTCCTGCAATTGAAGTTTATAAGTATGAACGGTTCATGTTTGACAGATTTGGTATGTTCCTTGATTTAATCTAATTCGATACCATAACGGTTACTATTTTGGCTGAAAATTTACAGGAATAATCTACTCATATAGACCTAATATTTGGACGGTGGAGATGTTAAAATATGATCGAAAAGTTTGTCTAATGACTTATACTTGAAAATGCAAAAAAAAAAATATACCTTAGTGGAAGGGCCCTATAAATATAGACATACAGGGGTTCTAAGGTGCAGAGGTCCGCACCAATGGAATCCGTACAGATTCTGGCTTTTCGCCGGCCGACCGGTCACCAAAATTGATCTCCACCGTCCAGGTTATAGGTATAAGTGTATAGATCTACCATATAAAATTTCATCCGATTCGGTGATCGTTTGAGTCCTCGAAATGGTGATTTACCAACCAAAATCCAAAGCGTTCCGGTTTACTGATTTTTGTCCGTTCGTGTAAATCACGATTATGAGGACTCAAACGATCACCGAATTAGATGAAATTTTACAGGATTGATCTATACACGTATACCTATAATCTGAATGGTGAATATCAGATTTGGTGATCGGCCGACCGGCGAAAAGCTGGAATCCGTACGGATTGCTTGGTGCGGAGGTCCGCATCCAACCCTTCTACTAAGGTATACCTTTTTTTGGTCATTTTCAGATATAGGGCATTAGACAAACTTTTCGATCATATTTAAACATTTCCACCATCCAAATATTTGGCCTATATGAGTAGATCATTCCTGTAAATTTTCAACCAAAATGGTGACCATTAACGTATCGAACTAGATTAAATCAAGGAATGGACCAAATTTGTCAAACCCGAACTGTTCATACTTATGAAATTCAATTGAAGTTTTGAATACCTTAACGATCACCATTTTGGCTGAAAATTTACAAGGTTGATCTACACATTAGGACCTAAGATCTGAACGGTGGAGATGGTAAAATATGATCGAAAAATTGGTGTAATGCTACATACCTGAAAATGAAAAAAAAATAAAATATATATATATATAGGTATACCTTAGTGGAAGGGTGCTTTGTGTGTGTGTGTGTGTGGGGCCCTTCCACTAAGGTGTACCTATTTTTGGTCATTTTCAGGTACGTATAAGGTATTACACAAACTTTTTGATCATATTTTAACATCTCCACCATCTAATTATTAATGTCTATATGAGTGGATCATTCATGTAAATTTTTAGCCAAAATTGTGATCGTTAAGATATCGAACTAAGTTAAATCAAGGGACTGACCGAATCTGCCAAACTTGAACTGTTCATACTTATAAACTTCAATTGCAATTTTGAATACCTTAATGATATATCACCATTTTAGCTGAAAATTTACAGGCTTGATCTACACATTAAGACCTAAGATCTCAACGTGGAGATGGTAAAATATGATCGAAAAGTTAATGTAATAGTCTATACCTGATAATGATCAAAAAAAGGTATACCTGAGTGGAAGGGTGCTATGTGTGTGTATATATATGGTTAAATGATTTGAATATAATAAAACATTGTAAAGTTTGGCATCGAAATTTTGTCTCTCTCGATATTTTCATCGAAATATCCGTATTTCAAAGTATCGATGTACGTACCTTCGAAATTCTTTTTTTTTCCCTTACTTAAGTGAGTCTAAATTTATCATAGCTTAATTTTTGGCTTTTGTTTTCTTGTATATATTAGCTTAATTAGTTATTTGTTGTCTCTTCATTTGCAGAAATGTCCGTATTTCAAAATATTGATGTACTTTCGAAATTTTATCTTTTTTTCCTTGCTTAGGTGAGTCTAAATTTGTCTTAGCTTAATTTTTTGTTTTTATTTTCTTGTATATATTAGCTTAATTAGTTACTTGCTGTCTCTTTATTTGAATTGCAGACATCATATGATATTCTTCAAAGGCAATATTATTAGGTGAGGATAAGCCTCCCAATGGATTACAAACCTTAAAAAAATGAAAAAAATTGTGCGCTGCACAATAAATGATAGCGCACTCAATTTTCAAATCATGAATTCACCCGTACGTGTACTATGCAATCCGCTACATTTACATGCAGCAGCTCCATAGTGAATAAAGATCAATAACCACAGCATATGTTCTACATTTTCTAGTCATATTCGCATGCTAATTCAATCAATAAACTTAGACAATAGGCAAACAAATCCTGCAAGAGCCATGGACTTAAATGCTACAGAACTTGGTATCTTCCCTTTGTCTTTCCTTAGGTAAAGCGCTTCGAACAACGGTCGGTTAATGAGAATCAAAACCACACACAGAAGAATTTGCAAAAACATCGTCTCGTAAACTTCTGCCACGCCCTTTGTTCCATTGAAAACTGCCTTCACAAACCCCGCAAAGCAGTACAAGTTGAGCAAAGCAAGTGTTGCCAGGACAGTAAACATCGGAGACGAGCACCCGAATTCCATGATCTCTTTCTCGAATCGTTCAGAGGCTTCTTCATCGGCCACCTTGTCTGTTATTACAAATGCCGAATCGGTGTATCCGAGGTACAGTAAAATGGTGTCAATGAAGGCAAAGAGGTAGGAGGTTAGCCTCTGGTAAAGCCATATACGCTGGTCATTCCACCAACCTAATATTGTTCCACCACACCACATATACTCCACAATGCTCCCAATGTGCTCGGCGATTATGACATAAGCGAATGGTATCACCCACGGGCTTGAAATCTAATTTGACAAGACAACGATCGATCATATCATAGAAGCTGAAAAACCTAATGAACGTACGTATAAATGTACGTTAAAGTTATTAGAGCATGCATGCATGTAGATCGAGATGAAGTATACCTCAGGAAATAAGGATGTGCCTCGAAAGAGGTAGAGTGAAGGCAGAGTTGAGTAAATTAGGGTTGCCCAGCAATTTGCAGCCCATAAGTTGAAACGGAGGTAACCGAGTTGATGGCCAAAACTAAGCTTTCCATGGCCATACCATACAACATTGTGCTTAGAAAGCGTAATCTGCAGGTTACCTTCTCCCCATCTCTTATACTGCACAAGTACTTGAAGCAGTGTGGTTGCATATAACCCTAAGAAAGCTTTCCTTTTCGGATTGCAATACACCGATTTCCATCCTCGGCATTGAATCGCTAACCCGGTTATCACGTCTTCAACCGGACATCCATATTTCAGACCTACCTACAAATGATAGGGATTTCCAGTGAGCTTAAATGCAAGTATTGCTACAGTTACTAATTAAATCTGTATGAAATGATTATATTTTGATAAAGAGGCTACTTAAAGTAGCGATACCTCTTTTCCCCATTGTGTGTTTTTTTCAAATGTACAACTTGCAAGACTCTTTGAACTCTTTTCCAATACATGAATGTCAACTTCTTGTCCTCTTTTATCCTCCCATTTCATTTCACTCTTATATCCCTTGCTATATTTCTTTCCACAAAGAACTTCTCGTCTGTGAAAGCATCCAGTTCCAATATAGAGTGTCCCCCCATGACTATCCAAACCATGAGCTTCCACCTATATATACATAGTAGTAAACCATAACATGCAATTGTAAATTGATAAGTATGTTATATTACTTATATATGAAAACATGTAGGTAATTAAGTATATCTTAATTAAGAACACATGCATGCAGCTCACCTGGTTAATTACTAGTAGTGAAGCGTATAGTTCATTCTTAGTAAGGTTGTTGAAATTCTGCGGGAACTGTACGAATGCAATCTCATGACCTTGCTTTTCATCCATTAAGAAGCAAAGTGCATCCCTTATGGCCATGGAGTTGTTCGAGTACATGTCACAGTCCACATTAAGAAATAACTTCCCATTGCTAATGTTCGACGATACCCTAATCTGCATATTGTAGTTCAAGATCATATAATCTAATCAGTATATCTGCAAACATTGTGGGTGCGTAGTTTATTTGTTTGCCATGGTTAAATTTCTTACCAGTGCATTCATTGCGCCAGCTTTGTAGTTATGGTGATACTGAGGTCTCTTCTCGCGAGCCAAATACACCAAAGTTGGCAGCACGCACCCTTCAACATCTCTTGCATTTCTGTCTTTCCCATCAATCACTATCTGGGAAAACAGTTTCACTAATTTAAATTACATTCAATACTAACAGTCAGTCCTAACAAAAAATATCAAAATGTCACATACTTGAATAATGGTGTCATGGTCACGTTTTGATGAGTACGAGTCCCATTGAGAAAATCCTTTCTGTTTCGATTTCACTTCTTCTGAAACACGGCCTAGCTTCACTGCATTTTCGACTTTGTTCGACATATCTTCGTATAATTTCTACAATAATATTGAGATCACACATCATAAATCTAGTTTTTTATTCTTGTCTGAAAGTATACATTATCTAAATTAGTTATAATAGATGAATACATATATGTGGTCATGTAGGGCTTTCATAAATCTAATGTACAAGTAAAATGTCATTTTTGTAGTAGTGTTATATATTATAATGTCCATAAACACAAACATTGGATTAGTGAGATTGGTCTCTTTTAATAATTATTAAACGTCATGATCTTGAACAATAATGTAGCTAAACTAAAACCGTATAGTATACGTAACAAAGTCTTGTGCAAGGTGCCAAATCCAGAATTGGTTTCCACATCGATATCGTAACAAAAGTTATCGAATCAAAATATCTTATAAACCGTTTAAAAAAAACTCTTATAATTGAACCTTATCCTTCTTGTTCTCTACCTATTTCGTCATTTCAAATATATCTTTGTGCCTCCTTAAAATCCTCGCCAAGCAATTCAAAACTGGACATGGAACCAATATAGTAAGATAAAGGATTTATACCTTGACGTGAGCCAAATCTTCAGCCTGACTTTGACTTAGTTCACTAGAGGCTGTTGAGACAAAATACGCCGCTGGCGATCTTGGCTCTACACTGTACTTCTTGCAGAATGGTATCCAGTGCTTAGAAAACTCAGCAGCTTCGAGTAGAGCATAGTACGTAAACTCCGAGCCGCCATCGTCAGAGAGATACACGCTGATCTTCTCCGGTGGATAGTCGTAAGCCATGACCGAAAGAACAGTGTTCATCACCATCATCGGTGGCTCTATGATTGGATCCGCCGTGCACACAAATATGTCCACCCCCGGCAACACTTCCTCATATCTAAGTACGTTAATTTACGTACCATATCATAACAAAATACGACATGTTATGTTATCGTACTGTTACTATATATATATCTTAGCTAGGGTTAATTTGGAATCTAGTACATATACCTTTGAGAGAGCCTGTCTTTGAAGGTGTGCCTATAAATGGGTTTCCACCGCAAGGCTTGAGTGAGGAACCAGTAAAAGCCGAACCATAACTCGGCAGCAAACAAAGCCATCCAACCATATTGTCCATCTTCTCCAGCTTTTGGTGTGTGAGTAACCCTATAAACCCAAACCAAACATATGCCCACAAAAATCGACACCGCAAATAACCTGTATAGGACTCTTCCCTTTGCTCTCGTTGTCTCAAACAGTGGTAACTGTCTTTCTTCAGCCATTTTCAGCTTACTCTAGCTAGTTGCTCGAGCTTTCTATATCAGAGAGCTAAGACTGAAATGGTATATATATTCTGAATTCGAAGTGGGGCTCTCCCGGGACCAGGCCTTGTAAATATCCACTGTAGATGCCAACCACATGCAACCCCATCACTTTAATTCCAATATCTACTTCATGCATGCATACGTCCAACCCATATAATGCTTGTGGAAGAAACCGTACCAGTCGTCTGTAAACCAAGTAATAACGGTCTCAATTGTGCATGCACCTAGAGCATCTTGGGTTAGGCTGCCTACCGGGTAGGACATCGTTGAGATCAATGGTAGAGCCAGATTAATTTCTTACCTGGATTAATTGTGACAAGAGGTTATGAGCTTATACTATGCAGCGCACCAATTTCTTTTTACCAAGACCGATTACTTCACATGAGGATCGTATTTAATTAAATGTATAATTGTGTGCTGCCTCAAATTCTTAAACAAGGTGATAAACGTACCGACCAAAGTTCTAATTTTTAACTTCAACGGGCTCAAAAGAATCAACAAAATAGTATCAAAACAAAGAATTAAGGATTTAGACAAGCAATATATTCTTGAGTTTTTGAAAAATTTATGTTGTTCAGGAAGAGCAAATGGGGATTGTAGCTTCGATAGGAGGGTGATGCGAAGACCGGGTTGTGTCGCCACTATCGCGAGAACGGGCTGTATGGCACAAAATGGGAGGGAGAAAATTCAATTTTTTTTTCTATGAAGTAGGTATTTTTTGCATCTCATAATCTTCCGGGACTAGAGCCTAAGGGAGCCTTGGGATGGCTCTGCCCTGGTTGAGATCATGCCACGTCCGAGAGTGTAGGCTAAATTTTGTTGAGGAAGCATAATCTTAAGTTTCTTAACGGCACCTTACCCGGTAGGATAGCTCACTCAAAATTTGTTCTACAGCTAGCTAGCTATTCTAAAAGTTAGGTGGTATGTATTGACTGGTTGCGGAAGAAACATACAAACAATTAAGATCGAGCAATATGTCGTTTAGTTACATGCATCACCAACCTAGCCTTTTCAACCAATGAACCAAATATTTCCTTCTTTCTTTCTTTTGAAAGATGGGTTGAATTTGTGTTCTAGCTTGTTCCTCCGATGGCCTGGCTAGGCCGGCCTTTAGTGCATTCTCACAATTTTGGTTGGAGCGGCCTTCCAGTCATCTTGTTTCACACTTTCACATGTGTGAGTGTGTGACATTTAATTGGATACTGATCGAGCGCGACTGTTAGATGAGATCGTTTGGTGTACGTACGTTCTCCACTCTTGTGCTGCAGCTTAATCAATCACATCATTCATATCATCATATGGGACTCCTACAGTCCTAAATATGGTCACATACGTAGTTACATATGCGCATGGCAGTGATCACACCATTACCTCACAATGTAGCCAATAATATGAGAAATATATACACGGTGATCTAGTATTGTGAAAGACAGAGCGATCGAAGCAGGAATTTGCAACTATAGATATATTATGTTAAGATGACGAATTTTATGATATTCGAACTTGTTCATTTGCCCTCGTCGGATTTGCTCCCCATCAGCTGGCCTGTTCTGAAGCACGTACGTACTGGCCGGAGACTCATTACATGTTAAAGACATCAATTACTGCCTCCTAGTTAAGGACTTAGGTCAATATATATTTTAGACTTTTAGTGCCGGCTGGCTGTAAATGTACGTCTCTATTTTTTGTAGCATATATATAACCAATCGCGATCTCTCCACCTAGCTACCTTCCAATGGCTACGTAAATTAAATCAAATACCATGCATATATGGTATGCACGCATCTTTTTTCTCAAGCCTACTACTCGATCCGATCAATCCCCTCTAACTTTCTTCATTTTTTGGCATTTTCTCAAGGAAAATTTTTTTTTTTTTTGTATTCTCCGTCGTCCAGGTGATCACCTCCGTCGTCCAAGTCGAAAATCATGGCGGTTCGATTTACCGCCTCAATTTTCGGCGCCGCTTGAATTTCCACTTAGACGACGGAGAGTCAATTCTCCATCGTCTAAGTCCAAATTTATGGCGGGTGAAACGTCTCGCCCATTAATTACGCGCCGCTTCGAAAAATTTTAACTCTTCACTTAGACGACGGAAAACACTGTTTCCGTCGTCCAAGTGCACTTAGACGACGGAAATTAGTGCTCCGTCGTCTAAGTGAAAGCCTATAAATAGAACAACACCCCCCTCCTTTTCTCATTCCATCTCCTCTCCTCTCCTCCTCTCCTCTCCTCTCCTCCGGCGATCCTCCTCCGGCGACGCTCCGACGACCAAATTTCCGGCGTGGTTCCCCCTCTCCGATGACTCTACTCTTCCGATATTCCGGCGAAATTCCGAAGAGGTAATAATTCTATTTTTTAACTCTTTAACATTTTTTATATTTAATTAATTATTTAATTTCTAAATAGTTTTAATTTATTAGTTTTAAATAATAAATAGTTGTAATTATAATAATTATTTTGTGGTTATTATTATTATTTAGTAATCATTATTAGTTGTTAATTATTTGGTAATGAATAATTATTAGTTAAAATTAAATAATAGTAATAATAATAATTGTTAATAATAATTAATTATATTGGTAAATGAATAATTATTATTAAATGTATGATAAATAATAATTCATTATTGTCATTATTTATTGTTTTAATTAATTGATAATTACGTGTATTTTCTAGTAAATTGCATGGTTTAACATCTTCGATTTAAATTTAGTACATAGGCTTGGTTTATTAAGTCGCATTCTTTGGAATAGATGGCGCCTCTTTTCCTAGCTTATCTCCTTAACCCCTCGTGATGTGTGGATTTCATCACCGCACACCATAACCTAAGTGAAGTTATGGACACGAGGTTGAGGGCGGAGTTTGCAAAGGACTTGAGGGAGTGTAAATTTTTGAAAAATTGGCCGAATGTCGGACATGGTGTCTAGAAACGGGTTATGACTGGTGACAGGTTTTGGATCTAAGAAAGACGACACCAATAGGTGTTTTGTGGAAATTAGTCCTGCCTCTCGCGTTATCTCTATCCCTAACTGGCCATGTTTTTCGATTTAACTAAGGCTGATTAATTGAAAATTTACACTTTATCGCGCGGGTCGCACGTCCATTGAACGACTGAAAAAGCCAAGCTAGTGTACTCTATTTAAATATTAACCGTACTTAATTAGCGTAAATTTTTTAGTTGTAATTATTATGGTAAGTAGGTATTTTAACAACGTACTCCTAGGTTTAAATGGCTCCATCCGGCAAGAAAAAAACCCAACAGGAGGCAGAAGATGCCATGCTCCGCCGCTTGGCGGACCAAGTCGGTTGGGAATTACCGGAGGGCAACGACGCCTTCAATTCGGACCCTTCATCTGGTCCGTCGCAAGCGCCTTATGGTGAAATTCCCGCTCCCCCATTCATCTCGAGCGGTGATGACGTCGACCCATTTTCATCTCCGGCGCCTAGTACCTATTCAACGTCAAGTACTCAGGCGTCCTCGACCGCCGAATCTATCATGTTCAGCGCCCGGCGTAGGCAAAGAAGGGCCCCCACTGACCCGGAACCGAAAAGGACTCGCGGTCTCGTTAAAGGGGGCAAAGCGGAGAAAATTTGCAAGGCGACCGGGAAAAAGATCGACTTGCCCTACGACGAATTCACCAGTGGGCCTACCACAGCTAAGCTAGCAAGTCTCTCGGCGCATAGCATAGGGTCAATCGTTCGTAGCAGGGTTCGTCCCACTGCCCCTACTTGGAGGGAGGTGCCGGATGATGAGAAGGCGAAAGTCTTTAAAGAACTTTCGGTACGTAATACGTCCAATTTAGTTATTATTATTTTATTTTGTTAATATTAGTTATATTTTCATAATATATACGATTATAATTTTCTATTTATTTCTGATAGGAACAATTTGCGGTGGATCCGACACCGGCCATGTTGAGGCATATCAACCAAACCGCCAACTCCATCTACAAAGATTGGAAGTACAGGCTCCATCAGTACTTCCAAACTCACGGTCCCGCGCCTCCCCCCGTATAGCTGTTTGGGGATAGAGAAGATGAGTGGCAGTGGTTGTGTAACCACTTTGCCGATGAAGAATTTAAGGTGTTAATTTACTTTTTTTATTTCAATTAAGATAATTGAATTATTTAAATTTTAGTTACTTATTAATTTTTTAATAATTTAATTATGTTGTGTAACAGAAATTCTCCGGTGTCAACAAAGCCAACCGGGGGAAGAAGGACAAACACCATACTACCGGCGCCAAACAGTTCATTCAAATAGCCAAGGAGCACAAGGATAAGGGCTCCAAACACCCTTATCTTGATGCAAGCATAAGCGCGTACGTGACGCCTGTGCTCGATAATGAAGCGAGTCAATGTGGCGTAAGTGATATATATATGTAATTAATTATAGTAATTATTATTTAAATATTATTTCATTATAATAAATTAATTATTCTTTTGTAGGCAAGGGTGATAGAGCGTGCGCAGGAAGAGTTGGCTAACACTCAGCTTGCGTTCTCAGATGTGCCGCCGGAAGACCTGCCTCCTCTATCCTTAGAGAGCCAAATTGCAATCGCGGATGAGGTCTACGGTCGTAGAGCTGGCAAGGAGGTTAGGCACTTCGGGCCTAGGGTGGTACGAGATTTGTCGATGACCTCCGACTCATCATCTACGGGAGGTTCAGGCCAGCGGAGAAGGACTCAGGCTGCGGCCGTCGAAGCAGCCATTCAAGAGGCTCGACTGGCACGAGAGGAGAATCAATCCATGCGGCAAAGACTTGACGAGCAACAAGCATAAATAGCCCAACTCATCGCCCTCATGCAACAAGATCGACGTGAATGTCAACCTCCTCCAAACCCATACCGCGACGACGACGACCCGGCTGGAGGCGGGGGACGCGGCGGCGCATCTGCTCCTCCAGTGTTTTAGCTAGCTAGTTAATTATCGCGTTTCTTTATTTCCGAATTCCGAACAATATTATATAATTTTTGTGGGTTTTTTGGATGTGTATGTACAAATTAATTAATTATTTAATACATTAATTAATATTAAAAATTTAGTTTATTTAATTAATTTGGACTATTTTTTATTATTTAAATTAAATTAATAATATTTAATTACAATTTAATTTTTTTTAAAATTAAATAGGCACTTGGACGACGAAGATTATGTTCTCCGTCGTCCAGGTGCCCAAACCCTAAACCCTAAACCCTAACCCCTAAACCCCAACCCATAACCCCTAAACCCTAAACCCTGCCATTCTCCGTGGCCCAGGTGTTCACCTGGACGACGGAGAATTAGTTCTCCGTCGTCCAAGTGAACACCTGGGCCACGGAGATTGTTAGCTTCTCCGTGGCTCAGGTGAGCACTTGGACGACGGAGAACTAATTCTCGGTTGTCCAGGTGAACACCTGGGCCACGGAGAAGCTAGCAATCTCCATGGCCCAGGTGAGCACCTGGACGACGGAGAATTAATTCTCCGTCGTCCAGGTGCATACATGGGCCACGGAGATTGTCCGCGGTCCAAGTGAACTTGGACGACGGAGAACTAATTCTCCGTCGCCTAAGTGCTTGGACGACAGCACTTGGAGCACGGACCTTGGATGACGGAGATTCCGTCGTCTAAGTACTTAGACGACGGAAAACTGCACCTAGACAATGGAAATGGTCCGTGGTCTAGGTGCAGTTTTCTTGTAGTGTATAGACCATATAGGCCTTTGTCTAGAACCCAAAAAGTGAGGGAACCGTAAATTTATATATATAAACATTTTATTTATATTTGATTAAGCTTTATGTTAATTAAGTATTAAAAAATTGCTAATTTGAAAGAATTTTATACTTCTGAAGTGAAAAAAAAATGCTTTCAATTAACATCTAGAAATAAACATATTTTAGCTCATCAATTAACATGTTCTCTCAATCATAATCCAAATAGGCAAATTTTCGTATTTCTATAATTCTCTAGTTAGCTTATAGGGGTACGTACTTATTCTTTATTGCTCATTTTTTAGCCTCAATTTGTAAATTATGTGGTTTTACTAAAATTATTTGACCTTTATAAAAACTAAATTTGATTGACATTTTTCAAAAGTTTATATATACAAGTTCGTTGTTGGTAAGAAGCCTCAACTATTACTTCGCCTAGCCTAGAACTCTCTAAATCTCAGGGCCGGCCCTACCCTACGCCGATCCTAATTAATTAGGAAAAGATCCTCACGCTAACACACAATCACGCTCTAGATATATAGAGAATCGATCAAGATGATCGATCTTCTTATTGTATATTGAAGTCGATCGACAAATTTACATTCTCTCAACATGAAGAGTACACGGTTGATGGAGCTCCCTCGTGATATCCTCATTGACATCTTTTTGAGACTTCCGGCAAGATCACTTTTACGGTTGTGATGTGTCTCTAGGAGGTTACTTCACCTAGTCGACAGTCTGGCCCTTATTACCAAGCATCTCCGGTACGAGTATGTAGTTCAACACATGAAACTGCCTCAACTTAGGGTTCCCTACAGTGAGTGAGACTGGTGGTGTTTTTGGTTGGGACTTTCGTGAGAAGTATATGCTGCAATTTGTTTATTGCGGTTTGCTTGGTTTTCGAGACGTATGCAATGCAGGTCAACTTCACTTATACAATCCTCTGACCAGCCTATACTAACAGAGTTCTATAGGATGGGATTTGATGCAATTAGTTGCAACTACAAGATTTTCCATGCGTATCATCGGATTGGGCTCTCTCTGGTGGCTTATGTTCACAATCTGGGCACATGTTCATGGCGCCGTATAATAAACTCAGTTCCTTCGAATTGCCTTTGTAAAATATCGGCCACTACGTACTTGTGTATATGCTGAAGGCATAAAGTTTAGTTGGCTATTCCTTGTATTAACAAAACACATTATGTGCAGATAAAAAAAAAAGACTGCAGACTTAGCTAGACCTACTAATCTCAATGAAAAATAGGTAGTCTCATGCATATGCATATCATGTTTTTTCACTGAGGATGACATTCTTGTCACGTATCCCAAGTCAATCTATTCTTAACCTTACACTTAGTGTTTTATGACTAAGCTCATTTTGAATTTCCTTAATGTTAAAAGAGATTTATTTTAAGACAGCTTAGTTCTGACTTGGTACCCAAGAAGTTACTCCTTCAAGTCACATGGAATCTCTTGCAAACCGTGTCATGTTTCACTTGGGTAAATTTAAAATGGTCCAGGTGGGTTTCTTGTTTCTCACACCTATGTCAACTGGCTACCTTTGAAAACAGTTCCTTACTGATCTTTATCATGCTCTCTTTTGAGTCAGTGGAAGAAATCTATTTTGCCCATTTTGAAACCTAAACCTTGTTAAGGAAAGTTTCGGTTTGTCCTCTCACTACCAGCATTTTCACTATAGCCGACGAAAAAAAAAAACCGACGAGATTTTTTGTCGTCGGCTATAGTGGACAATTTCCACTATAGCCGATGACAAATCAACAAAAAATCGTCGGCTATACTATAGCCGACGAAAAATGGGCAAAAACATTGTTGGCTATAGTATAGCCAACGCACTATAGCCGACGAGACTATAGCCGACGATTTTTAAGGGTCGTCGGCTAAAGTCGCTGGCTAAAACATGTCGGTAATAGTATAGCCGACGAGGTTTTTACCCATTATCGTCGGCTATAGTACTATAGCCGACGAGTTTTTAAAAAAATTTAAAACTATAGCCGACGAGATTTTTTATCTCGTCGGCTATAGTTTAAAAAAAAATTTAAAAATAAAAAAAATCATTTTTTCCACTATAGCTGACGAGATTTTTATCTCGTCGGCTATAGTTTTAAAAAAATCGTCAGCTATAGTGTTTCCAGCGGTAGTGTCTTCTGTTGGCCCATGACATGTATCCGTCACATCACACAAATTGGCAACCAATAACCATCCAAAAACTGTCTCGGTTCAGTACCCATGTGGGTTATTCCTTCAGCTAATATATAAGGATAGCAAGGTTGTCGTTGCTCCCTGGTTGAGTTAGAGAGTTTTTGTGCATCTTTCTAAATCGTGTCTGAGTCCATTCTCTCTCTCTCTCTCTCTCTCTCTCTCTCTCTCTCTCTCTCTCTCTCTCTAAGCATTCCCTTCTATTGCATGTAAGCCTTAGAGTTTTGCACAAACCTAGTTTTCATTAAAACTCATATGCATTGTGCACTCCATTGAGATTGATATGGAAGTGCTTAACTCGAGAAGCTGCTCATGAAGAATTAGCTTATAAATAGCTGAGTTCTGGGATGAAGTTTCTGATAACCTTCTATTTGTAAACACTTAGACACAAGAGAGAGTGTAGCTCTGTAGAACTAGTAGAGAGAATGGTTAGGATAGCATACGGGTTTTGTATCCCTAGAGTATAAGAGTCTTGTAAAGAAGTGTTGTTCATAGTGTAAAGGTTTGTCCCTCGAGAGTTAGGAGTACGCAGTTTTTCTCCCTGGTTGCAGGATTTTTTTGTTAAAGAAAAATATCTTGGTGTCATTCCTTTCTTATCGCTTTTACATTTCAAATACTCAAATATCTGTGAATCGGAATAGTTCACTATTCTGCTATCCTCGAGAACAGTTTAAGCGAAAAAGTTAAAAATGGCCTATTCACCCCCCCCCCAGACCTTTATATGTCAATGGAAACATGCATTGGTGGTGCATCATGGAAGGCTCTGTGAATAAATACTAAACGATAATCGGATACTTTCTTTTGACGTTGAGAAGGAACAGTTTGGTTATATTCGTTTCGACATTCCATCTCATCATTTCAAAGTTTGCTTGATGAATTTGAAAGGTTCTTTGGCCTTCGTTATTAGTATCATAAGAAAGAGAATAAAGTGGAGCCCGACGGTTGCATGAATAATCGAGATATGGACGTTGCACGATTACAAGCAAAAAATATGGAAGAAAGACGTTGTCATAGACACCTGCTCCTGCATGTCAAACTGCTTTTTCAATCCCGATGGGCTGTTTAACGATCTTGCTTAGGAGCATGGCATAGCCCTAAGAGCATCCACACCCATGAGCAAAGCAAAAACGTATTTTGCTTCAAGCAAAGAAAATCCATAATTTGCTCAAGCAAATCAATTTTTGCACACACCCATTAATTCACTATTTGCTTCAAGCAAATCCATTTTATCATGTTGTGAAATGTTTAAAAATTATTTATCGGATAAATTTACCACCAATAATAATGTGATACGTGTCTTTATCAGTAGTAATTATACAAGATTTCTGAAAAGATTTTTGACTAATTAAAAATTGATACCTGTCATTGCCACGTGTCATTGTCGGTAAAATAATTGGACTATATTTTCGGTGAGATTTTTGACCAATGCTGATCTGACATGTGTCGCTACGAGATAACATTATCGACAAAATAATAGGACCAGATTTTTGGTAAGATTTTCAACCAATTACGATATGACATGTGTCACTGCGAGATAACGTTGTCAACAAAATAATTGAACTAGATTTCCGGTAAGATTTTCGTTCAATGATGAAGTGACATGTGTCACTACGAGATAGCGTTGCCGAAAAAATAATTGAACCAGATTTCTGGTTTGATTTTCGTCCAATGACGATGCGACACGTGTGTTCATTTTCAACGATCAGATTATCTACAATTGGCTATAAAACGTTCATCTATCATTCGTTGTCTACTCACACCATCTACAAGAATCCGAGCAGATAACTTATCCCTCTAAACACTTAGTAACATTTCCTTGCTTATCACTTTGATGAATCCTTTTAGCTAGCTTCTACAATTTTTTTAGGTGGAGACAACGTCAACAAGAAGAGGATGACGATATGGAGCAATCATTCGTCAATCAGGTGGTCATGGAGGAAGCACAACACGACGTTGAACCACCATGACCAAGCAGTTCATGTCGTGGTAAAAAACTGAATCATCCACGACAGAGGCTATCTAGGGGATGCAATCTCATGGATGATTACTTCATCAAACGTCCTAACTTCGAAGCGACAGAATTTCGCCGGCGGTATAGGATGAGCAGAAACCGATTCAAGACTATCGTGATGGATCTCTGCAACCACGACCAATCTTAGCATCAAAGATCAGACGCCACTGGATTGATAGGGCTTTTTCCTGAACAAAAGCTGACTGGTGCTCTGTGAATGTTGCCATACGGGGCAACCGCGAATCAGTGCATAAAAATTACAAGGATGAGAGAATCGACTACCGTGAAATGTATGAAGGATTTTTGCAGCTAAGTGTGTCAAATCTATGGTTCAAAATACCTCCGCAGTCCAACATTGGTAGACCTCACGCGACTCCTAGCTAAAGGCCAATGCCGAGGCTTTCCAGGTATGATTGGAAGCATCCGCTGCATGCACTGGGAGTGGAAGAACTGCCCAACCGCCTATCAAGGGGCATACTCGGGTCGAAAGGGTCGCCCAACTATTATCCTGGAAGGCGGTGGCCTCGTATGATACATGGATATGGCACAGTTTCTTCGGGTGTCCTGAAGCCAAAAATGACATTAATGTACTCCACCTATCGAATGTATTCTCAAAAATCCTTGCACGAAGAGGCCCAACTGCCGTCTACGAAATTTATGGAGAGAGGTACAACCACACTTATTATCTGGCTTACGAAATATATATGAGGTGCTCTACATTCATCAAAAAAATTTCCAATCCCCAGACGCCGCAAGATAAACTCTTCGCAAAGAAACAAGAGGCATACCGAAAAGATGCGGAGAAGGTCTTTGGCATCTTGCAATCTCGATGGGCAATTATTCGTCATAGTTATACATTACACCACAAATCGGTAATGACTACCATCATGTTAGCTTGCATCATATTGCATAACATGATTGTTGAGAAAGAGTACGTGGAGGATGAGGAAGAAGAAGACGTGTAAAACCCATCGAGGGCTTTCCAGGTTTATGATGGGCCGGTGGATGCACAGGGGAATCGAATTCCTTTTGAGCCAATTAGTAGAGATGGAGCCAATATACAACGGTTTCACGACTGCGTTGCCGATCTCGAATTCGGTTACATCCATAGAGAGCTCTAGAAGGACTTGGTGAAACACAATTGGAGGTTGGAAACCGGCGAGATACTTTAAATATTATCCTAAATATGTGTGTTTAATTTTATTCTGTGTTTTCATTAAGCTTGTGTTTAATTATTAGGCTTGTGTTTAATTTTAGTATGTGTTTTAATTTAATGTGTATTTCAATTTCATCTTAATAAATAAATTACATTTTTATTTCATGAAAATTTAAATTACATAAAATGACTAGCCAAGCCCAAATTTATTCTTAGTACAATACTATAACTACTATGGAAAGAGCATGCGACTTGGGTGATAACAATCCGAATATGTTTCATCGGTAGGTTGATCTTGACTAGGTTCTCCTTTATTAAGGATGGCTAGTTTCCTCTTAATAAAATATATTTTTGAGATTGGGGTCATTGCCTCCAAATACATTGTCATGATCCTTGTTTCCTCCTTTTGTTTCTTCAATCGTAACTTTTTGTCCGCCCTTGCTTCATTCCGCTTTTGAATATCTATGTACTCCGCGTAATAATTAAGCTCACTTTCATTATGCGCTAGCCTCTTGGATTGCCACGATGCTTGGTCACTTGCAATGGTATGCAAAACCTCAACTCGTTGCTCAATAGGAGTCTTACCTTGTTTCTTTTGCCACCTCACTTCCTTTGCCGCCTTGGTTCCCATTGGTCTAGGTGGACTCGAGGGAACGACCACGTGGCCTTGAGGTGTCTCATTCACTTCTTCGTCATCCAAATTGATGGTTGGAGATGATTCGGCGGCGGAAGGAGTAGATTGGTAACTACTTGCATATGGAGATGGAGTAGATGGTAGCACCGCAAGGAAAGATGGATGATTCTTAATGACTTCCCAACATTCAAAGTGTGTAAACACTTTCTTCTTTTCTTTATAGTAACATGATTGAGCTTGCTTGACCTAATGAAAATTTTATATTAGCTATTTCACTATGCTACATATTTAAACAAATTAGATATATAAATTACATAATTTAATGAAGGTATAATCAAATAAAATTTAAATAATTTATGAAAAAATAATATAAACTTACTTCATCCATTAGCGAAGTGCCGCTAGTTATATGTTGTCATGCTGCGTACAAACATACGCTCCATTTTTGTAAAAATATCTTGAGCTTGTTGTAGTGAGATGCGAGCGCGATTCGGGTCATCGGCTCATTCGGAGGATCCTCACTTTGTGTTGGTTTCCAATTTTTCACATAATCGGCATGAATTGTCTCCCATAATTTCTTCCTCTTTTGTTTGTTGTCGTCGTATTCATGAATGCTATGAAGCACAAAAAAGATGCACATTTGTAAATCTTCGGAAGGAAGCCAATGGGTGCCCTTTTTTTTTGAAAAAAGGCTAAACGAAATGAGAGAGGAGATAGAGGGAGATGTGAAATTTGTTGTGCACAAATTGGTGTGAGATGATGAAAAATTGAAGTAGTATTTATAGGCAAATTTTTGGGAGAGTTTGGGAATTTTTGAGATTTTAAAACTTTTTTTGGGAGCTTTTTCCGTTTATTTCCATTCTAAAAATTTCAGTACCCGTTTCCTTTGAATCTCAGCCGTTGGATCGAAATTTCTGATTCAAAATGGATAGCCCAGAATAATAGGACTGTTGGAGTTTAATAACCCAACCGGTAAGCCACGTGTCATCCTCTAATTGGTCCGTCAATTTTTTTTAATGCACGCGCCTGACAGAAAAAAAAAAATTCAACGTGCCATGGGCTCTGCTAGGCGGTTGAGTGTTCGACGGAGCAAAGTTTGCTCGTCGTTCGGGCGAGCACCACGTCGCCATTGCGAGCTCCAAACTGGATTTGCTCGAGCAAACCACGCCTGCCCCACCACCTGCTCGATCAAAATTTGTTCGGCTGCTTGCCAGTGCAGATGCTCTAACAATACATTCTCAAATGGAGTATCTGGACTTTTTTGATCGAAGGATAAGTGGCAACACAAAGCATAAGTTACTTACACCTAATTCCTCATGCATAGAGATGTTTAGTTATACAGTAAGCTTGATTTCTCTTAAAAAGTACGGAGAGCTACTTAAGTTTCAAGAAATGCCAGACCATTTTAGGAGCCTGAAAATACAAAGGCTACAGTCTTGTATGTTCTTCTTTGTTTCTTTGATTAATTCTTTGTTTTATTCTAGCTTGGATTCTAGTCTAATTTGGATCAAGATTTGAGACCCTGAAGTTTGGAGCTAGAGTAAGGAGATGTCGGATCCTGAGTTTTGATTATCTAGATTAACTTAGCGGTTATGTTTCTTTCGTAAGGAGATGTCGGATCCTTAGTCTTGTTTCTTTTGTTGTGTAATTATATTAACTTTTTTATCAATATAATATAATGTCTCTCGTGTTCTTATTCTAATTGTACCCACTTGTACGTAGTTAAAAAGAACTCTATCATCATATATTGTATAATAATAAGATTTGCTTGGTACTCTGTAAAAGAATAATTCTCTGTTCTTATATTTACAGCTCTACACAATTATTAGAGTTGTGTTAAACTTAGCTGTGTTTCGATCGTTTTTTAAATTGGATACCATAATGCAAGAACCATATACAGCAAGGATCCAAAGTCATCATCAGCAGCAGCATATTTAGTCTCAACGTTATAGCTTCTGATCAGTAGGGAATTGCTAAATGAGCACGTACTCTGTGCTGGATACTGGATATATATATATAGCAGACACAAGCCCAATGAAGTTTTCTTTTGTTCTCATGATATTGTAACATAAATTTTGTGTTTCATGTCATCCTCTTGGTACTATATCGATTGCATTAATCAAAACGTGAGACTAGCTTGTTTCAACAACTCTTACGTAGAACAACTTTGGAGTTGTGTCAGCATTTTCGATTTTTTCGATGATTGAAATTGTAATATATAGAAAGTTGCCCCATATCAAACCTAACGACATGTCGTGTTTTTTGTTTTTGGGTTGAAGCGACAAAAAGTACTTCAAACTGAAAAAAAGCATTCCGTGTAGTTGCAGTCTCGTTATGTTTGAAGTGATCTCCTTCTCTTTTTATTCTTCTTCTTCCTGAGATTTGAAACCTAAACACAAACTACTCTGTTCTTCTTCTTCCTTAACATCACTCAACACCTTCCTAGATCATTCTATTTAATCCTATCACATATCTTATTTTCTTTTGTCCGGAAATTCCAAGGTACATGATTCTGTCCCTTCTGTAAACTGTGTAGCTCTATTCGCTTAGTTTCCTATAATTTCATTCTGTGCGATCCCTCTGTTACTCGTTTTGGATGAAACATAGAGAGACAGAGAAAATTATACCCTTTTTAATGTTTTGAACGAGGGTACCTGAAATTTTGTAGCTTTATGCTGCTGAGATTGGTATCTGTTTCATGTAATTGCAGCAATTTTCATAACCAAGTTGTTATCCTATCTGCTTTCACTAAATTATTTGTGAAAATCAAATTTTGTTTGAATCATATTGTCATTTCTGTAGTATAGAGACTTATGAGTTCTTTTTTGCCATCTGTTTTTGGTGGAAACTGGCTTCTGGATAATCTTTTGAGCAAAGTGTTTGTTCAAAGTGTCTACCTTTGACTGAATTGTTTGCATGGTGAAAAATAATAAAATAGGAATTTCTGACATGTGAGGTCAATGTATTGTTTATATTACATTTTGCTGTTTGATTGTTTTATAGTTTGTTTGGGGTATGGTTCAAGATGTTTGACAAGTTTTATTTTGATTTACAGATGCAAATTGGGATTTTGAATTGTGCTGCTGTGTTATTGTTGGCATTTTTGTTGAGTTTACGAGGAGCTTATGGGATCCGATTTGTGATAGACAGAGAAGAATGCTTCTCTCATAATGTTTTGTATGAAGGAGATACTGTGCACATCTCCTTTGTTGTAATTAAGGTCGATGCATCTTGGCATTATACACAAGACGGGGTTGATCTTGTGGTAAGTCCCATGTTTTCAATTGTGTTGGCTGTTATGATAGAGATGTTTGATGTTATGTGGAGTGTTATGAAATAGTATTTCATATTGAACTGAAGACAGAACCATGGCTTGCATTGTCATTTGGAATAGGTGAAGGGACCTTCTGGTGAGCAGCTTCATGAGTTTCGTGACAGGACGAGTGAGAAGATTGAATTTGTAGCTCGTCAGAAAGGAGTCCATCAATTCTGCTTTACCAACAAGTCGCCTTATCATGAAACCATAGACTTTGATGTACATGTTAGCCATTTTACATATTATGACCAGCACGCAAAAGATGGTGAGGGATTCTGCTTTTTTTAAGAAATCTAGAATCTTTAAACTGTTGGGATTGTCAGAAATTAAGGTGGACTTACTATAGTCTTGTGTGCTTATCTGCAGAGCATTTCAACCCTTTGTTAGAGCAGATAGCAAAGTTAGAGGAGTCTCTTTACAACATTCAGTTTGAGCAGCATTGGCTCGAGGCTCAGACCGAACGGCAAGCAATAGGTATCTGCTGAACTCCAAGTATCTTTTTGAGAGTTGCTCAAGTAGATGAGAAAAAAGTATGGTCCTTCATTTGATGCTTGAGATTTTCGGTCATTCCCATATAGTAGCTAAGCTCTTGTCACTTTCATTAATTTCATCTTTGATATCTCTCTAAACCGACTAAACTTACAGCTGGATTGAAAAACACGGCTGACTATATTTCTCTTGCACTTCCCATAATCTATGTCACCATCTCTTAATTTTCTCATCTAATTGTAAACATCTATGCATTGGTTCATATTTCAATCTTTCTCTACTTAAATTGCGCTGATTTTCAAAAAAGGGAATAGAAAGAAAATGTAAACTGCTCTTGCAATCTCTGATGCAGTGAATGATGCAATGAGCCAGAGGGCAATACACAAGGCCTTTCTTGAGTCCGCAGGACTTGTTGGTGCCAGTGTTCTCCAAGTTTACCTTCTGCACCGTCTCTTTGAACGGAAGCTTGGGATGTCCAGAGTCTGACCTTGTTACAGCCTCCGCCAGGATTTTGCACTTGACTATCCAGTAGTTAAATATTTCACACTCAATCGTTACATCCGGCTTCTTCCTTGTTCTCTTTTTTAATTTATTCCAGCAAGAATAAATCATGTATAGAAACCACTAGTTAGGAATTTTCTAAGCCAGTTTCTTGTTTCTTGCGGAATCCTTGACTTTACATTAGCATATACAAGAAGGATTTTACCACTTTGAAATTCTTGAATAGGAGTGATTTGATCTTGTTCTCATTCGCGTCTAACTACTCATGTATTTGAGCATTAGATCACAAGCAATTTGACTAGTCTGTTACTGCTCTATCATATCAAGCTTGATGTAACCAAGTCCCAATATACTAGTTCCGGCATCTCAAGCATACAAGTTTCAAGTCTGAATTCTGAAAACCAAATGGCCAAAACTCCAAGTGACATATACCTGAAACACCATATGACATGGTACTTTCGATTGATGATCAATAAAAATTATTATTGTCCCATTTTGTTTACTGATAGCAATGAGATGGAAAGAGTCTTACAGCAGCATGAAAATGTTTGTAGCACATTTCAGAAGAAGGAAATCATTTCACAAACAAGGCCAGTTTGATAATACAATGAGGGAAGAAAAGAATGTCATAAGCAAAGCTCTAAAGTGTGTAGCATATATAAGACAAAGACGGAATGGTAACAATCACCACATCAGACAATATAGATACAATAAGTATTTGCCTTCTTTACTCCTCCCATCACAAAGTTTTACGCCACACAATAAATCCATCACTGCTATACAGCTCCCTATCTTCTTTGGAAAAATATGTTGGAGCCAGTTACAGAACAACATGCTCTTCATATGAAGGGGGGGGGACCTCGTCAAGATTCTGTAGGGGGTTGGGCCATGCAGCAAAACCACTTTTTCTGAAAGCAGGAAATCATCCGACATCAGTGAAAGAAAATCGAGAGAATAACTTCAGACTGGGGAAGTAAATAATCTCACTTGATTAGTTCATTCAAATGAAGGGGAAAAAAGGGTACACTCAAAGATGTAAACACATAAGACTGACAGGACCATATAGTGCACCTAAAGACGACCATAACTGTATGTATTTGTATTGGGTTTGAAAGAAATATATCATCATGCACCAATCATCAGAGCCATTGGGGGTAGGTTGAAGTATCGATGCTCTGGTCCTGTTCCATGGAGCAACGTAATACTGATACTAAGATCTGTCTCCTTTAGTGAAATGTTTAGGAGCTATTTCTTATAGAAGTACTAACGTGATTTATGTCTATTCCTAACCACGATTGTCATAGAAGATTTTGAATTTAACAGATAGGCCGGCTGTCACGGATATGTACAGTCACTTCAAAAGCAAAAGCATGTAGCTTAAGAACTAGGCAGACTGTATTGCTATTGGCTGTTTACAAGGATGTATCAGCAGAATGACACATATTTAATAACGATGTGAGAAAGCTTCTTACAGATGGTGGCCTGGCAGCAGGATCCACTCCGGGCCTGACATATTTCTGATCAGACTTGCTTGGTGAGTCAGGTTTGCCACCTGTCTTCTTCTCATCCCTAGCTTTGTTAAAGATTACAGTAAACCCTTCAGCTGATGCAGGATCATTGACATCCCATTCACCGAATTTAGGGAGAGGCCTACCCTTTTCCTGTTACATACCAATAAAACTTTCCCATCAGTATAATGACCAAATTTGTAAAGATCAATAGTAATGTTCCATATAATCAACAAAGTGATAAGATAAAACCATAGACAAGTTGATCTAAAGTCTGAAATAAGGACTCAAAGTGCTGGGCAATCCATACCAGCTCAGAACAGTCGATTCAAGGAACAACCGAAAAAAGAAATAGTTTTGTGACAAAACTAGACTCGTGGATCACAAGCCACCACAATGTAATTAACTACACACTAATCACAGTAGCTTCCAGATGTGATAGATACAGAATTATATATTATCATCTTGTTTGAAAAAACAATGTGTCATTAGCATATACACCTAAAGAACCACATAATTTCCTCAAGGTTGGCATACCAGTCACCAAAATAATTCATTAACTACAGAGGAGAGACAACTGGAAGCCCCAATGTAACCACCAATTTTTTTTAAACTGAAAACTGACCGCTTCCAATATGATCTTTTGAAGAGAACCAAAATAACTTGCCATTTGGTTTTCAAATAACAGCAACTTGAGTGTTTTGATTATTCCCAAAACAGGTCGATTAGCATCTATGTCAAAAACTAAGAGCTTATATATTTCTCTTGGTCGCAACCATCTATGTACTTGGATACCACTAGATTCCTGAACTTAACTCAGTAAACTAGAAATGACGAATTCGAGGTATTAACTCTCATAACTTGTCTATCGGGAACCAGCTCAACTCAAACAAGATGAATGCTTTCAGGAAGCATTAAACAGACAAGACAAACAATCAATACGCTTGAAGTTAAGATTCGATCAGAACAATAGCCAAAGTATACCAAACAGGCAGCGGAATACAATAGCTCAAAAGGGCAAAAGTGATCATTGAATTACAATACGAAGCTCTCAAAGCAACATTTTCAGATAAGGTTCCATCTTCCCAGAATCATATCATTGACATTTCTTAAACACACACAATTCACTGAAACCTCATTGCTCAACTTCTCCGGAACTTATCAAGGCAACAAATCCTTGTTTTAGACAAAGCAATCAAAACGAAACCTCTTCATCCAGCTGAAATATCGAAGATAACCATCGAAAGACTCGAAGATTACAATACATAAACCATCTTCTAATCAAACAACAACAAAATTATACCACTACTTCCTCTAAACAGAATTATAAACTCAAATCATCAAACTTTCTAATCCCATAATAATCAAAGTTGTACAGATGAAAATAAAAAACCAATCTTTTACTATTTCCAAATCCCAATGACACAAAGCTAAGAATTTTTCAAATCTGCAACACCATGATTCTACAGCTAATACCAAATTCTGCTTTAAATTAACACAAAAATACATATAAAATAAATAAAAATGAGTCCCGAAGCCGATTGTGATTAGATTAATAGAGATTAGCAGAAGAAATCTATGATTTTAGAGCTCAAATCCATCAAAATTAAGCATCACACAGATTACAAAATTAAACAAATAAAAATAAATTGAGCTGGGAATTGATAAATTTATAGCTAAAAGATTTGAGAGAAGGCGATTACGTACCGACATGAATTCGATGATCAAAAAAAGGAAACTTTTTTCCAGCTAAAAAGAGAATGACTCGGAAAAAAGTGATAACAAAAAACCAGAGAGAGGGAGAGAGAAGAGAGAGAGTTTGGGCCAGAAAATGGGCCTATTGTTACAGAGCAAATGTGAAATCTGGGGAAAATCTATATATATATACTTTTTTGAAATTTTTATTTATTATTTAACGGTATTTGATTTAATTTTGACGGTGTTATTAGGTTTTAACGGAAAACGGGAAAAGGGGAGAGCTGTTACGTCAAGCGTCAGGGGTGACGTGGATTGACGGAACGGGAGTGATGAGCTGGCATAACGGACTGAAGTTGAAAAGTGTGTAGGGTTGCACGGAGGCAATGAGCACATTCATTAGCTGGCAATGGCCAATATTATTATTGGATTAAACTAATAAATTTGAGTTAATTAATATATATTGGTTTGAAATTTGTAATTAACTGAAGAAATAAAATACTAAAGCCTTTTACAATGTCAAAATGTATATTTCATGATAGGCACCGTTATATTTTTTTTTATGTGTGTGTTTGAAATTATTGGTACTCTATATATTACAAAATTAAAGTGTTATGAGTTTGTGAATTGTGATCTTGTATGTTTGAAAAGAATGCACATTGACTAACGTAGATGCGGAGCCAAATTTGTGACTGCTTCTTGAGATTTTTTATTGTTTTTATTTTATGTTTTGATCAAGTTTGTAATTTGAGATACTAGAGGAATTAGTCTGGCTTTTTTATCAGAGAAGTAAGCAATATGAAATCTTATAAGCAAATGATAATATATATATATATATTTATACAAAAGGAATATCATGTGTTCATTTGTTATTACAAAGTCAACAAGAGCAATGTAAAAAAAAAAAAAATTGCTAGATTCTGTCTGCCATGCCGATAGCATCACACTCCTTCCCAACTTTGCAGAGTACTCTCTGTGTCTTCATCATCAATATATTCCAAAGCAATGTAGTCTAGTGCATCCATCACTACTCAGACAGCCCAAGTCATTTGGTTTCCTCATATCATCAGCATATCTCGTCGCAATGTGTGCCGCCACCATCAATGTGCAGATATTTCTGGAGACACCCCAATTGATCTGGTTCCCTCATCCGTGGTCAACTCCTTTCTCTATCAAGAATATGTTTCCTTCACCTTTATTGGCATGCATGTGATGTCTGCATAAATTTTTTGGCATTCATGAGTCATGAGTCATGCATTCCAACCGAAATAGGCAAGTCTGGTGATGGAAAGAATTGTAGATTTGTTTTTGGGAAAAGAAACAACTTACAGATGGGATTTTAAGGCGTGACGGTGATTACTGATCTTAGCCTTCCAGCCATGACTAGTGCTCGTAATGAGTCTTTAGATTTGTGCAGAAACTGAAAGGGCGAGATCATCTAGTAAATAGGTGCAGTGCAACAGTGAAGTAATACCGGACATGAAGATAAATGAACAAACTGCTTGAAAAGATATTTTTAGCCTCATACCTCAAGGTAAATTAACTTCTTTGCATCATGTGAGAGGGTCTTTCAGCAGGACTTCATGTACTGGTTGCTAGGTAAGTTATCTAAAGAGAATAATAGCAGGACTTCAATCGTAAATTGGAACTGTTACAGCCTTGTAATCATATTAAAGGAATCAGACAGGAAGCACCACAGGTAATAAATCTGAGAAAACTTACATAACATTTAGCTTGTGTCAAGAAACAGATACCCTGCCATCAGGTAGATTGTATTTCATCTGAACAAACAGAAAAGATGTCACTGTACAATATGCGTTGTAAAGAAATGCCAAAAGATTGAATGAGAGATTGTAGAATGACTATACTGAAATGAACTGTAATACGTACCATTCAGGTCCTGTTGTAGAATTTGTATCATGAGTTGGATAACAAATGTGAGTCCATGGCAGTCTGAACTCCATCTGACTCCCGGTAGCCTTATCACAACTTTGTATGTACTGGGTTGAAAGGCCGCGCGCAAGGCGCGGTGCTGCAATCATAAAAGAATAAAATTAGTTATAAATAGTAATTAGACAATATAATTGCATATTACGAAAACTATTGAACTTATGAAGAAGGGTGAAACGATTGAATTCTCCTATTGTCAAGCAGGGTGTAAAGGTTGAAGGGATAACTTTTAGGTACCCATGAATATTGTTTATCACTTGAAAACAAATTTTGTGATCATAGTGTTAATCTGAGTTCTCATTTGTGTAATTTTAACTATATTTTAGGTAATTACTTAATTTAGAATATCAATTACAACTTTTGAACAAATTGTTGTCAAATTTGTAAATTTAATTAGATTAATTATAAATATCATAAATAATTTTAAAAATAGCGTTATTGCAGAACTTGTGCATTAATGTAGTAAAAGTAGCAGTTGTTGGAACAAGTTCCATCCGAAGCATGCGATCAAGAACCAGCATTGCTTCTTCAATCTTCCCACATTTTGCAAGCTCTCTAACCATAGCACTCTCAGCAATATCACAGGAAGTGACACCTAGAGCTACCATCTGGTCTTTTAGTTCATATGCTCCTTTTATGTCTCCCACTCTACACATAAACATTAATTATAGTGAAAAAACGAATATACTTGGGAGCAAAACCTTCAGCCAACATTTCATACAGAAGACCACGTGATGCTTGGAAAGATGAACTTCTGAACAGTCCATTTACGGTTGCACCATGAGTGTCTGTATCGGCAGAAATTCCCAACAGACTCATGACGCTAACTATCTCCAAAGTCATTGCCATCTTACCAATCTCAGAATACTTGCTAATAAGCATGTTGAATGTTAGATGATCAGGTACAACACCTTCCATAATCATCTTATGCAACATTTTGTGGCCAATTTCCACCTTACCTGAGTCACATAATCCAAGAATAAGAGAGTGGCATGTCAATCTATCAGGCAATATTTTGTCCCTGATCATGTTTTTGTACACCACAGAGCATCTCACTAAGTCTTGTTTCTTTGAGTATCCATGCAACAGAATATTATATGAAGCCAGGCTAGGACACAGTCTCCGTCTCCCCATAGTTAAAAAGAGATCATTTGCCTTCTTCATGTTTCCCATCCTCGAGTATCCATCCATCATGACATTAAAATCAATGGTATCTGAGTACAGTCCTTTGCTCTCCATCTCTTCAAAGAGATATGAAGCAGCCTTAGACTGACCAATCTTGAAAAGGCCATCAACTAGACAGGTGTACATTATTGGATTCAATGATAAAATTCCTTTTTCCATCATATTCCCAAACAAAAGCATAGCAGCAACCAATTTTCCCTTGCTACAAAATCCAGCAAGAAGACTGCTATATGTATGACTATCAGGCATGACAGTATTCTCGACCATCATATGAAGCAATTGCACAGCTTCATCAATCAACCCATGTTTGCTTAAACCATCCATGATCGATGTATACATAATACAACCACTAACAATCCCATTCAGCCGCATTTTGTGAAAGGTAACTCTCGCTAAATCAAACTTACCATGCTTACACTGCCCATTTAAAACAGCACCATAGCTGACATTGTTAGGCCTAAGTCCCGCTGCTTCCATCATGTCCAAGAGTCTGAAAGCTTCTTCAAATCTACCACTTTGACATAGCCCGTCTATCAAAGCATTGTAAGTTACACATGTCGGTGAAAGATTAAACACAGACATCTCATCGAAAACCTTGATGGCAACACCAATCTTCCCTTCCTTGACAAATCCATTAACAAGAGTATTGTAGGTAACCTCATTAGGAGATAACTTCTTCCTTCTCATCTTCTTCAACAACAAATAACCTTTTGCACTACTACTGTTTCTACACGGGTCCTCAATTAGCATATTGCATGTACACACATCTGCTTCTATACCCTTAGAACTCATTTGATCAATAAGCTCCAAAGCCGTTTTATACCTCTCCTTCTTGCAGTACCAATAGAGCAATGTATTATAAGTAACTACATTAGGAGCATACCCACTCTTTTCCATCATCCTCAAGAGATAACTAGCTTTGCTAAGCCTCCCTTCCACACATAAAACAGTGATCAATATATTAAATGTAGAAACATCAGGACAAACATCCTTAGCCAGCCTCTCCCTGAAAAATGACCATACCGATGCAGCCCTCCTCTCCTTTGCCAATGAAGCTAGGATCATATTACAAGTATAACCCGACAGCTTAAACCCCCTTAAACGCATCATATAAAAAGTCTCTACAGCACTACCAACCATCCCTTCCCTCTAATAAACTTTAATCAAAAGGTCAAATACTGCTGGGTTTGAATTGCAATGAGGGTAAGTATCCATCAAAGCACCAAAAACAGATTTTGAGTCAGCACCCAATTGTGACAAGTGCCCCAAAATCAACTTGGCAGGTTCATACATTCTAGCTCTAGCAAGTATATAAGTTGTAACTGAGAGTATATGAGTGAGATGGTTGAGTTCCAAACCAGGTTGCGCAATGACCCAATAGAAGAATTTCAAGGCCAATTTTCCATGCACTGGTCTGAATGAAGCTAAATTATACTCCATGTGGTTCAGTGACTCCCATCGATCTATAGTGAGAATTGAGTAGATGCTCTTCACCATTTCTGAACCTGTTTTGTTCACCACCAAAAGGTTAAAACTTTTAGCCTAAAAATTAAAACTTTAGCATCAAATCAAAACACCCTCTTCCCCCAAAGAACAAAACTTTGGCCTCAAAATTGAACACCCACTTCCCAAAATTTAAACTTGAGCCTCAAAAACACTGACCATTGTCTCAAAATTGAAGCTTTATCATCAAAACAAAACACCCTCTTCCCAAAATTGAAACTTGAGCCTCAAAAACACTGACCCTCTTCCCAAATTTGAAACTCAAGCATCAAAACAACAACACCCTCTTCTCAAAAACTAAACTTAAGCCTAAATTAGAGACACAGAGAGATAGAGAGTGTGTGACATACCTGAGGTTTGGGTGGTTCTATGGGCTCTGTTTCTGAAACCATCGTCTCTGATATTTCTGTTGTGAAGTGTTGAGAGTTACCATGGAAAGCTCTGAGGTTTGAAATTCTGCGGCAAATTTGGGAGAGTTGCTTGGAGATAGTCGTCGTACAAGACAACATTTGAGTGTGAGTGCCATGCAGCTTCTTGTTTTTCCATGACAGTAAGCACAACAAAACACAGAGAGCAGCAGCACACGTTTGGTTTTGGGTGCTTTGAATAAGAACAGTGTGCCGGTCACGTGATACTAAGTTGGTCCATGAATAGTAAATAATATATACAATAGATTGGCTAGACTAGACGGGCTTGGCTTGGTTCTACGAGCCCGGCGGACCTTCTATACCCACCCTCTCCATCCATACAGAGGATTGTACGACATTCTCTCTTAATTGGTGTATATTTATATTTGATAGCAGTTGCTCGTGAAAGGAATAGATCATAAACGACTCCATGGGGAGCCTCACGGCGGAAACTCTCACTTTGGGATCCCTGCTTCTGACTAAGTTGATGGCCTTGGCAGGAGTGATGTTTGGCTGGAGAACCACGCGTCCGCGGCCTGCCTCGAATTCTTTCTTGAGCGAGCAGTCCAGAACAACATCTTCATCGAGCAAGGCCAGAACGTGGACCTGGTACCGCGCATCCGTAGTGATGTTGATCTCGCCTTCATTGAGTCCAAAAAAAGGGTAATCTACCGGGAGTGAGGATAGAATTTCGGTGCATATGTGGGTTTTTGTGAGCCTGTAAAGAGCAAAATCGTTTATATACAATAATACATTAATAGGCAAAAAAAAAAAACACAAGTTGCTTGACTTTCAAAACAGCTCAAAAACAAAGAAAACGGCTGTGAAACAACAGTAACAGTAATGGTGATCTATCATCAGGCGAAAAAGGCACAAGCTTTACGTATGCTCGAGTTACGAAAACAGTGAAATACAGTGAAAGACTGAAAGGAGAGCACTACAGTACAGGTGATTGTAAGTTCGTAACGAAAAAGAGGAAGAAGACTAATGGAAATGGCTTTGATTTATAAAACCATGAAACCAAAAACAGTGAAAACAGAACACTAAGAAAAAGATCGAACAAAGGCCCAAGCTTTGATACAAAACCATGAAGAAAAAAAAACAGTGAATAACGGAAAAGGCTTTGATTTATAAAACCATGAAAACTGAAGAAGAGGGACGCCAATAACAATAGGAAGAGATCCAGCCTTGGCTGTGGCCAAGGACAACTGAAGGTCTCTCCAAAGAAGTTGATGATACTGCTTTCAGTGGATATGAGTGGAAGAGTTTCGCCGACAATTATTGTAATAGAGGGAGTTTGTAGCTAATTAAGGAGTATTGCATCTCAAGTTTGACAATTATTTCGTGCTACTCTGATTTATTTGTCTAGGGCCTTCCTCGATCCCGTTTTTCTAATATAGTGGTACCATATGATTTCTCTGTAACGCTCCGAATAATCCGATGAAATCCTGTATTACTATTAACTTTTTTCTATAAGAGATTAGATCGACCCCTAAAAAAACCATGAAAACAAAAACAGTGAAAACAGAACACTAAGAAGAAGATCGAACATAGGCCCAAGCTTTGAAGGTTTGATACAAAACCATGAAAAGAAAAGAAAAAAAACTGTAAAAATGGTACTCATGTCCCTAAATAAGTTGGAGCTACAAGAATCCAAACGTACTGTATGAAAGCACCACAAGCTAGTATGAATAACATGAAGTGTAATGGATTGGAAGATAAGAACTTGAGAAGTAAATTCGAATCATACCATGGATCTCTCTTAGTTTAGTAACCAACTTGTTTTTAGGGCCAGACACATGAACCCGAAAATCAAGCTTCAATCTGGTTCTGAACCGTCTCATATAAGGATGGTATGCCGGGTATGAATTTGTATTTTTGAAATTGAAGATCCGTCATGTCCCGTCCTACTTAAAAAAATTGGAACAGACTTTGAGTTTGTTTTCCAAAGAATTGAATTAATATTTCATCTCGACCCGAACATTTTTTATTTTTTTCACAATCGCATCTTCTAAGACTACTACATTTTTTTACCAATCTTTATTTTTATCCCCATTGTTTTTTTTTCACCTCCTCATCTCATTCTCTTCCATAGTCCATTTGTCATCTTAGATAATCAATATAGCTATTGAAAACACATTTCTTTGTTCTTATTAATTTGTTCACCACTTGATTTTGGTCCTTAAATTCTCATATATACTCATATATATAGACAATTTGTCATCTTAGATAATCCTCAATATGACGAAGACTCACTATATATATATATATAGAAATCCTGAATTTGACCCGTTCCGAACCGATCCAGTTTGGATACGGATCTTTTCGGGTTTATTTTTAGAATGTCGAATTCCGTCTCATTCCATCCTGTTACAAAATTTCGGGACTTATGTGATTTCTATCCCGAATTGACCCATCCCGTTTCATGCCCAATCCTATAAATTGATATCATTTTTTGAACCACATCGATTATATACCGAAGTGAATAAAGTGAGAGAAGAAGAAAAAGAGATCATTGAATACAATATATATTGTGTATCACACTTGCGCATAAAGAGAAAGAGAGAAAAGTGAGAGGCAAGAATGCATCGTTTTTGATTAATTTGTTGTGAATAACATCATATGAGCCTATGAGGTACGTGAGAAAGATAGGAGATCCATATGAGTTTCTCTCTTCTCTATCTTTGGTGTGAAAGATATATTGAAGTGAATCACACCATGCATAGAGAGAAAATATGCATAGATAGAAAAGTGAGGGGGAAGAATGCACCATTTTTGAACAATATAGATTCTACCTCCATATTACTCTTGAATATGCTTGATATCTTTCTATGTACGTACTGCTAAGTTTTGCTCTCTCTAGCTAGCTAGCTAGCTAGCTTGGGACTTCCAATGGCCAGAGTGTGCTCTCTATATATTCTAGGTGTTGTACATGTGCGGGTTATGCAATGTAGTTGCATAATTACAAATATATTATAGTTAGCTATTACAAATGTTGTTGTCAGAATAAATGGTACAATAGTCAGTTGAGATAGAATTTCGGCTGCATAAAAAAAAATTACTATTAAGTTTTCTCACAAAGAAGTTACATCTGTACACTACATATATCGCATGATTCTACTTTCTATATTAACATTGTTGAAAAGCCACTCGATATCTTTTTTTAAATAAGAATAGTAACATCATTGAGTAGGAACTTACATATTTGGAATAAAAATTAAACCAATGAGAAATATGAAACAGCATATAAGATGACATCCTCTTAAACATCTTAACAAAAGTATATGTATCATTAATTTTCAGCTTGACTTTAGGGGGGTCATTCATGTAAATTGACATCATTGTTCAACATTTGACTACTTTAAAATTCCACATACTGGTAATAATAAATACATAATCCACACATAGCCCACCTTTTATTTGTAGGCAATCAACCTGTTTCATGTTAAACATAACTTTGGTCACATGATCAGTATTAGTGGCAATTCAATATACTCACATACCTTGTAATCAACATATAAGTTATATTTAGATTATATACACGCTTATTTTCATTATTGTAATAGATATCAAGAAAATCATATGAAAGTTTTCAAGAACTCAAGAAAATTTGACCCAAGTTATTTTTCTAGTGATCGTTTTCCCATGAGCAAATCATGTGAAAGTTTTCAATAAATCAAGCAAATAAACTTACATACCTTATAATCAACATAAGTTATGGTTCTCTGTTGAAAAATCGGGACTAATACTGTAGTAAAAATTCTAGAATCAATTCCAATAAAAAGCAAATGAGCATATCAAATATAATAATACTGACTGCATTATTTGAAAAAAGTAACAACAAAATAAATTTTTTATTGAAAATAAAGAATTCTCGTGCATCTTTGATTTATTCTTTATCATCCTTGGAACCCAAAAAAAGAAGAGGAAATATTAATTTCATTCTTTGTTGGTACATAATGTGACAACCCGAACCGAAATTGGAATGATTATCGACATGATTTACGAGTTTCGCGATTAGTCGCGATTTTGTCTTAATCGGTTAATATGGCGGCTTCGTTAACGACTAAATTTTTGGGCAAGAATTTTAGTTGGGATCCTTCACGAAAGTTGTAGAGAATTCAATTTCGAGCTCGTGGGAACTTCCGGAGGATTATTCCGAGTTACAAGGAATAAGTTGTGAATATTTTCGGTCGTCGTATTTATCCGTTTGGGATTTGATACGCGTACGGTATAAATACGGAAGGAATACGTGACGATTTTGGAAAGTTTCCAAAAGAGGAAAGCTGGGTTGACCCGCGTTGACCACAGGTCATGGGCGACCCGTTTTTGGCCGATTGGTTTTCATGGTTGTTGAGCTTGATTCCGGCCACGGTTGGCCGGAGTCTCTTCATGGAATAGGTTGGGCTCGAGCTCCTCTTCGGATTGGTAGGTGGATCGACCCTTATGGTGGCCGGAGGAGAGAGAATCGAAGCGGCGAAGTTGAGCAATTTCTGGCAAGATTTCGGCCTCCTTAGGTGGCGGCGTTTCGGCCGAGTTGGTGGTGGCTCTTTGAGGGGTTTTGTTAGCCTTGGAGAGAGGAAGCTATTGGAAGTGGTTTCAAGCCTTGCCGTGGCCGGAGGAGGGAGATCGGAGAAGTTGAAATTTCGGCGAGGGTTGTAACTTTGAGGTGAGTTTTGGACCTTTTCCGGTCAAAATTGGCCTCAACTTTGAACTGGAAAGTTGTTGGAAATGTCGAGATCTTCAAATCCATGTGTAGGTTGCATTTTTCTGGGCCGGTGAGGTTTTCCAGCGACGGCGGCGACTTTCCGGCCGTGGTATTTTTCGACAAGTTGTATGTCGTTTTGCTCGGAATCGCGCACCAATCGTAGTGGTGAGGTTTATTTTTCGAATTGAGCATAGAAAATTATAGCGAAGTTTTATGGTGTGATTATAGGATTTTGACGATTTCGTCGATATTGAATTATATGTTTCCGGGAACGGTTGTTTCTCGTGATATGATTCGAGGTTTTGAGTTATGATTTTGAGCAGTGGATTTTATGATTATCCAGGGGATCGTGATCGTTCGTTTGGCGATGGATTTTCCATCGGATCACTGGATTAACGCGTATTGCGTTATGCTCATATGTGAGTGGACTTTTCTATTTTCACTGTCGTTGCGAGTTCGTGATTTTCGTATTTATTTATATACGATGTTGAGATTATTTATTGCTTTTGGAGGTATTATTTTATTTTTTATATGGTTGCATCGATGTTTTGGCTACTTGGCTGATCACCGGTAGTCAGACCCAGAGTTGAGAGATTCCTCTGGGCAGGGTTGAGAGATTCCCCTATTGTGCCGCTAGGGTTGAGAGATTCCCCTAGTCTATCACCGTCGGGCTTGAGAGATTCGCCTGGCACCTCCATATATTTTCCGAACTCGCTTTGCATTGATTTTATGATATATGAAATTGGTAAAAGGCATATGTTTATTTTCGTCCACTCACTCTAACGATTTTATTTGCCTTTCCCCTGGCCTTTTCCGTTTCCGTGCCCAGTTTGTAGTTCGGACTCTGGTGTCGCACGTCATTGCCGGAGGCTTAGTATTCGAGCGATGTTTCTTTTATGGTAGGTTCTTAGTTTGGCCTACTATTTGTATATATATACTAGAAGCCGCTCTGAGCATACTGATGTTATTACGATTTTTTCCCGGAATTCTGTAAAGTACAGTTTTATTTATTAATTTACATTACTATTGTGATATTGAGAAATCCGGATGAGATTGGTGCCCACGGTTTGATTTTTGTGGCATAAGATGAAGTGTATTTTCCGGGTGCAGGTTAATGGCAATTCCGCGTTAGTAACGAAACTCTGCCGAAATTTTCATGGTTTTCGAAAGTTCGTGTTTTCAGAAGGGGTTTGATTCCGGTTTAGGAAACTAAATCGGGGTTGGGTCCTTTCACATAATTAGTTTTATTTTTTAATGTACTATGTCGGAACATCAACTTATATTGGTTTAGTTTTTAAGTATTTGATTATAGTTTTATATTTCATTTGTGATTAATAAATCACACATAAAATTTAGTGAGCCTTGATTTGAATTTGTTCTTGTAGATACGAGAGCAACATGAGAGTAGAATAGTTTGGATATCTAATGTAACATAATTTTTTTTATTTGTCGATCAACATGGCCGCCTCCGTCCATATAGAGTCGTCCAACTCCAGAAAGTTCGAGTTTATGTTCTCCCGTAACCCTTGGTCGAATATGTCTGCATGCCTCGTTGTTCCTTTCCTCATCTGTGTTCATACTCATGTTGTTGTTGTTGTTGTTGTGATCTTGATATGTGTTAACATAGGAGGCTTCGACTGTCAGAGTCGGATAAGAAGGAATTAGAACCAGAAAGTTGTTACTATCTTGTAGAAGAATAGGTACTGGAATATCTGCAACGGTCATTGGTGCACTAGGAAGACATGGTTCGGTTGATGCAATAGTTGGCGATGTTGATGATGAAGCATTAGTGAAAGGACCCAACCCTGATTTAGTTTCCTAAACCGGAATCAAACCCCTTCTAAAAACATGAACCAACAAAAACCATCAAAATTTCGGTAGAGTAACGCTACTAACGCGGAATTGCCATTAACCTGCACCCGGAAAATAACACTTCGTCCTATGCCACAAAAATCAAACCGTAGGCACCAATCTCATCCGGATTTCTCAATATCATAATAGTAATGTAAAGTAATAAATATAACTATACTTTACAGAAATCCGGGAAAATCGTATAAAAATATATATCAGAATACTCAGAGCGACTTCTAATATAGATATACAAATAGTAGGCCAAACTAAGAACCTACCATAAAAGAAACATCGCTCGAATACTATGCCTCCGACCACGACGTGCGACACCAGAATCTGAACTGCAAACTGGGCACGGAAACCGAAAATCCCAGGGGAAAGACATGAAAACTGTTAGAGTGAGTGGACGAAAATAAATGTCTTTCGCCGAATAATATATGTTATAAAAACATATGCGAGTCAAATGCATAAAAATCAAATGGTACGTGAGGAGACGCTGACTCCAACCCACGTACAGAGCATACATCATAAATACTGCAGGGTCACTCATGGACTCCCTCGCGATAGCACAGTCTGAATCACGGGATCCCAGACCCACACGTGATTCCTAGCCAGAAAGGCCTCGGGTCAGGATATCTGTCACCCCCGGAGCGTACTCGGGGATCAGCCGAGAAGCCAATGTGTATCGATACAACCCTGATAACTGAGACTGTACTCTGTGTAAACCAAATCATAAATCATTTCCATGCACATGCATAAAACATAATATATATATATATATATGTATATTCGTATACGCATATTTGTATATGTATAATCGTAAAACACATGCTCATAAAAATCATGATCATACTGCATGCTCAAGTTCGTAAAACGTATATAAAAGACTCGTAATCAATCCGTGAAAAGAAATGTCCACTCACAGGTGAGCGTAACGCAGTTCGCGTTAATCCCGTGATCCGGCGGAAAATCCCTCGCCAAACGAACGATCACGAACCCCTGAATAATCATAAAAATCCATTTCTCAAAATCATAACTCGGATCCCCAAATCAAATCACGAGAAACAACCGTTCCCGGAAACATATAATTCAATAACGACGAATTGTCGAAAATCCAATAATCACACCTCAAAACCTCGCTATAATTTCTGATGCTCAAATCAAAAAACAAACCTCACCACTGCGACCGGGGCGCGATTCCGAGCGAAACGACATACAACTCGACGAAAACCCCGAAAAGTCAACTTTGACCGAAAACCGCCGTTGACCGCCGCCGCCGCCGCCGCCACCCAAACTTGAATTTTCCCGGCGGACCAAAGCCTATTCCACTCAAAATCATCCAACAAGCAACTTCCATAACTACACCAAAGATCAATTTTGACTCTAACTAGCTCAATTTCAAGCAAAACCGAATTATCACACAAATTTCAATCCATGAATTCTCCATGTACAAAACGAATTGGAACTCTATACCTACATGGTTAGACTCGTGGAGATGAGAGCTTCAAAACTCAGTACTTTAAACAACCCAATTCGGCCGGAAAAAGAGCAACCAAAATCCCCCAAAAATCACAAACTTTCCACCGGAAAAACTCCTTCCTCCGACGACCCACGCCGTGAACGGTGGCCGGCATCACCACGGGGAGGCCAAGCCGAGTCGATTGGGTCCAGGCCCGAGCTCTGGGGTGGCCGGACGGCGAGCCACTGCCGGCGAGCCGTGGTGCTCGTCGCACCTCCTCCTCCTCCCACGTTGACCAGTCAACCAACATAAATGCACAAGTTTGACTTTCCTGAAATAGAAGCCCATTTAAATACTTGCTATTTTAGGAAACTCCCATAATTAAATTTACGACAAACTTTGAATATCCGTAACTTTCGCGTCGTAAATCTGTTTTCAATAATTCTCGCGGCAACAAACTCATCTCGACAAGTTCTTCAATTTCCATCCGAAGTCAAACACTTTGACAAATCCGATAAAAAGTCAACGGTTCAAACCACCACAAGCTTATCCGATTAAATAATCAACGGTCGAAAATATTCATAACTTAATCCTCGTAACTCGGAAAAATCCTCCGGAAGTTCCCACAACCTCAAAATTAAATTCTCTACAACTTTTATGAAGGATTCCAAATCAAATTCTCGTCCGATAATTTAGTCGCTAACAAGGCCGCCGTATTAGCAGATTATGTCGAAATCACAACAAATCGCGAAACTCGCAAATCAAGTCAATAATCATTCCATCTACGCTTCGGGTCGATCAACGGTCCAAAACGGATCAAAATCACAATTCGGTTATACTCGAACACGAACGGATAAACTCGACAATATACAGAAATTTCAAATATTCATATTATATTCCTCGGTCGTCCAAATAATAATCCGGAACCGTCCACGAACTCGAAATCACTCATACAACAATTCTTGAGAAGAGACTCAACTCAAATTCTCGGCCAATAATTAAGTCGTGATCAAGTCTGACGATTCAATCAATTATCGAGAATCTGTGTTTACGCACTAACCTCATGGATTAAGCTAATTACACTGCTGATTCTGTTCCGGGTCGTCACAATTAGACATAGGCATCGACATCGGCATCGGAGCCTGCATCGGAGCCGGTATCATCATCGACATCTGCATTAGCATCGGCTGCATGTGGAGAGTGTTGTGATTGGGGAGATGAGACCGAGAGAAGTATTGCTCAGGCAAGTTGAGCTTGGCCTCAGAGCTGTAGAACTTTCTGGCAGCAGCGTCATAGGCCACGGCAGCCTCGTGGGACGTGTCAAACATCCAACTAACCAACTGAATCAAATTTGAATTTATAAAAAGAAAAAAGAAAAAGAAAAAAATGAAGCTTATATCACTGAATCAGTTTAGTGTAATTGGATTCTATCAACCATCTTCATCTCCAACATTTTCAAGATTGTGGCTAATGAAATTTTAGGTTGATGGAGGTATTTGTGCAAAACCCTAAGCCGGACACAAATACCAAGAAGGAGCTAGCTTTGGATCTTAATATGAAAAATAAACAAATCAGTGATTGGTTTAGGAACAGAAACAGAGAAAAAGCCCAGAATGAGAGGAATCTGCAAGCCAAATTGATATTAGGAAAAAACACATATATGTATTGATATTAGGAAAGCCACAAATTGTCTATATGAGTATATGTCTATATGCGAATTTAAGGACTAAAATCAATTGGTGAACAAATTAATAACAATACATATATGTGCTTCCAATAGTTGTATTGATTATCTAAGATGACAAAGGGACAACTAAACTCAAAATAATAGTTTATAAAAAAATAAACAAAGTAAAAAACTGATTAACCTCGGACTTCCACTAACTCAATTGGTGAACAAATTAATAACGATGCATATATATGTGCTTCCAATAGCTATATTTATTATCTAAGATGACAAAGGGACAACCAAACTCAAAACAATGATTTATAAAAAAAATAAACATAGTAGAAAACTGATTAACCTTGGACTTCCATTAACTCAATGAAAGTCATAGAATTATAGAACAAAGTGAGATGCAGTGATGGAAAAAATAAAAAATAATGGGGATAAAAATGAGGATTGATAAAAAAAAAAGTAGTAATCTTAGAAGACTTGATAGTTTATTGTTTTGAGTATAATGTTCGGGTCGGGACGGAATATTATTTTATTGAAAAATAAACCCAAAGTCTGTCCATTTTTTTTAAAGCGAGACAGGACATGACGAATCTTCGATTTCAAAAATACAAACCCATACCATCCTTATATGGGACGATTTGGAACCGGGTTGGGCCAAGGTTTTCGGGTCCATGTGCCCAGCCCTATGTAATATAGAGTTAAAATGTGATTATATTCAGTAATTGACACATTTTCATTTATTATTTTCACTGCTTGACTTAGGGAAAGAGTTGCTAGTCGTCTTCTTGACTTGATCATTGTGTGAAATTAAGGACCACCCATTTTGAGGAGCTGCATAAGGTAGCACACGATGTTCTAGATGAATGTGGTGGGTTACCAATGGCAATCACTACCGTTGGAAAGGCACTACGAGGTGAAAGCATTCAAAATTGGATAGATGCACGTAGAAAGTTAAAACAGGCTTGCCTAAATAATATCACAGATGTGATTGAAAAAGTGTATCGGCCAATTCAGTTCAGCTATGATGCTCTTGAAAGTGAAGAAGCCAAATCATGGTTTCTGCTATGTTGCGTATTCCCTAAGAGTGTTCTTATACCGATTGAAGATTTGGTTAGATATGGTCTTAGGCTTGGGTTGTTTAAAGGTATTGATTCAATAGCTGAAGGAAGAGACCATGTACAATCATTAATTGGCTTACTCAGAGCTCGTTCTTTAATGTTAGAGGTTGACCAGGAAGATGATGAAGAAGAAGATGGTGTTAAAATGCATGATGTGGTGCACGATGTGGCCGAATATATAGCCTCGAGAAAGCTGACGCAAAACAAGAATGGCCAGTTTGAGAAGAGAATTGTGGTGAGAAAGGAGGTGGAAATCCGCAAGTTGCTTGAGAATAATTAGGGGTGGGCACGGGATGGGTCGGGTTCAAATTTGGCCGTCCTTATCCATATCCCGAGCGGGATGGGACGGGATTGGACATTTTAAAAGTCCATACCGACCGTCTCGAAACCCAAACGGGACGAGACGGGTTAAATTTCGGGTTTAATTTTAAATGAATAATTAATATAGTATGTAACAAAAAAAATCCAAATGATATGGGATAAATCCAATTTTTTTGCTCAATATAAGATTAACATAATTTGATATGACCTAAAAGTGTACAATTACACAATGTAATACCGTTTTACTTTATTTTTAATTAAAAAAAGTAAAACTACAAGCACTTATTTCATGTTTAATTGATACATTTAGTTCATATTAGGGTAATTATATTTTTTAGGTTGGATATTGTTAATTGTTTGATAATTTAATATAACAACTCTTAATAAAATAAATGATAAAATAGACAAAATATATTTTTCGAGACAGGATGAGTTTATCGGGATTTCAAAATCAAGACCCAATTTCTTCCCGAGCGGGATCGGGATCGAGATTGGATTGAGTTCGAAATTTACGGAATTTGTGCCCACCCTTAAGAATAATGACAATGAAGGATCAACTCATTGTAATTCATTGACCACAAATACAAGCACTGAGCTTTTACTATTGAAATACATCGGCACCTACATTCATGAGCATCAGGATTTAGGAGCTACCATCCACAGCTGTCGAAGGCATGGAAGATCTCAAGATTTTATCGCTGGAATGTGCACGCTTGCCATCCTTTCTGATGTTTAGAAGTGTTCAAACACTTTCTTGATTATTTCCGGTTCTTTGATAATGGTGATGCATCTTTCATCGGTCAGTCACAGACACTCATGATATTGAGTTTAAGGAAATCTGACATTCGAGAATTGCCTGGTACATTTAAAAATTTATCCAAGCTCAGATTGCTAGATTTGACTGGATGCAGAAACCTCAAAAAAAATTGCCTACGTGTTATATCGAGTTTATCTAGACTGGAAGAATTGTACATGTGGGATTCATTTAAAGATGGTTAGGTGGCTGAGAAATATGCTTCAAAAGAAACCGCAAACTGGATATCTCAATTACATGCAAGATCCAAGTTAAGGTGGGAAAGAATCTACAAAGACGCGGTTGAGGAACTCATCTCTCATTCGGGGGAGGAGAATATTGGAATTCTAATTTCTTTCATTTATCATTTCTCATAAAAATTAAAAAATTTTCATCCAAATACACCGTTAAAATACACCGTTAAAAAAATTTAATGTTATACTAAATTTTATATTGTTAAGAATTTGTCCACATGAAAACAGTAAATTTATTTCTTTTTATGTAAACATTAAGTTTAGAATGACACATTTCTCTCGGGTCTGAAGATCTCATGTCCGACCATGCATACACCAAATTTTCTAATCGATCAACTTCCTTGGAATATATGATCAATCTAGTCCAAGTCTAAATCACTCCATATATAAATGATGATAATCTGATCGAGGTGGCCAGATCTCGCTAGACTTGCGTACGGAGAAATAAATATCGAGTGGGATTGAGAAAGAAGCCAAATAAGCTGAGTTAAAGAAGATGGTGTTAGTTTACATTCTAAAGATATTGAGAGGATCGGAATGTTATTATTGAACTATAGGGCGTTTGTTGTTGATTGGTGTAATTGTACTTTGCATGAATTTGACAAATTCTTTGATTTGGCTTTGTGATGAATATGATTCTACATCGATGTTATAAAGGTGTATGCTGTTAAGTAGGGTCAAAGTTTCAATCTTTTGTTAACTAATGTCATTTCGTCCGGAGTGAACCATAGCCCCTGTCTAGCAAAAATTATTTGCCACAGGTTAAATTTTTAAGTGCTCCGAGAGAACAGACCCTCTCTCTCGTTGAATATTGAACCAAGGAAATACCTTATCCGTCCCAGCATTCTTTTCCCGATCCTGGCTTCCCTTTCACCCGATCCTAAATCTGAGACCATATTCTTGATCCTTTCTCCGAGCTCTTTAACCTTACCTTTTTACATGTTCAATCCTGTGATGTTTACAGGGAGCCCTAGCCAAAACCGTGGCCGGCTGCGATCTCCTACGGTAGCAACGACTTCCATAATGTTATTATCATGTGTCTAGACAAAGTTATGGCCAATTTAGCACAAGGAGGTCAGTCTGCTCAAAAATCTGACTTTGATGAGAAAGTTGTGTTTGGAGGGCCAAATCACACCAAGAAACCCAATAATGATTTTGTGCTTTAAAATTCAATTAATTACTAATGTGGCTTATGGAAAAGAAGTCAAGAGCTAAAATGATTAAAGAAATTTGACTTGTCAAAGAAGAGAGCCCAAAATCTTAGTAAATAAGGAGATACTCAATCAAGCCTCTATAAATACCTTTTTTTAGGGTTTTTGGAAAGGTTAATCAACTTTGAGGAGAAAAATAATTTGAGAGGAGAGCAAGGAGCCACAAGGAGAAGTTTCAGACGACGACTTCGACGACGCCATATTCTTTTCTTCTCTATCTTTTATTGCTTTCTTTTCTTATGAAATCTTGGAGTTTAGCTTCCTTTTCTATAAGGGGGTAATTATTTAGTTAAGGGGCTGCCTTGAAGCTCCGTACATGGGATTTATATCATATGCATATTTTAGCCTAATTTGCTTATTTCTTTTGAATGAGGTTTCTTTCTCTATGTGGTTCAGCGATGGATTCTTGTATGTTTGCTTTGGTGTACAACTTAGTATGCATGCTAGGATTCTATTATCATGAGATATGGGCGACTGAAGATAATTTCTTCCACTAGATTCTCTACAGTGTTACACCAGATAGATTATTTCGTCGGGTGATTGAAACCTTAGGTCTAGCAAGACACACTCATAGTGTACTTGTGAACCCTTGTAGCTTCTCAAACTTTTTCTACAACTTAATGGTTTCTTCTTTGTAAATCTTATGATCCATGACTATGAGTTCGATAGAAGGATAGATATGGAGGAGGTCCATGACAAACGTGCATAGGCATAAGGATTAGGTAATAGGTGTGGTCCTAATGATTGGCTCTTCTTGAGAAGTTTCATTCAAAGTGTTTTAAGTTGAATGTGTGTCATATTCTTACTCGTGTCGATGTGGATGGTAGCTGCCCTTAGCTTTCTTTCCGTTGTTGGCTCACTTTAACTTTTCAGCATTTACTTTTATGTATTTAGCTGTAGTTCAACGATTAAGTTCGATAACCAAATCTTATCGAAACCCTCTGAATTTTGGCATGGTAGTCCACCACTGAGTCTAGTTGCATGTGTATATTTTTAGTGGTATTTAGAATAGTATAGGTATAGTTTGTAATTACATTAGTGTTTAGTGGTCGAATCTGTCAACTTTTCTGACATTTGCGTGTAATTAGTGTTTAAGCATTTAGGTCTCATCAATCCTCTGCGAGAATGACCTCTACTTCCATTGAACTATATTGACATTTTTTAAACATATTTGGTTAGTATGGACTATCTTTGATAGGTAATTTTTTGCCTATAACATACCCCTAGCTATAATTTCTGCAAACACGAGTTATCCTAATAGCTCTAGGACAAGATGTTGACATATCAACCGAGGCTGGGAAATTTGCACGTTACAACATCCCTTCCCTTTTTGCATATGCATTTCTTTAGTGTCTCGTGAGATTCTTACAGACTTATATTACCTGCTTGTGAGTCTTTGCATCAGTAAATGTAACTGAAATGTTGCAAGATGGTTTGAAAGCTCCAACAATGTAATTCTATTCTGCAACAAATTGGAACCATTCCAAATCAGCTTCAAGAAAATTTCATCACAACTAAATCATTTGAAAGTACAGTAGACCAACCGTAAGTTGTTTCATGAAACCTTATCATGTTGACTCGGACCAAAATCAATCTTCCTCATAATAGCTCTCAACAAACATGCACAATACAACTGCCACCACCAAAATTTCATGGTCAAAAACTCTGCATTTACAATGCATATTACAAAGCATGAACATAAGCTTCATCACAACAACTTTCAACTCAAAAAAGTGAACTAAGACACGGACAACTTGCATTTGTTCTAAATTCATAAATCATATAATAAAACCACAAGAGCTAAAATGCACTACAACTCAGTATTCCAAAGCTCAAATCTTTCAAACCCAATTCAGCCACAGAATCTAATCAGCTCTAAGTATGAAAATTTCATAACCAGAGCTTACAAATCATGAGATCAATCAATCAAAATTTAGCTCAAGCAAATCATGACATTATAATCGAAAATTAGCTCAAATTAAGAGAGAAAAGCTCAAATCTATTGCCAAAAAAAAATGAACAAACAAACTCAGCTAGAGACTGAAAAAGTAGCAGTAACTTACAATCTGAAACACATATTGGTGCAAGAGGGTAGCTTAAGCGCGAAAAAATTGTACCTAATCGAAACACAGTGAGATTGAAGTTGATTAGGCTATCAAGGCTGGAGTTCGTTTGGTTCATCGTCGGCGAGCTAAAGTCATCGTAACTGCAACTGTTTGTCGGCAAGTCCCACTCCCTCAGACTCCTCCTCCACCTGTAGCTTCGACATTGACGATTGAAAGAGAGTCAGAGAGATGAGAGGATCATGTTTTAGAGAGACAGCCAACCAGAGAGAAAGAAAAGGGCAACAATCTAAGGTTAGAGAACAGAAATCCTAAGAGACAATGGAGTTGAGGTTTCAAATCGATCGACATTGAGAGAGAAATATCAAATATTCGGAATCGCAATAGAAGCTATAGTGAAATATGACAGTGATCAAACGCTCTGAAAATCTAAGAAAGATAATGTATATATGAGCATAACCCAGAAGAAAAAAATACCAAATCGATTTAGAACTTAGAACCCCAAAACCTATGAGGTAGTAGAACAGAGCAAAATTGATCGAAATTAACCAAAGAAAAAGGAATCGAGAAAGAAAGAACCTTCGGACTTGAACAAGACTCTGTAATGGTTATTGGGTACGAAGGTCATGATTTCTAAACACATAAACCCAAACCCTAAACAGAAAAATGCCCTAAACACATAAACCTCCACCTCCACCTCCACCTCCACCTCCACCACCGGCCTCCTCCTTGACGGAATTTTATCATCCACCATCGGAGCTTGTCACCGAAATTCTCTCTCCCACCGAAAATTTGTGGATGTTTTCCTCTTCAAATTTCTTTTTTGCAAAGTTTTCATATCGAGCATAACACCCTCGAGATAAATTTTCTAAACCGTCAATCTCTAGATCTACTAATACAACTTACTTCCTACAAACCTCTAGATCTTAGGATTGTGATATTATGATATTGCGATTGTTGCATATATGTGCCCTAGTTCCTATGGACCTATATCCATAGAATATAAGTGACGGTCCTGGGGGAGTCACAGTTTAGAAAATAAAGGGAAATCGATACTATGTAATGGTTAATCACGATTTCTGGGTGTGGATTTTGAGCCACCGTTTATTGCTATTGATTTTTGTGACCAAACATCATTGGTCACGATTCTTATTCCCTAAACTTGATATTAGCGATCGTGGTTTCCAATCGGTAAACTAATTACATCTCTTGTCTCTCTTGTAAATGACATCAATGGAGCCGAAAAAATTTGAATTTGATATCCTTGATCCTCAAGGAGCAGAATACTATCATTGGGTGTCAGATGTTGAGAAAGCGCTTCTCGGTATAAATCTGACGAATACAATCTAACCACCACCACCACCTGGCACTGAGCCACCAACTCCAGCTCGCAAAGCTCAAGCCCTCATGTTTTTAAGGCGGCATATACATTCAATTTTAAAGAAACATTATTTGTTAAATAATGACCCTGCGATTTTTTTGGTGACTTTACATGACAGATTCAATATTGTGCATAATGCACAATTTCTTGAACTGTAAGAAAGATGGGATTCATTCTGGTTATTAGATTATCCAAGTATTAATACTTTTAACCAAGCTATGTTACAGCTTCAATCAAGCTATGATCGAGAAGTCTTTAAGCTCATTTCATATCTCTATGGGCAACCTTGTGCGCTTATATCACATGGATTTTGCTCAAGGACAACTTAGATCATTCAGTGATCTCATGAATATGCTGGCAGAGAAAAGCGGTATCACGAGATTCTTCTCATCAATAATACTCAATCAGCTAGTTAATTATTTAGTCCTACACTCATATTTTAAGATATATAATTCTTTGTTATTAAGAAATTTATTAATTATAGTGAAACGAAATAGTAACCAAAGTCTGAATGTTATTTTAATAATAGGAAAAATAGTTATAATGATCATTCAAGTTTGTCACAATCAACAATTTGATCACTCAAGTTTAGAAAATATCAAAAAGATCACTGAACTTTAACTTCGTCTATCAATTTGATCACTTTGTCTATTTTAAACATTCTAATTTGTCAAATATTTTGTTTTTATAGATAATATTATTAAAAAAATACATATAACATAAGTGTGAGAATGACGACATTGAAATAAGAAAAATTAACGTGAACTCATGTATGGCAACAAAGCAAACGACGTCAATAAGAGCAAAAGATCCACGTGATCGAAGTTGGGCCGCCAAAAAAGGAGCAAATGAAGGAACTTGGAAAGCTCCCGCGGCCGCATAAGTGGCGAGAAATGAAATATTATTTTTTGTTACAGTGAGAGCGCTAACTTATTTTAGTTACTACTAATTGATACAACAAAATGAAATATATATTTATATTTTTTTTAGAATTAAGAGGATTAATGAAAATATACTAAATACATTTACCAAGAGTTGATTAATGCAAGCATAAGCAGACAAATGTGGAGTGGATGAGGATGTGTACTTGAGATTCCTTTTTATGGAGGGACTGACGGAGTACCATAACTGTGTAGTTTTATACTGTTTACCAGTTAATTTTCCTTTTTCTTGCTTGTGAAGATAACTTTCTCTCTCTCTGTGGCCGGTAGGGTCTGCTGTAATCGTCACCCTTTCCATTCCAGTTTGATAATGACGTTTTATGGTTAGAGGAGATATATATATATATATATATATATATATTCAAGTTTATCTTGTGCTAGCAACTAGGGTTTTGCAGAAGTGGATGCATGTTAGGAAATAATCATGATTCATATGAGATCGAAAATCTCAGTTTCGGAGTCCTTATCGGTTGGAAGTTGGAACTCGATCACTTTTCTCAGCTCGCCCCCGAATACATGTCCATGCAATATGAGTTATTTTTTTTATCCTTTAACCCTAATAGTAACGTTTCTTTGATAAGAACCCTAATGGTAACGTTCGCTTAAATTTCTTTCATAAGCTTATTTTTCTTGATTGCAAGCTAATCAAATTAACATGCATGTTATGCTTGTTATATTTTTGAAGTGTTTATTCTTCTTAATGGTGGTCAAGAGGAAAAAAATGATTGGAAACATTATAGATGGGATCATAAGACTGGATAGTTTATCTACTTAATCTAATTCTAATATTACTAATTGACTTATTTGGTCTACCTTTTAGGTTAATTTACCTACTTAGTGAATTTTTCTAACTCTACTATGTATGGCTATTGATAAATGCTTATGCTTTATTCTTTTGAAGGCATGAGAAAAGATATATCGAGATTATTGTTATTAATAACGAATTAATGTTATACCATGATCAACGAGATCACGATTTTGAATCTTATCGAAAAAATTACTGTCTAATCTATAAAATCAACGAATTAATCTTTCTTTTGTTATTTTATTTAGTACCTAATATTGATTTATTTATTTATTTTTGAATAAAGAGGTCAGCATTAAACGAAACTCAAAACAATTCAACATTCGGGGACAAAATTAACCTCGAAATAAAAAGAACAGTAACAAAATTATTAGAATTACAAAAAGTGCCTTGACATCTTGAGCTAATGGTATGGTATGATAGCTATGGCATGAGCCCCAATTTGGTGAATATTCGTTGCAGTACCTATCCCTACTAACGATTGTCTATTGCTTATATTATTATATATGATTGGGATCATGACACTGATGCAAGGCCACAACAAGCGCAAGAGCAAAGTAGACTAGTAGAGCCACTCCAAAGTTCACCAAGTATTTTCGGGGTTACAATGTCACATGAGGTCTCACGTGATCCCGGTCAAAATGATCAAAGCTCAGTCGAGCCAGACCAGGAGCAAAGAGCTCGACTTTGATCTCTGCGAGCATCCCCCTTATGGTTATGATGTACAGAGTACTACACCTTAATATGTGGACCGTTTAAGCTCATCAACATTCTCAAAGGGAAGTTGACTTCGTCCTACTATTAGCTAGTTATACCATATTACCATATATCCCTTGCATCTGTCCACGATTTCTTTTCCTGGTAGACATGTATAGAGAGAAATAAAAGAGAGAGAAAAAGAAAAAGGACACAGTCTTCGTCGAGTTAGACGAGGGAGGGATAGCTGTGATTAAGTTAGGGAGAGGTGAAGAGAAATGACAAGGATAGAAAGAGTCAAGAGTGTGTAGGTAGGCTGCTAGAGAGAGTTTTGAAGGTGGGTTTAGATAGTGAAGCACTAAATTAAGTTTGGCATGGTTAATTAATTAACTATTTCTCATCTTAGAATGTCACAGTGTTCTACTACTTCTGATCATGATCGATTATGTAATTAAAGAACCTAGCTAGCCTGAGTGTGAATATACATGGTTTCCTTTTGGAATTTCATTTTCTCTCACAATTATTGTATTACATGTACAATGCCACCATCAAGATACATCAACAGAAGCAAAATTACATTATGGATTGCTTATTCAAAACCCAATTCACAGTCAATATATATAGAAGAGCACTGATAAGAAGCTCAAGCTCTTTCATCATTGGAAATCGAAATAAGCTCTATTGAGACCAATTCATTGAACCCCTCCAAGAAAGAATTGATTTGAGAGCTTCTATTGGGCGTATGCATATATATGATGAGTTGAGTTTGGGATCGCTATGCTCCAAGATCAATTCCAACTGTTAGCTAGATTGTATGCGACTCACAGACACAAAGACTAGGAACCATAAACTAGTGTAACATAAACTTGGTAGTGCAACATATTTTACATGCCACCAATCTTGTCAAATTTATTAGGTCAGTATATTTGAGCAACACAACTACACAAGCATTCCGAGTTTCTCTTGCTCACAAACATTATGAGTTTCTCTTGCTCAGTAAGAACATGTAACATGGGGTTGCTCGGTAACAAAATGGCAGATCTTGTGTTCACCTTTCTAGAATCACCTTTCTGGCCTTTAGATTACTAAATCTCATGAATAGCTTGTTTCGAAATTATTCTATTACATGTACAGATTCTAAACTTATTACCAACTTCTACCTAAGCTTAGCTGCAGGCCACAGAAAGAGAGAGACCGAACTAATCTAAAGCAAACTGAAACTCATAACATGAATGCTAATATAAACATAACATAATTTCTATCAACATTTGTACACTCCCCTCAATCTTCTGACAAGTCGAGAATTTGCAAAAGAATATAAATTTCCCAGCCATTGAGGAGCATACATTCTTCACCGTCCTCTGATCAAAAGGTGCCTCCATTCAGCAAAAACCATCCTCATATCTTCTCGGTGGTTGGAATTCTGAAAGTTCTAATCAAGACCAGCTCTTTCATCTGCAAAAAGAATAACCAGTCAATCACAAAATCTTACATTAGACAAGGAGGGTAGTAAAATATGTAGATAGAATGTGCTAACTCACATGTACATGAAGTATGAGACAGATGACTGGCATGATGGGGACACTAATCACCAAAGGACTCTCTCAATCAACCAAAACCAAATCCTTCACTCCCTTCATGAATAGCAAGCATCAATCGTTCATGAAGCTGATCTTTAGATGTATACTCCGGAAGGTCAAGTTGATTAAAGCTGGCAAACATATATATAAAAATGCATCAATAAAACCATATAGTGTAACAAGCAACACAGAAGGCAATTAGATTTTTGGTCCTTTTTTAAAGTGTTTTCCTAAGTTGGAGGCAGGTCAAAGAACACTGTCCACACTAACCATGTATGAGCAGAGGGCAGCCTGTCAGGAGCTCCATATGCCTTGTGAATCTGAAACCTCTGAGGACCAGAGATGCCTTGCAAAGCCTTGAAACCATCCAAAGGAACCTGGAACCACGATAAATTGGAATTAGCAACTTCAAGCCCATTATGACAAGCTCACAGACCTCCAATCGAACTCATACACAATAAGCTATAAACCAGACATAGCATGCATAGACTGAATCACCCATAGAGAGCACAGAAATTTAACAGCAACCCAAATGCTCATCTGAAAAGAGAACGGCAGAAGAATGTGCCATATCTACCTACCTTTGATGTGCCAGTCACAAACTGAATGAGTCTCGCCATGTCCTCCTTGTTGAAAGATTTGACCACCTCCCAAAACCATTGTACAATACCAGATGCTGCTGTATAGCCAGTGTACTCGGTGTTGGCCTTCAAATCATCCACTGTAAAAAGGAAGCCACCAATTAGATACCTCAAAAGAAGCAAGAATTCATTATGGATTAAATAAGCACATTCAAAATCCAACTCACAATCAATCTCCGGAAGACCACTGATAAGAAGCTCAAGCTCTTTATCATTGAAAATCGAAATAAGCTCTCTTGGGACCAATTCATTGAACCCCTCCAAGAAAGAATTGATTTGAGGGCGAATAGCATTTGTCAATATATGATCAGCTACAAGGTCTACATACTCGTGCTTAGTTTCTTCTGTAACCCTAATATTTCTTCCTCCAGGTTTAAGCTCATAATCAGTAACCTGTTCAAGAAGAGGATAGAACAAGAAGGAGACACAAACCAGACAACAGAACAAATAAGTAAGGAATGACAAGACCTATGAAACTCAAAAGATCGAATGAAGTTGCTTCAGTAACAAATATCAATTGAAGTCTCTGAACACAAAACTAAGAAATAATCAAACACATATATCAATAAGATAGACATACCTGGTTTTTCTCATATAGAATATGTTTTTCCTCATCCGCATCCATGCTAAATGTCAGGTCAGGAATATCACTCACATCATTCTAGAGAAAAAAAAAACATATATACAAAGAAAAGAGTGAGTATCACGTAGTGAGAACTAGCACAAAAGGAACATTAGATAAACCACAAAGAGACGCATCTATATCAGTGAATAATATACGAAGCTAACACCAAAACTATCAGACAACCATACTGTTTTTGTAAATTCACTAACCTCTAACATCCATTTCAAATTCTTGTAGTAATCAGGATCCACAGCTTCTATATCATGGTATGTCACCTTTACACCAAGTATATGCTTGTAGAAAGATCGGGTGAAATAAACATCTAAAAGCTGTCCATCAAAGACTGCCTTCGCAACCTGCATACAAAATCAAAGCAGCAAAGACGAAAATGAGTTTTATATCATAAGAACAACTTGGAAAATTTCAATAGTTCAGAATATTCACCACGCGGCCGACAAATTTGAAGTACGAAAGATGTTCTGTCTGATAGACAGAATTCGGGTTTGGCTGGAAAGTTGCGTTGTTTCCGACAGTGGTGAAAAGCAATGCGCCTTTATCAAAGATGACCCTTGATAGTAATTGATACCATTCTCGCGTTAAACCACCGGCATCAATACCTTCTTCCCCTTGAAATTGTACATTTAACCGTCCCTTCATGTCCTGATTAGGACGCATTCTCAACTGGTTGTAAGAATCTTCCAATACATAAGCTCGACGAACACTTATTCGCAAAGGACCAGAGAGATGTTGCTCATGCTGTTGCCTAATTCTTGACCGGAAATACGCTCTTTTGTTATCAAAATCAATTAGCCTTGGTGCCTTCAACATCATACTAAGGGATTTCTCCAACAAACCTGGATTCTGTCTGATAAATGCATTTAGAAGACGGCGATGCTTCTCAGCGAACCTCGTAAATGTTACACCACCATCAAGCTTCCTCTGAGAATCCCCACAGCCATGGAACTTGGTACTAGAAGAATCTGAGTTTCCAGCCGACTCTTTGACTTCTGTCGCAGTCACATTAGCTTGATCTTGCAGCGTTAGGGAGTGGTTTGCTTGTAGCTTTTGACACAACACAAAAAATGCCTCCATAAACGGTAGCAGTCTCTGGGTTCCAGGTGGCAGAGGAGACGAAGAAGAGGAACCTTGTACATGATCACCAACATTTACAGCGGACATGGTTGGACAGAAAGAGTTTTGGCCCAAATGTGTTTCAGTGGCACTTATACAGTCACTCAACTCTTGCCACAATGGCTCAAGTGCAACATTTAGCTTCCACATGGTAGCATGCTCCTCCTGCTCGGCATCATTCTCCAAACCTGAATTCTCACTTGTACCAGGTGAAGTGAGTGAACAAAGTGATTGCAACACTCGCAAAATTGCTGACCCAGCCATAGAACCTGCACTCAATCCCAGCATCTGTGTATTCCGGAGAGTGACAAGCTCAGCAACAGCTGAGGCACTCAAACCATGAGCTAGTTCTGAAAGCTCTGAGATAAAGAACTTTCGATGGGGTGCAGCGACTTTGGCCAACTTCTTCAGCACCTCACCAGAAAGCACATAAACTTTATCTGAAAGCCTAATCAAATAAAAAGATCGAATGAGATGAAGAGTGATTGCATCTATCTAAACCAGTTATAAGCTTAAAAGTAGTAGACATTAAAGCACGGAAACAAATAATCAGAAAACGAATAGTACCCCTCACGACCAAGAAGACTGCAAAGATTATGCAAATCGGATTCTGGCAGCTTCAAGATAATATTGTAGGTATCTGCACTCCTGTTGGCATTTGAAGTTGATGATCCCCCTTCATCAGCTTTAACAGCTTGATTAGATTCTGGTTCCAAGGGGCCACTGTTCTGACCATCTCCAGGAGTTACACTTACAGGTAGATCTTGGGAATTCCCATCAACCTTATCAGAATGGACTTCTAACTTTGACGCTGAAGCAAATACAACCACCTGAAGCAGGTCCATGACCTGTAAAAGACAATAAAGAAAAAAAAAACTTTAGATTTCAGGTATTATCCGCCTATGGCATACTATCCTTATCTAATCACGATGTTAAGAATCTCAATCTAGTTGTGAGGTAGGAACTAAGTTTAAGCCAGTATAGTGTCTAGCCAGGCATCTTAAACATCTGAACTATTCTTGACCATTGAACCATATATTTACTTGATTTATTATAGAGGTGGACAACATACGAAAGAAATTCAATACATCCTATTCTGCAAATACAATATATAACCAAACTCCAGCACCAGGACATACTGAATCAGACTAAAGTAGTAAACGATACCTGTTCAAGATGAGCAGTGCTACGCAAAAAATGAGGTCGGTTAAGGAGCTTCAGAAACAATATCAATGGAACATCCTCATCCTGGGTGTTGACAGAAGGTTTAGATAAAAATCCTCCTTCTCCAATTTTCTCTTTGCCTTTACCCTTCTTTGCATCCATATCTAAGGAGTTTAGCTGAGGAACACCTGAGAAATCAAAGTAAAATAACATATTCGCCACTGCAGCATGATTTGTAGCCAAATATGTCAAGATCTCTAGAATCCGACGCAACACCAAGGGGGGAAGACCTGTTGGACATGCAAATAACAAGAATTAATTTGCATTTGATACTAACAAAGAAAGAAAGACAAATTAGTTTTGTCACGTCAGTCGCATTACCATCTAACAACTGTGATCTGCCATATACAACATTTGAGTGGCAACCATAAAGCCTTTGGGAGTTGATAGTAGCTAATCCACTGGCTGAGCCTTCAGCCTCAGGCTTGATCATATCAAGCAAAAATCGCACTAAAATTGCTCTTGTAGCACTGTGTGTACAAAGGATTAAGAAGAGCCTCTGCAAGAGTCCTTTACCAAGGGGCTAACCACACAAAACAAAAAATATCCACCATATTAGAACGAATCGTAAACCCAAACAAATATTCCACAAATAGGTTTCTATTCCAGCTTTCTTCAGGAATATTCAAGCCAATAATTTTTATTTTTATTTTTATCTAAAATGTTATATTCATGATTGTCTGCAGTAGAAAAAAGATTAAAAAAAAGTGACGAAACTCCAGTACATTTGACAGTTTATCCAAGGTTTACCAGATTTCTCACCAATAAGATATTTTATGATTACTAGAATACCTATTCATTAAAATCGCGATGTTCATCGAAGCAATAAATGAGAAAAACGAATTCACTGCATTTTATGTAAGTTAGGAAATTTAAGGTAATAAATATTCAACTCGACACATGTCTACAACAGTTCATTTTCTATATTCTTCTGATCAGTAAAAAATTATATTGCTTAGGTAACCAAGAACTGTATTCACATCTCAGAAGTCTAGATGCACAAAAAAAAATGCTACATATTTCATTCACATGAAGCTGAATTCATACTCAAACCTATCAAACCTAATTTCCATTAAAACTAAGGCAGAAGAAATAAAAAAGTCGTGAAAAAAAAATCACAAAGGATGAAAAAAAGTGGAACACAGCCATACCTGTGCTAATCGTAGAAGCCTAATTAAGGCTTTCAAAGAATTTGCATCTAGAAGAGGTTCGCCTTCATTTTCCTTAACCTTTAAGCTATCTGTAAGAGCAGACACTGCCCTCCGGCCAATTGTTACTCCAACACCCCTGTCCATTACCGTATGTCGGTCAAAACCTAATCCATTTCTCCTATTATTCAGCCGGTGGCCACCCCCGAAAAGGCTACGAGCCTGATAATGACTCATTGCTCGATCTCTTAACATTTGAGCTTCAGCCAGTAGCGGAGAAGGTAATGCAGACAAAACAGCTTCTGAAGATGTTAGAAGTACCTGGTAACAATGCAAAATCATAGTATTGTTATAAGACAAACAATCACCAAACCCAAGATAATGAAAGAGACAGTTCCACAAACAAACCTCTTCACGTAAATCAGCAGGGAAAGTAGCAATTATCGAAGCGTTGTCCATGTCAACAGGTTGACCTTCAGCCTGTTGTGCGACCCTTTGTGCTCTTTGTTGAGCCAAAACTTCTGCTTGGATATCCGGAGGAAGGGCGGCTAAGAACTCAGGATCAATGTCATCCGCAGAAGGTGGAGCATATGGAGGAGATTGAACAGGCTGAGCTTGCTGTGAAGCAAGGACCTCAGCCCTCAAATCTTCAGGCAAAGCTTCCAAGAATGTAGGATCAATTGCATTAGCTCCAGGAGCCTCATTGTTCAAAGTCATCTGTTCGGCCTGATTAGCTTCTGGAGCAACTAATGTATTTTGGCTGGACAGCTCATCTGTACCATTTTCAAAAGCAGGCATGGGATGGCCAGTTTGATTTATTTCATCGAGGCAAGTCATGTCAACATCAACATTTTCTGGCACCAACGGAGTCTGAGAATCACCTGAGCTAGGCACACTGAAGCCTATGTTTGCTGGCATGTCACTAATATGATTACCTGAAGATCTGTCACGACCCATAGCTTCCACTGTAGCATCATTGACATTATAAGGCAATTCAGAACCATCTTCCTGTTGCAATTCAACCCTTGTGCTCGCAGATGAGTTGACAAATTCTGGCATTGACATGTGTTGCTCGGCAAGTCCATCCCCCTCAACAATATCCATGTTATCATTTCGTGTACTGTCTGAAGAAGGTGCCTGGATTGCCATTGGTTCAGATTCCTGCAAACAAAACCCTGCATCTTCAGCAACAGATTCTGGACAAGGTACACCCTCAGGCCTAGAATTGACTTGATGTGTTGCTTCCACACCCCTGTCCTGGTGCTGATCTTCACTTTGTTGGCTTGTAGTGTTACCGCCATCTACTACCACTTCACTATCAGTTGTACGAGTCATATCTGGCTGCTTGTCCTGCACTCCTGGATTCTGAACCTGCCGTTCAGGAGGGGTGTCAACAGGAGCAATACTGCGCAATTGGGATATAAATTGTTCCTCGATTGCCTGAGCAATAGCAGCAGCATGAGCACTTGCTTGAGGCTGGCCATCATCAGTCCATCGACCATCGCCTGGGCCTCTCCGCCCTGATAACTGCAATGAATCCATACCTACAGAATAATCTGTCAATGGTGGCGGTGCTGCACCACCCAAACGGTCACCAAAAAGATTGCTCGGTACATGATCATATGGAAGAACGGGAGCATCAAACATGTAGAAGTGAGCTACATCTGATGATAAAGCTTCTAAATCACGAGATGAATTTCCACCTCCTGACCACATAGATCCCATATCTCCAGACTGGGATGGCCTTATCAGGAGAGGATGTTGATAGCCATTTGCTTCAGTAACAGATCGCTCAAAAGAAGACCTACTCGTCTGACGCCGTCGATCAAAACCTAAGGGCCTCCGTAAACCAAAAAGGTCATCCACATTTACCCCTTCGAAAGGTTCAGCAGAAACATCAATCAGACCACTTGCAGCTCCAGGTTGCCCCAGTACCTGCAAATGATCAAGACCATCAATGGCTTCCCTCCATCTCACTTGTATGACACGATTCTCATGAAAATCATCGTCGTCTTCATCAATCATCTCATCATTGTAATCATCTCCCAGGCCAGCATCATCATGGTCTTCCACATCGGTATCAGCCAGAGACATCATGCCGCCACCATCTTCTGCTATATCCTCATCCTCATCCTCTCCCTCATCATCATCCTCTTCATCCTCACCATCATCACCCATGTCATCGTCTTCATCACCCATATCATCATCTGCCCTACCCTCAACACGAAAAGTCATTTCAATTTGGTCAGCGTTGTGTAGCACACTGCCTTCTTCCATCTCTTCACGCATAAAATCCATCCCAATCTCCATGGGTTGGTTAGAAGCCATTGGTCCTTGAACTTCAATTCTCATATCATGTTCACCTGACTGATTTGGAGTTGCATCTGGATTACCTTCACTTTGAGAATTACCTTGATCCTGTTGTTCAGTTTGTACTGCATTTCTCACATCCTGCGCACTGCTTATATTATGATTATGCCCCACCGTATCATCAGTTGAAGTAATTACCTGATCATCAGACCTTCCATTTAACACCGTGGATTTTCTCTTATTTGTCTCATCAGGTTTAAAATACTGATCACTAGCATTAGCAGCCCTTGTTAAGCTCTCTAAAGCCTTCAGTATGAGATTCACTGTTTTGGGCGCATCTGGATGGTCTAAATCAATCACCTGAAGGATGCTCGTCAGACACTGAATCATTCCCCCATCTATCATGCTTTTTGCTATGTCCGGTGAAAACCCAGAACCAGGTAGGTTGCTTGATGATGAATTTTTTGACAGAATAGAGTACACCAAATCCACAAAAGCATAAACTTTTTTATCCGGCAATAAGACGCTCTTTGAGAAATTAGTATCAGTGGTAGAAAATGATGATAATGCTTTCACAAGTTCACTGATTACTCGTCTACGCCCTTCACCAGATCGACCACACAGGACTACCAGGAACCAAGAAGCTGTCTCAGACAACTTGTCTCTCCATTCATCAGGTCCAGCAGACTTATCAATGGTGAGTGGAAGCAATCGATGAATGACATGATGAAGTATACCACCATGTCCAGCACTTTCTTGTTGATTAGCTACCCGTGACTGAGTCAAGTCCAAATCCCGTTTAAGTATAACCCCCACTGCATGTACATACATGAGGAGAATATCACTCAGTAACTTGAGAACAAATGTTACCTTGGCCAATCCTGCAAATCTTTCAGAATCAGACTCCACCTTTTTTGTCTCATTCTCATCAACCTTTGATTTACCCTTTACTTTAGAAGCAGGTTCATCTACCTCCATGGAGGATGATTGATTTGCACAGTCTTCCTGACTCTTTGGGAAATAATATTTCAAGACAATCTCTAGAAGCTGATCGATCACTTGAGTAAGATTAGCAGGAATCTTCTTGTGAGTTTTCAAGCACTTAGCTGATCCATCATGTACTTTACTTTCAGGTATGCGGATACACTCATTAGAAGATAATCCAGCCTCACCACCAGATGCTTTAGGTTTGTCCTTTTCCTTCTCTTTTTCTTTCACCAAGACAACAAAAGTCCTGCCTGCGGATGTCTCCAACTGACAAACTGCAGCTGCTGCTTTCATGAAAACCACCGGATCTCTAGATATTACAGGTGCCATTGATGTCAGAAAAGTCCTTGCAGAAGAACGTCCACCATGCCTGTTGCCACCAAGTGTTTGTCGAATTTCCAATTCCATAGCTGTTTGCAGAGTATGCGGATCTTCAAGGAGATGGCGAACAATAGCAGATGCAAGGGAGTCATATCCAGGGAAAAAGCAACTTTTAGGAAGACCAAAAAGAGCCACCAATCCTCCATTTTCAAGAAATTGCAAAGCAAGAGCATGAGTCTTTGTCAAACGAGCACACAGCTGAAGAACAGCCTGCATGATCATAGCTGGTACATGCTGCTTGATCAAATCACAGGCAACTACTAGCACCTTGTGACTCTCTTCCATAGTCAAATAACCAGTTGATTTCCCCAGTATTTTCTCGAATCCAGAACCAGAATCTTTTTCCGGTGCATCTGTAACCTGTTTTTTCTCTGTAGCTGCTCCAGGGATTGACAAGGAAGTACGCTCTCCAGATAATTCAGTCAGAGATCCTGTCTGAGTATCTTCAACAATGTTCTCAGAAATTCTGGGCCTTGATTGCAGCATGTTATCCAAAATAAGCAGCAGAGCACTAATACATTTAGGAACAAGAAGTTCATTGCCTGACTCATCTTTGGCCTTAAAGCTTGTTAAGATATCTATCGCAGCAGACACAATACCATTCTGTGCAGCAATCTCCCTTGTACTTCCATCCTCAGATAGAAGCAATGCTATGACATGTGACAGCATACCCAACGCACTGGTATCCTTAGAAAAATCCAATGGACAAAGCTTTAGCTGCTGAATTAGATAAGATGCAACTCTAGGACGGTCTTCACCTTTGTTCCGGTTGCTAAGTGTCACAAGCAAATCAGTCAAAGGAAAGGCCATCGAATCACTGCTCTGAAACAGCTTGACTGATGCAGCAAGAATATCATCAATAGGAGGAGCTTTCACACAACTCTCTTCTGCCAGCACATCCACAGACTTGTCAGCACTATCAGTCTTAGAAGTTTCAGATGAATTTCCTAATGAAAGAGCCAGTGCCCGTGCCAGTTCATCATCCTCCTGCACAGGATCTTCAGGATGGCTGAAAAGCCACTCCATGGCCATTTCAACGCTATTTGTTTCCACCCTCCTAAGTGCTTCCTCTGCTCTGGCCCTTGAAAAACCCATCTCCATAATGGTTGTAATGGTACCTTCATCAGGTGGTGGGGGCATGAATCTTTGGCTCGTACTTCCAGCGATGCCACTGCGATTCTGCTTCACATCTCCAATACCAGAATATACATGCATTACAAGTGAAACAATGGAAGCAACAAATCCTGGAGTACAATCTGGAAATTTAGGGTGGTTCCAGATAGGAAGTATAACATCAAGAACTTGAGACTGCAGCATACGAACAAAAACTTCCGGTTCCCTTGGTACAGGGAAAAGACCAATTGACAGACCTACTGCAACTGGCTGAACGAGCAACTGTGTCTGGGATGCAGAGGTTGTGGACAAAAGTAAAGAAGAATTCACAAAATACTCAAGCACACGGCAATAGCTTTGTAAAGTATCTAGCAGCCATGAACTATGGAACAATTTACTTCCTTCACCAGTCTTTTCATGATCAATGCTTGATGTTGGCATCCCATATGGTAATGTCCATAACAACTGACTAGTAGCTTCAAACGTTGTGAGAAGCTCCTTAAAGGTACCATGAACATAGAAATTATTTATTGTAGCAGTATAGCATGTACGTCGCCTGCTGTCAAATATAAGTGTCATCATATCATCAACAACTTTCCCAAGGTATCGACACTTAACTGACAATGAAGTATCAGGCCCGGATGAAGAAGAATGTCCAGAAAAACTAAGAGCCTCAAGATAAACTTTTGCTAAGGCAGTCCCAAGAGTTTTCGAAGCCAAACTCAATAATCCAGAGTCAACTCTACGCCTATTTGGTGATGTGAATCCCTTGACAAGAGCTGTGAAAAAGGAACGTAGAGTGGAAGACAGCTTGTTGAGAATTTCTGTAACAAGAACATCAGGACTTTTCCTTTTCACATCCTGGGACACAGTTGCCTCCGATACTGTGGAAGAAGATTCTGAATCAACGCGTAAAGCCTCCAAATGCCGACCTGTCCTTCCACCTCTCATGCGTGCAATTCCTTGTCGAGTACGACGATGCAAACCTTCCCCAGAGCGAACTGAAAGAAACTCACGCTCTCCACCCCAAAAGGGCTGATTCCTAATAGAAACTGGGTTCATGTATCTCACCATTGAAATAGTAGTATCTTCATCACTCTCCCTTCCAGAAGCATTAGATGGGGCTGTTTCAGCACTGTCTTGTTCTTGCTCAGCATTGATCTTCTCATCAGACTTAACCTCATTACACAGAGAAATTTGCCAAAGGATTTCCCTGTATGTACCGCCGAGATCTTTCAACACATCAGCATCTGCTGCACCCAATTCAGACACTACAGTGGTTGTCCCTTTCAACAGAACATTAGATAGAGACAGAATAGCTTCCAGACAGGAAAGATGTTTCAAAATCTTAGTTTGCTTTGCAGATTCCACCAATGAAAGTTGAGTCCCACCAACTGCAATTAAGAGTTCATTTGTTGATTTCAGATGCTCTCTCAAGAATGAACATACTGCCCGAGCCAAAGATGCAGAATGTTGTTGCGAGAAGTTCTTAAATGCAACAGACATACTCTGACCAACAGAAAATGAAAGAGGCATTAAAGGCAAGTTAAACAACTGGAGGACAGCTTCTATACCCTTCTTCTCCACAAATATTCGACAAGTATCCCCATTCTGAAGAATGGTTTCAAGAAGGCGTGCAACATTGCTCACACATTCAGGAAGTACCAGTTCAGCATTTCCTACTAATGAGTCGGAAGATGATTCAGTTCCCTGCTCCGAACTATCCATTCTGGATGACTCCCTCTCATCTGACATTAGCAAATTCTTATCTTCTCCATCGGTTTCCATCGGAACAGGAGTAGAAGAACACGAAGGTTCAGTTGACATGAAAGAAGCATCAACTCCATGTCCAATTTTTGAGATGGCATCTAAAATCTCAATTAGCATATCCACACCAGGTCCACGTAATGAAGAAGCGTGGCGCATTAATTCATCCAATCCACTAGATAAGGAGACAGGTGTATCACTTGTTAGAGCACGCAAATACGTTTTTGAAGTAAATATCTTCACAAAGCACCTCAATGCATTGCGATCTTTCACAGCCTGAAGACCAGTATTATTTAAGCACAGGGCATCCAGACACTGGGGAATGCATGTAATAGCTTCTGCTGAACAAAGAACACCATCCATTATAGCATCCAAGAAGGTAGAAGGAAGACCTGCTTCATTTAAAACTGGAAAACAGGTAGGGTCTTTGTGAATCAAATCACTCATGACTGACGCCGCAAGTGAAAATACCCCACCACCAAAATCTTTTGCTCTTCTGAAGATTACACATAAGCACTTTGGCAATAAACTCTCCTCTGAGCCATAAACACAGGCAGTATTTCCAGGGGCATATGTACCAAGAGATATAGCACGCAGTAAAGCTTTCATCAGCAGTCGCCGATGATATGAAACAAGTGGTTCTGAGTACAGAGGTTGCATGCTGTCTAGCTCAGTGGAAGTTCCTGCAGCCACTTGTGCACTCCCCCCAGTGGTATTAGAATCTTCATCTGGTTGCTTTGGACCATTTTCTACATGAGAAACTTCCACCTGCAGGCGAGAGATGGTATCATCTAAACCGCCCAAGTCCCGGAACAGTGCAGCAGCTGGATTACTATAATCCATGAAAGCTTCTAAAATATGCACAGATGTGCTGACCAAATGCAGGTGTTGTGGATTTGTATCTTTAAGCAGAGGGAGAAGGGTGGGGATAAATCCAGCTTCACGCATGGCTGAACAACCGGATGATGATGAAACCAATACCGTAACAAGAGACAACAAAGACTCAGCAAAAACAACAGACCACTTTGATGTATCACTGATGACAGAATCAATGGCCTTCTGCATGAGGCTGGATAAAATTCCACGATGCCCACCAGATGTAACTGCAGTCAAAACTGTAGGCTGTCGGGACCTATCTTGACACAGAGCAACCAATGAAAGAAGACACAAAATTCGAATTTTCTCGGGAACTATATCTTCAAAGCTCAATAATGACACCAATTCATTCACAAACTCTGGTTCAGTGTTGAAGAAAGAAACAAGATCATCAGCATCGCTGTTTGCTTGAACAAGAACTATGAAGGCATAGAGACGAATGCAGGCATACTGTTGTCTGGTTGCCAAAGACCCAAAAGCCCTTGCAAACCGCAATCTTGTCAATAAAGGGAATCTCAAATTACTGGGTACTTTGTACTCTGCAATCAACTTGCTCAACAGCTCAAGATCAGTCTCTGGGTGAGTGTTGATGTTAGGTAAATGAATGATTTGTAAACCTTGGCTGTGTTCTTCTGCAGTTGCTAATTCACTTGTGTCATTCAATGCATAAAACTCAAAGTGAAGGGTGCATCCTAACTCATAAGCAATTGGGTCACAACCATCCTGTACTGCACAGGCAATTAATCCAAGACCCTCTTCCTTTCCTCCCCAACCTTGTGCAAGAGCAAACAGCTTTGAATTTAATGAAGCATCTCTAATGGAATACTTTCCTACTGTTTTCTTCAAAAATGCAGCCAAAGTCTGCAGGCAAGCCTCAACCACATCCGCATCAGTGCAACCAAGCAAGGATGAGAGATGCTGCTGCAGTCAGAAATGAACCAAAGGCATAGATTAATAAAAACAAATAGAATCGGGAAGAAAAAAAACATGACCCAATAGGATGGTACAATCTGAAGAAAAAAAAAATTATGATGGTACATCTTCGCTCCATGTACGAAAAAAATGGGTGGGGCAGATCATTATTGGCTACCAGCAAGGCAATAGTAATAATACTAATGATGAAATAGATAAAAATCTAATATCGTACTAAGTAATATTGAGCAACCAAGCATTTACCCCAAAGAAATCGACTAGGTAATCAGTGACATGTCTTACCTCATAAGAGCTGTAGAAGTGTTTATTCGTGCAATTCTCCAAAATTATTCTAATTACACGAAGTACTTGAAGAAGGGCTTCTCTTGGAAAAGGCGGATCAGAATCAAGAAAATTATCCTCAACCTGCAAATCCTTCCTAGATTTTATGTGCTTCTCAAAAAATGAATCAAAATGGTTGAACAGATCAATCCAATGATGGAAATCTCCCTGTACCGAAAACAAAAGAAAGTAAATAAAACCGAAATAATAACCACAACAACGTCACAGGCATAAGTTATAAAATCACCTTATCATACTCCCAGATAAAGCCTTTTATGGGTTCCTCTATATTCTCAAGCGGAACAGCGGTTACACTGTTGATGAAGGATCTAATTTTCGGAGGCTGACACAAAACAATGAAGTTAATAACATTCGTAACTGTCATCCAGGCATCAATAAATTCATATATGTACATATACATATGTTAATATATATACAGTATTTCACCTTATCAAACAAACGTACAAAATGCTAGAAACGAAACGATTTTGTTTAAAATGAAGCTCTCAAATTGAACACTAACAAAGAAATGTACAGAGAATGGAAAAATACGGAGAAATTAGTATACATAGTATTGCAACCAATGAGGATTGCATATAGAACATAACGCCAGCAATAGTCGAGTTCACAACTGACCCCAACATACCATACATGTCTTTAACAATTTCAGGAATTACTGAATCCCTCGAACGTTTCATTCACCGCCCTCATGCAAATTACGATCATTCATGCATTTAGCGGTATCATCTAACTCCTTTAGCTAACATAGTCTCGACGAGTTGAGCAAAAAGACAGTCTATCTAATCCCATCACCTGCTCCTATATCATATAGCAGTAACAATTACCTATTTTCGATAAGCCTAAGACCTAATTATAGTCTTTGTGCAACAAATTAGTGATAAATAGCTACAACATTTTAACTTCGTGTTACTATACATATCATCATTAACACTCTGAATATACAAAAATTCTGGTCATTAAAACCGAACGAACACGAATGACAACAACACATTAGAAAAACAGACCTAAATATCTAACGAACAAACAAAGCAAACACAGAATCGAATTGAATTTTGAGATGAAAAGATATATATACTAACCACTTCAACGGTTCTCCTCTTTTTTAACTTCATGATGGAGCTGAAAGCATTGCCCGAACCAGAGCGGCGGAGGTGGCGGTGGGGGAGGCGGAGCCGATGATGATGATGATCAATCGCTGATTGGAGAATTTGATTGATCGGAACAAAGAGAGTGAATTCAACAGTGGCGAACGAGAGTGAGGTTTTGTTTTGTGTTCACAAAAAGCGAATTCAAGGTGATCGGATCGATGATTGAGAGAGATAAGTCTGCGATCGAAATTAGGGTTTTGATGAGATCGCAGAAAATTGGAGAAGAAGGAATTTTAATAACTGAGAGAGACGAAGCTAGAAGAAGAGAGTGTCGTCGTATATATTGGAGGAGAAGAAAAGGAGTTTGTGAAGGAAAAAATAAAAATAAAAAAACTGAGAGAGAGATAAAGGGCGGAGATAAATGAAAATAAATAAATAAATAAAGATAGTACGAGTCTTTTTCTTTTTATTTCTGTATTTTTGTTGTCTCTATTTGACATTTTTTTTACATTTTTTTTAATTGAAAAATTTTGGTCGGAAAAGAATTTATTCAGTTATATTCGGGTTACCAATTGGTAGGATGATAATGGGTAAAATAGAGTATTAATATTAAAATATTGTATTCATATTCTATGTCCGTATCCATTTCGATATCCGTGATATTATATTTGTTTGTCGACACAATATATGATATTAAGGCACAATATTATAGTTACAATGAAATTATCATTAAGTAATATATGAAAGGAATTTAAAAAGAGAGTGTTTGTCAAATTGATACCATGTATCTTGATCAGGTAATTAATTATGGGAGAATTACATATAAGGTCATATACATAAAATGTATACTAGATAAAGTCACTACACAATTTTATCCCAAATAAAGTCATTTGACATAAAATTTAAAATAAATAAAACCTTAAAATTCAATATAATTATATATATACCATCGTATATCAACATAAAAATCAATCACAAAATCATCTACTATTTCATTTGTTCAAACCCAAAACTCTAGCAGAGCAATCCATCTATTCTCTCTTCATTCGCAGCTCTCTCCACGTTGTTTCCGCCTCTCCACATCGCCACCGCCACCTGATTCTTGATTCCAATCGGTACAACTCTCTCTCTCTCTCTCTCTCTCTCTCTCTCTCTCTCTCTCTCTCTCTCTCTCTCTCTCCTACATTTAAACCACTCACGCGTCGAAGGTGCATGGATCAGTTACCTCTACCACAGCTAGCCATCACCGATTTGATCGATCCATTCTCTCCAGGGAAAGAGACTCAGCTCGCCACTCCATCTGTTTCGATCTGAACTCTATCATAAGGTTTGCAGTAGATATATACATGTGCCGCTATAAACCCTAGCCTCTGCTGATGGCTCCTCTCGCAGCTGCAAAGCTTTTCCAGTCGCAACTCGCAGCAGAAATAGGTAAAGGTTATAATATTTACTGTATTTGTGGTAGTAGTGCATATGTGAAATAGTAGTAGTGCATATGTGAAATAATAGTAGTGCATATGTGAAATGGTGATAGTAGTGCATGTGTGAAAGTGGTAGTAGTACATATGTTGAAGTGCAATAGTGTATATGTGAAAGAAACAATAGTAGTGCATATGTGAAATTGTGGTAGTATGCATATGTGAAACAGTGGTAGTGCATATGTGAAACAGTAGTAGTGCATTTTTGATTCAGTGGTAGTAGTGCATATGTGAAACAGTGGTAGTGCATCTGTGAAACGGTAGTAGTGCATCTGTGAAACAGTAGTAGTGCATTTGTGATTCAGTGGTAGTAGTACATATGTGAAATAGTTGTAGTACATATGTGAAACAGTTGTAGTGCATATGTGAAACAGTAGTAGTGCATTTATGATTCAGTAGTAGTAGTGCATTTGTGAAATAGTGGTAGTGCATATGTGAAACAACGGTAGTGCATATGAGAAACAACGGTAGTGCATATGTGAAACAATAATAGTGCATATGTTATTTAGTGGTAGTAGTGCATTTTGTGAAACAGTGGTAGTGCACTTGTGAAACAGTAGTAGTGCATTTGTGATTCAGTGGTAGTGCATGTGTTGTTAAACAATAGTGTCTAAGTTGTTAAGCAGTAGTGTTTATTTTGATGTCAATTTTGCTGTTTGGCATAGGAAAAAATGGTAGTAGAAGTCAAAAAGAGGAAGACGGCAAACCTGAACGCTCATTTCGACTACACAACAGGAAGATGGCGTAGTGTAGTGACAGCTTTTACATTGTGTTAGGGTCTATGTTGAATGTTTTACATTGTGTTGCAGAACAGTAGTACTTACCACGTCTTCAAGTAGTACCCTGAATATTTTGGAGTGGTGCTTACTAGAGACCGCAATAGTACATTGTGTTACAGAACAGTAGTACTGACAATGTTTTGAAGTAGTACCCTGAATGTTTTCGAGTAGTGTTTACTAAAAACAACAGTAGTACATTGTGTTATAGAACAGTAGTCCCTCATTATTATTTTTTTCTCTCTCTAAAATTTTAAAGAAGACAAAGAAAGAAAAGTTAATATAAAAGAGCAAAATTGGAAAAACAGAAAATATGGATAAAAAAATGATCTTAATTAGGATAAAAAGTATAAATGACTTGAAAAGTTAATATAAATGAGCAAAATTAGAAAGACAAAAAATATAGATAAAAAAATAACCTTTATTAAGATAAATAGTATAAATAATCTTATAAGGTCTCTAATTAATCTTATAATTATCTATATAACAAATTTGAATAATGAGCGACACAACTCCGAAAGCATCATTTTTGTTAGTTTGCTACCGCAACCTGCTTATTGGATCTCGGTTGATTGTGGCCTCTCTTTCGCTTCCCTGTAAACATTGTTATTCGACCATCAATCTTTGCTAGAGCAAAAGTCAAAAAGTTAAAGGGCTAACTACACACTACAAAAAAAAACACTTGCATGTTTGTTGAAACTCTTTTTGCTATGATGTTTGTTATTTACTCTAATGAAGTAGATTCTTAACTTTTTGATGAGAAAGTTGGAAGGAAAAGTAGACCACCCACTTTGGTTATTCTCTTCTTTAGTGCAAATTCAGCTTAACACAAAACTTTTTAACATTATCACGTTATACTAATATTGTTCCGTTACACTAATAAACTATTTTATTTGACATGCATATAAGATTGATAAAATGTAAAATGTTATTTATCTATTGTTCACAATGTTTTAGAAGCACTATGAGTAAGTTCACCCATTAAATAACAGGTCAGAATTATTGGGGCTTTAAACAGTATGTTAATGACGTATCATTTACTTTTTTATGATATTTTCACTCGTTTGGTCAAAATCTAGGTCAAAACTTTATTTTATATTAATTATTATCTCATTATTCATTATTAATAAATTTAAATACAATGTATAATTAATTTTAATGATATTAAAATTTAGTTGAATAATACTTTTATGACTATTTAAAGAAAATAAAATAATCAATTATTCAAATGTACCACGTGACAACCAGGTTAAGAGAAAAAGCCGAAACTGACCCAGAAAATGACCCATGGGAGCTCTTGCCTACGCAAGAAACTATGGGTGAAAATTGATTTTTTTGAGATATTTAGCTTTTTGGGGCATGATCTATGTGACAACTATACTATAATGACTAAAATGGATGGATGACTTGCTCTAAAGACACATATGAGATGTGAAAGCGAATTCCAACAAATGACAGTCAGGGCCGGTCCTGAAAAATTGAAGGCACAGGGCGAAAACTTAACTTGGATCCTTAACGAGAAAAAAATCAATAAATTTTAGACAAAAAAATGGTTGCAAACAACTCAAATATACACTAGTATTAATATCGTAATATTGTGCCCATAACTAAGTTTTTTTGCTGAGTTATTTAGCAACATGATAATAACAAATAATAATGTCATTTGAAGAATAATGGCTGCAAACAAATCAAATATATAAGAATACAAATAAACAATGAAGAGACAAAGAAAATTATCATTTCTCTGTTAAATATTGCTAACTTGTTTAAGTTAAAGAACCTAAAAGATGAACCTTCTCAACACATTTCATCATCTTGTTCTTCTCCTTTTAAGTAAGTTAAAATGAGTTAGAGGTCCATAGGAGTCATAAGCATTATATCAAGCACTTGGTGGACATCTTAAATCAACTCACAAGTAAGCTAACATCTTTCTAAGAAATTGAAGGAAAGAAAATAAATGATTTTTCAATTGCGCAAATTACAACAACAATATAACAATAATGAGACTAATGATCGAGTAACAAACTAAACTCGTGAAATTACCTGATTTTGTATTAGTACAGTACCTGCACTCGCAACCAATACACCCAACCGACTGAGAGATAAGGCTAACTTAGAGGAATTACTAGCATTATTTATATGGAGAATGACAGATAAAAAAATTAAATGATTGTGAAGAAAATGAATCATCTTCTCTATTTATTTGTAATGAGTATATGAGTTATGTTCTCCATGATCGATGATAGAACTTGAAAAATTGGGATGAGTGAATATTGAAAAAGAAGAGAAGTTGACAAATGCAAAGAGAAAGGCTTCTAAAGTGTACGCAATATTTATTTATTTATTTATTTTTTATTTGTATACTGTAAAAAATATTGGAGTCCTGAGTAATTTGGGCCAGGCCGGGTGCCCTGCCTGCTCTCTCCCTCGGGCCGGCCTGATGTCAGTGTAGAAGTTAAAAAAAGTAAAAATAAGGACCTTTATTATTTCCTACTCCCAGAGTAAAAAAAAAAAAAAAACTTTATCTGCTACTTTTTTAATTTTTCATATGAGTTATATCCTATTGCGCGCTCTCTGTTCCTGCTGAGTCTCGTCAAAAAACTGTGCCTGAGCTGCTCCAATGGCACATGTCCTTTCTTTCCATGTTCTTCTATCTGCAGAAAACCACAGACCTTCATCTTCATCATATTCTTCATCAACCAAGTACCAACAGAGAACAAAGACATCAGTTTCTGCTCCCAGAAAAGGTAAAACCAAAAAAATGGTGAGAGAAAAAAAGTGTATAAGAAACTCTTGGTTGCATTCAAAATGGTTTCTTTATCGTTAATTTAGTGAAACCCAGATGGGTTTTATGTTACTATCGCTCAAAGTTTGTAACTTTATAGGTAAATTCAATCCATCACGCAAAACCCAGAAGCTGAATTCGGAGGTTTCTACTCATAGAGATGGTAAGTGTGTGTGTGTAATTGTTAAATGTGAAATTAGAGTTCTTATGGGGATGAATGTTTGGATTATGTTCTCTACATTGTTTTGCTAGCTTCGAACATTGTGATGATAAAGTGGTTTATATTGTTACTGTGTCTAAAGACTAGTTTTTATAGGTGAGTTCAACCCGGCACGTAAAATTCAGACGGTTAATTCGGATATTTCTCCACACAGAGCTGGTAAGTGTGTTTCGTGAGCTTCCCTTATCTGCACTTAATTTTTGGAACTATGGAGTATGTGGTGTGGGAGTCTTTGTTGCTTATGAGTTTGATGTCTTTTAGTTTTGAATTGTATTGGGTTGCTTAGTTTCTGCGGTGAGATTGATGAGAATAGAGATGGGAGGTGCATTTGCGGATCTTCTCAATGAGAAAGGGAAGGGCTCGGGTGAAAATGAGATGGGATATGTTGGAAGAACTCTTGGTTTTCGGACACGAGATTTAGAGGATCGTGATCTTAGACTGGTTAGCTTGCTATTCCTCATGTCAAGATACTTCAAAAATGTTAGTTACTATTTACCTGTAAATGGGGTATAATACCGAACTATGCATTGCGCATCTCTTTGGTAAAATTGTAAGATCATTAGCTTACCGTCTTGATCTAGTACAGAGCTGAAGTTTTGCTTTAAAATTTGATTATATTTCCTCTTCATTCCACTATATAGGTCACTGAAATTGTTGGAGGCACCATTCGTTGGAAACGATATCTTGATCATTTGATCAGTTCAATATGTACTGACACAAACACATTTAGTAGGATGGAACCACTTCTTTTACAGGTGTTTACCCTCTCTCTAATTTTATTTACATAGTAGATTTCATGAACTTACAACTATTACAGACAGTGTCATGTGATCAATATGAAAATTACAACAATGTCGTATTCTTTTATATGATTATCTATAATGTTAGCAATTGTTGCAGTGTGGTGGAGGAGAAGATTAAGGTATGTAGTAATTTCCCTGGAATTTGGAGTTAGGATCTCTTTTCTACTGTTTCAGTGCTGAGCACCATAACTATAAAAATGAAATTATTTGCAGTTTATCTCATGTAATAGTTGGAGGGTGTGACCTTACTATCCAAGTAGCTAATTTTGGTTCTCTCTATCCTGTAGATTCTACGAATCGGTTGCTACGAGATTGTCAAGCTTGATATGCCACCATATGCTGTTGTGGATGAGGTGACTTTCTAAGTCTTTATTTTGGTTCCCTTCAGTTGATCAGAATAATGTGGCTTTTAAGATATTCAAATATGTCGTATCTTGCCAGAAAATTCTGTATTTCCTCCACATGTGGAGTTCATAAAGTTTTATTGGTTTAAATGTTCATCAATGACCATTCTCGGATCCTGAACTACTTGATTCTCTTCTCTCCATTTAAATGACAATGTCAGAGTTCTTGTATGTGTGTTATTGAGTAATTTTTCTAAATGTCATAGATCTTATAACAATTGCAGAATGTGAGGCTTGCCAAAATTGCCCTTAGACATGGTGCCGGCAACATGGTCAATGGAATTCTCCGGAAGCTTGTTCTACTTAAGGTTTGCCATTTTGCAATTGATATGCAATAACTGTCATTGCTTTGGATTTAAATTTACTATTTTCTTTTTTCCAACTTGGCTTGCAGGAAAGTAACTCTCTTCCTCTACCCAAAGTGGAGGGTGATGATCGCGCACAAGCCCGTGCTCTTGCCACTCTGTACTCTCACCCTGTTGTAAGTATATAGTCGCACTTTTGTGTTCATACTTCTGTTGAACAGTAGGATAATCTGGGGACTGTCATAGACCTATCGATATATTGTAAGCACCTATTCATTATGGAACTATTGTCAACCAAAGATGCTGTACCACTATAACCCTTTGGAAAATCATTACTGCAAAGTATTTGCAGCTTTCCTTAAAAATATGTACATACATGTGGATGAATGATAGATTGAAATTGCCAAACCTTGCATAGCCAGTTGTAAATTTCATTTACCTACCCTCATTGTAATCTATTTTCTAGTGGATGATCAGACGATGGACTAAGCATCTGGGACAGGAAGAAGCAATTAGATTGATGGCATGGAATAATAGTGATCCTAGTTTTAGCTTGAGGTGTTTAGTTTCTTTCTCTTTCCTTTGATGTTTCCCCTGTCTACTTTCTTTCTCTCCTTTCTTTTAGACATGTTTATCTTGATTGCCTTCTACTGGTTCTGATTTCAGGGCAAACAGTGTGAGAGGTGTTTCAAGAGCTAGACTTGTGGCACAGCTTGATTTATTGAAGGTGTGTGATTATTCTTTTCAGTTTGTAATCATGTAATGCTGAAGATGATTCAAAATGAAGAGCTGTTGTACCCTTGTAAAAGAATTGTCATCTCTTCTAAAAGCTTTAGACTCATACACATGCATGATTGTGCAGAATACATGGTTTTGCTGGTATGACCTTATATGACCAGATATACCTGGTCAGGTTATTAATTTTTTATTCTTGAAACCTCAGGTCTCACATGAGCTCTCGCTACATTTGAAAGATTTTGTCCGTATGAAAAAAGGGTTGCAGGTATGACTTAACTACATACTCTTCAAGTTTTCTGTCTAGGCGTACGAATGTACCATCTTCATCTTGACATAGACATTACTGACTTGAAATGTAAACGTTCAGTTCCTAGTTTTTGGAGAACAAATCAAAGCGATAATCAGTTATTCTTTCCGAAGAAGCTGGTAAAGGTTCTACACTTCTAATCACTAACCACCCAAATCATGTTGATTTTCAGATTGTAATTCAAGCTGGATTGTTAAAAGAAGGTTTATGTTCAGTGCAGGACGAGAGTGCAGGTCAGCTATATCTTCATTTTCATTCAAGCAAAATTTCGGTGAATGCATTTTGCTAGTTTGTGTAAATAGAATAATTGGGTCTCAGTTACTTGCAAGCTATTTTGTTATTGTTTTTGTTTGCCAAAGAAGTGCCACTGGCGTGTAAGATAATTATTGTAAAGAATGTATTTTGTCCACATACTCTTGTATGCAAACAGAAATTTATATTTTCGGCCCTACCTGTTTCTATATAGCGTGGACTATATTCTGGAGCTCAAGTCAGTTTTATTATTGGAACATTTATATAGCGGTCTCCTTAAATTGTGTACTGCAACCTCATTGCAGGTCTTGTAGTTTCTGTTGTTGATCCTCAACCTGGTGAAACTATTATTGATTGCTGTGCTGCTCCTGGAGGAAAGACTCTTTACATGGCGTCTCTTTTGAGTGGCCAAGGTATCCATCGCTTAACTTTTTAGTTTTGCCTACTGAAGAAACTATATAATAAGTTGGAGCCTACTTGTAGTCCACTCTAATTGTTATCTGGTTTCAGGTATGGTATATGCAATTGACATAAATGAAGGTCGATTGAGAATCCTCAAAGAGACGGCTAAGTTGCACCAAGTAGATAGTGTCACCACAACTGTCCATGCTGATATGCGTAGTTATGCAGTAAGCTATCCTCTTTCTACAACATTGAATTTTCCTTGGGATGTGAATTTTCTTAAGTTACCCTCATCTTTTCTCCAGAATAATAATACTATGAAGTGCGATAAAGTTCTGTTGGATGCTCCATGTTCTGGACTGGGTGTTCTCTCCAAGGTGATTGTATAAGAATTTCACGTTTAGGGTCTGTACCAACTTTCTGTTCAGTTATTTGATGCTATATTTTTTATTGACTTTTGAAGAGGGCCGACTTGCGCTGGAACAGGAGATTAGAGGATATGGAGGAGCTTAAGACTCTACAGGATGAGCTCCTTGATGCAGCTTCTCTGTAATAATCTCTCTGAACTCAACTTCTTAAGAACATAAAACATGTTTTTTTTCAATGTCCAGAATGTGGGAGACTTGAAACGAATTGAAGAAATCCAAAAAAATTCAAAATGCACGCAATGTCTAACATTGATGACCAAGTTGAATAGTGGAAAAAATTATTACCTGAAAATATGATCCCCTTTCTATAAGAACATAATTTCATGCTAACTGTTATTTTTTATTTTTCTCATGATATGTATGTGTATTTACAGATTAGTCAAGCCCGGTGGCGTTTTAGTCTACAGTACTTGCTCCATAGATCCGGAAGAGAATGAAGAGAGAATTGCTGCATTTCTTCTCAGGCATCCAGTAAGGACCGGCATAATTAGATTTTTCTTTAAGTGCTTTGCATGTTCAACTTACCTGCAAAGATCACGTTTCTTTTAATGCATTCTTGTGCATCTTACTTATCGCTACTCTTCCTTGCGTTTCAGTATTTCTGCATAGATCCTGCCGACAAATATGTTCCATCTGAATTCGTAACGGAACATGGTTTCTATTTCTCAAACCCTGTCAAACATTCCCTGGATGGGGCTTTTGCTGCTCGTTTGACTCGATCTTTGTAAATGTAAGTATGGCAAGAGCTTCAATTCCTTTGTTTGCGTTTGGACTTCCACTAAAAAGAACAATAATGCCTGTGCTAGTTTCTGTGAATCTTCTTTTAAACAAGATATTCTGGGAGCATAATTTGAGATCTTTCTTTTTTCCTGAACAGGAATCGGATTCTGGAGATATGTTCATACAAACTATTGCATATCCTTATTGGTGAGTTTGAATGAGAGAATAAATACTATTTCTCCAAAAATGAACTGAACAAACAGCTAGCTAAGATCAGCTCCGTTTACAGATCTCTTACTTGTCATCAAAATCTCTATTAACTCTTGTGGGCTAATAATGCATATTGATGTGGTCTTTTAACAGGCACAACAAGGATGACTTACATATAAACAACCTTTCGACATCTTGGAGAGGATGAAGTCATATTACGTGCGCCAATAATCCGAGTTAGGCGTGCCAAATTGCCAATGAGTAGAGCAAAGATGATCTGCAACAACGTTGCAAAGTGGATCAAAAGTTAGGAAACACATCGACCTTGACATAGGTGGCTTTAGACTCTACATTGGATTCTCTGAAGACATAAGAGCTCTACCAATTCAGGACTCGACTTTTACCCCATGACAGAAGCACAGCTGAAATGCTTACTTACCTACCATATACATCGGCAAACGGTCACAAAGATCCTTGTCACCAGCCATCACAGACCACTTAGAGAGTTTGGAACATGGTTGTGACTAAATCTCACGTTGTAATTCTGTATAAATTTACCTAAAACATACTAAAAGAGTCTCAAGTAGGGAAGTTTATGAAGTAACAGTAGTAAAGCTCTTATGCTCACAAAAAAGGCCAGACACGTTCTAGTCGGCTTCTAAATTCTCAATTTCTAATATGCCAATTAGCCTATATATTTTTTTCTGAAATTTCACACAATTGTTGTTGTTCAATTAGAAAAAGAAGAAGAAGAAGAAGAAGAAGAGAAAAAAGCAAATATTTTCTTCGTTAGTGCTTTTTAAAATCAGAAGACTCAAAACGACGTCGTTGGAGTCAATGATCTTCTTCTCTTAAACCCCGAAGAAACCTCAAGGCCCTTCTTCATCTCACCATGAAGATCACTCCCCGGCCGGTGGTGACGTCACTCTCACGTGCCCTGTCACGTGCCCTATGCTCCTCCTCCACCGCCGCCTCAGACGCCGCAACTTTTCCCCTGAAGAACGTGACGAAATCGAACTTCGAGCCTGCGCTGGCCGAGCTCCGGCGCCACGTGGCGGCGTCGGACTTCGTGGCGGTCGATCTGGAGATGAGCGGAGTCACGAGCGCGCCGTGGAGGGACTCGCTGGAATTCGACCGAGCTGACGTCAGCTACCTGAAGGTGAAAGACTCCGCCGAGAAGTTCGCCGTGCTTCAGTTGGGCGTTTGTCCATTCCGATGGGACTCATCCAAACAATCCTTCATCGCTCATCCGTAAGCCTCTTTTTCAATCCTTAGATTTTTAAATTTAAATTTTGGGGATTATTCAGCTGATGTCAGGCTTTAGTCATCATCATGAACATTTCTTGTGTTAGCTGTGTTTGGTTGCCCATTGAGGATTGTAATAAAAGATGAGAACTTTAGATGATCAATGCAGTTTGGCATTGTTTTCCAGAAAGAAAAAAACTGCTTTTGGGAAAAGCCATTTTTTTCAGAATGGCTTTTTTCAACAGCAGTTTTTGCCACAAGCAATGCCAAACTTTGTGGTATTGGAATTGGAAGCAATGCTCGTGTTTCGCAGTGCAGGGATTAGTTTTCGTTTTTATGTAGTGGAAATAACAATCTTGTCTGCCCCTGTGTACTTTAGTCATCATTGTTTCTTTAGCCATTTGTGAAGTTTTAGTTTTGTGGTTTCGGATTTGGAACAAAAGGGCTGTTGTTGGATTTGTTTGTATAGTTTATTGATCTGCTGGTTTGTGTTTATTTGGCAGGCACAATTTCTATATTTTTCCACGTCAAGAGCTTCAATTCAAAATCCCCTCTTATGAGTTTCTCTGCCAGGCTACATCGATTGACTTCTTGGCTAAATACCAGTTTGATTTCAATGTGTGCATACATGAAGGTACTGCAGTTTCGGTTTATTTTCAAAGAAATGAGCATGTGATAAAATTTTGTAACTAAAAAGTATCTTAATTGCTCAAGCGCTTTTATAGTACCTTTTTAGTCTCTGAAGTTGAAGTTTTGGACATGCTCAGGAATATCGTATTTATCCAGAGGACAGGAAAGTGAAGCACTGAGATGTTTAAGGTTGACACACCAGGACGAATATAACTTGAAAGAAGTAAAGGATGTTCCTTTGGATAATAATGTGGATACTCTCACCACTGGAAGGACGAAGAGTATAGTAGATACTCTCTTCACCGAAAGGATGAAGAATACATTCACTGCATGGCGTGATGGATTGTTGAGAAATAGAAAGGGAGGGTTCCAAGTTCAGGGAAACTCAAATAATCGCCAACAGTTACAGACCATTTTCTTTAAGATGCGTCCAGCTCTTAGTCTAAGTGGATTTACATCTCACCAGCTTAGACTAATTCAATTGGTAATTTATTTATTATTATTATTTTATTTTTTTACATTCTGTGGATTTCTCCTCACTGTCATTGCTCTAGCAAGCTGATTTTAACACTGAACTCATGTAGGTCATTACAAGGAATTTCCAAGATCTATTGTATGTTCAGGTAGATGGGGAAAATTCCAGTCAACAGAAGCTAGTTGTGCATACCGATTCGAAGGATGACAAGGAGACACTTATGGTAAGTATATTTTTCCCCTTGCTAGATCTGTTTGTGACTTGCTGTCTGTGTATGTGAAATTTCCAATTGCATTTCAAGTGTGAAAGACACTTGGTACGTTACCTTGTCAAATAGTGTTCACTTTCAGCCATTATAACTCCCCCCCCCCAAACTTTTCTTCTCTATAAAGGTCTTGGTGGTTAAAATGTTTTAGCCTGTTGGCATTTTGAGAAATCTGAACTGAATATTGTAAGGTATTGAAGTTTTCTGTACGCAAACATTTGCAGAAAGAAATGAAGGATGAGCAGCTTAGACAAGCAGAGATGAAAATTCAAGCTGCGGTGGGGTTTCGTCACGTTATTGACCTTCTGTCCTCAGAAGAAAAGCTGATTGTTGGCCACAATTGCTTGCTGGGTAAAGATAAAAATTCTAGTTTCTTTAATTGGTTGATTTGGCTATTTCAAAAAACATTAAAAGGTAAATTTGGTTAGTAAAACTGCTGAGACAACTTTATATTTTTCTCTGTCATACAGATATTGCACATATATACAGCAAGTTTGTCGGTCCTCTTCCTTCAACTGCTGAAGAATTTGTCTCTTCTGTTAACAAGTTCTTTCCGCACATCATTGATACCAAAGTTCTTTTGAATGCTAATAATGTGCTTCAACAACGGATGAGGAAACATAGAACATCACTGTCTTCAGCATTTGCATCATTATGTCCACAAATTTCTCGTGGGGCAAAGAGTACTGATCTGGCATACCAATTGTGTGTCAAAGTTGAGGTTCAGGTTGATGATTTGAGGTTTGCTTCTTCCGCTCCCTGGAAATAACATGACCTCTATTGCTTTACTGGTTTCATTGCTATATCAAAAGATAACAAGGTTAAAACACTTAATTTACTTGATGCGTCTAATTCTTTATTTGTCACATTCATGGAAAGTATGGAAAGAAAGATAAAGAGTGAAAGCAGACTTGAACTTTCTGATTATTTTTTCAAATGCAGACCATAAGAAATTATGACTATCGAGATCTGACAGGGAAAAACTAGGCATGGAAATTGTTATATATGGACAACGTACATAGAATATGACCAGTTTATGCATATTTGTCTGCTTGCTTGTATTAACTGGCTTTATGGGATGCGTAATAGTGTTCATTAGTAGGGATAGTTGTCTTCCAAAGTAATAACTCATTCACATTGAAGAACAAAAACATCTGTGGAGACGTCTTAGAAATAACTCTTTCCCATCTGAATGATCTGCTTGCAGGTCCTCCAACTGGAACTCTGGAGCCAAACACGAAGCTGGATATGATGCTTTCATGACAGGATGCGTCTTTGCACAGGCATGCGGTCATCTAGGCATTGATTTTGATGCCTGTTTGCCCTCAGAAATGTTGGCCCAAAATGAAAAACTCCAGAAGCAGACCAACCTTCTATTCCTTAGCTGGAGTCAAGGAGATATTATTGATTTGACAACTGGAAATATGAGTCCGATGCTTGTGGTAACCAAGAAGAAAATGAAGTACCAGGAGATTTTATTTAAAAACATTGCTTTAATATGGGGATTTTCATCCAAAATGAAGTCAAAAGAGATAAGAGAATGCATATCTAAAGTTTTTGGCCCGTCCTCAGTTGTATCTATATATCACATGGATGAAACAGCTGTGTTTGTTCAGTTTAACAAGCAAAAGTTGGTATCCGAGTTTCTCCATTTGAAGGACAGTCTAGAGACAAAGGATGGTCCTGCCTCCGTCCTGCATCCTCTTGCAGTACTATTGGAAGGTGGAAATACCCGAGCTGCTGATTATGAAACCTACAAAGAAATTTGCAGTTCCCCCAAATCAGAAGTCTTGTTTGCAGATCAAGCGGAGGCATTTGGTATCAAATGGAAAACCAAGTTGGTCGAGCCTGATGCGTCGTTGGATAGCATAGAATGTCAAAGTTCAGGTGAAAACAATGCAGTGACTTCGACTTCAAAGTCTGAATCACTCGAAACAAAGAACACTGACAATGTGAAAAGTGATTCATCAAGTGCTGGTATCTCAAATTATAAGATCATAGATTCTCTAATTGCTGCTAGAGGCGATCAGGTCAGACCTAATTTGTGACTTGGCTTTGGATTTTGCTGAATCAGTCACCAAAGTAAATTATAAAGATTCTATCTATGAAGACCTTTGTCTTCAGAAGTCTGTAGTTTACCAAAATTTTAGCACACTTCCGTTAGGAATAGAGAATAGGAACAACAGAAATGTGATTTAATCATTGTTGGAAACAGCGCAGTGTACTCGATGGCAAAGAAATCACAAGTCTTGTTCATTTTCATTGTATATTGGTTCCAAGCTTTGTACAAGCGCTTTGGCAAGTCAGCAGTGATTAGACATTGGCTCTTGAATCAAATTAGATACCAGTTCATTCACTTGTGTATTTTCTCATTTCTTCTAAGAGTGAAACTTGTATATAAAGGATTTTTGACAAGGACTTGGACACGGAGAGTGATTGTAATCTTATCTTCCCGTGACAGAAATTTGATTGAGAAATTAGTATTGCAAAGAATATGGGACTGATGAAAGCTCCTGAAAGCTACTCTGGTAGGTTACCTCAACTATTCATCACTAGTCATATGGTATTGATAGAGATTTTTCCTTACCTATACGCAAGAGACACTATCAAAACAAAAAAGAATAGAACCCTGTTCTAATTGCCTAATCTTGAGATGAAAATTTGATAATAGTGTGGTCAGATCAACATATCAAATTTGCAATTGAATCATCATTTGAGCTTATTCAAGAACAAATGGTGATGCCATTTGAAAGCTTCATAAAGCAAAGTACTTCATACAATCTTCAACATACAAGAAAAACTAAGACATTTAAGGTGAGTTTAGAAATGTTTAAAAGTGATTTTGAGACACAAACTTTGTCTAAGCTTTCCTGCTAAAAAAACCAATATCAGATGTTGACGTTCAACCTATAAACTTATTCATGTTTAAAGCTCTGCCGCACATAGAATTTTCACCTTAGTCAAGATTGAAAGGTCATGAAAACAGTGCCCTCCCTCTCTCCATCACGCATGAAATGTGTGTCGGACACCCTTCTGTGAACCTATGATCTTCCACCTGAACAAAACTCGTCAACATCTACCTTCCACTTTCAGTTTCACAAAATTTATGAACTATCTTATCCGTTACTAACTTTAATAACTCCACCATGACTCCATGAGAGTCACAGACAATGAAGGGTCTTGAAAACAACTAGTTTTTTCACCTCACTAGCCGGTCATAGTCCACCAGTCACCGGCTATAACCTTGTAGCCAATTCCCCTATAAATTTCTCGAGTGATTACTGATAAGTACTCTTTGGTTATAATTCTTAGGTTGTTCTTCCTCTTGAAAACTTTTGACCCTAGAAGATATGCATAGGTTGTATGTGTATACTTATGAAGATCATGATTTGTAGCTCGAAACATATGAAGAACCCTTAAAAGGGTACGTGTGTGATCTTTGACCTGTTTATCTCTCTCCCTTTTTTTCTATAGTTTTGAATCTGATCCATGCATGTGTTTCTGAACCACTAAGGCGACTAAGCATATGTTTCAACTTTCAAAGCTACAGATTTCTTTTGATACCTTAGTTTTCCAGCTTTCTTTTGAATGCTATCTCTTTGGTTTACACTGCAGGAATGATGGTGAATCTGTGGTGGTTTATGTGGGGAGCTAGCTAGAGATTATGTTGACAGAAGAGAGAGAGCATAACCCGGCATTGGCTAAAGAGAGCTTTGTCACTGTTGGGAGTGTGCTCTCTCTTCTTCTATCAACATCACCAGGTCTGCTAATTCCCACTTCCAATCGTGTCACCGGCGCTGTCTGATCTTCATCAGGTACAATAATGTAAAATCTTCTCTTGATCTCATCCATAGCCACATTAAACTAGGACATAGAAGAGTACTATGCCTCTTTTGTAAGCACAAAGTTGTCCTTGTGAACTTGATTGTAAGCATTTTAAAGGTCTTTATGGTTAATACTGCAGGGATGATGGTGAATCTTTGGTGGTTTATGTGGGGACCTAGACTTTATGTGTGAGCGAGCGAGCTCATTTTACATGTTATTGTTCATATGAGTGAGTGAGACGAAGCTGCAGGTTCTACTTTCCCTAATCTCTCTTATCAGGTCTTGCCTAACAATTCTTTTGTTCAATTCATCTTCATTGTTCCTTTTTGTCGCGTTTAGCTTCACTGGCTTCTTTTGTTTTGGTTATCTTTATTTGGTGGCTTAAGAGGTTATAAGGTCAAGTATTTCGCAATCTGTTCAGTTGGGCAGTGGATTCTAGAAACGAAACGTCTGATTATAAGTTTGTTTGAACTAGTGATAATGAACTTGGAGTAACCTGAGTAAGATCACGCATGTTCATTCAGTAGAAATTGTTTCATTTTGTTCACTTCTTTTCATTTTGTGTCTCTCCGTTTTTTTTATCCTTCAATGTAAATGGAAAACCAGAATATACGACTATTAGGAAAGTATACCCTTAAATAGTGCTTACCGTATTCAGAGACTCATTGAATGAGATGTTAAGGTTAGTCTGCTATAATGACACCGACTCAGAATCAGTCATAGCAAAGAATTATTCTTTTAGTTTAGTTTATCACTTTTTCATCCTCGAATTAAGTTGAGTTAGCAGTGAGTGACCGCATAGTCAAGGAACTTAGCAGCATTCGGTAATTCAGTTAGAATATTTTAGCACTCGATTATTCAAGAAAAGGGACACCTGAGAAGAATAGTGCTGTATAGAGGGCCCTTCTACTCACTCAGGTATCCATTTTGAGGTATAGGGCGGTACATAAATTTTTCAATCATATTTTAACATCTCCATCGTTCAATTATTAGGACTATATGAGTATATCATTATTATAAATTTTCAGCCAAAATAGAATATTAAATCTAGGGACAGATCAAATATGTCAAACCAGAACCATTCATACTTATAAATTTCAATTATAATTTTGAATGTCTTACCAATAATTAATTTGGCTGCTACCCTAATTATTTTGCTAGGAACGCTTGGTTAAGCAACATGCACTAGCTCCCAAAAATCTAAAACCGTCTCCACTCTTAATTAGTTGATTTGGACTAGCATAAGTTTTTCCAGTCTCTCCAATGTATACATACCCCTTTGAACTGACTTAGAGCATCTCCAACAATTTTTATTTATTTATTTATAATTTCTCTATTATAGGAATGTAAAAGTCGAAATCACTATTTGTAAGTATCAATTTTGGCAAATCAATTTACAATTGTGTTATTGAAATGAATGCTCCTTATGACTCATCTTTAAGAAGGTAAGGATCTTAATTGGCTAAGATCATTACTTACCTTATCTGGTTAAGGTTAGTTGTTAGGGGTTCATATCAATTAATGACGTGATTCTGCTGCTAATCTGATAAGGTTTAGGATACGATTGTAGTTACCTAAAACATATCACATCAGAGTCTTGAGCAATCAAAGTAATTGATTTGCTGAGGGATTCTAGGGATGTGGACACTTTGGTTGTTAACAAGACCTGATGATACAAATACTGCGGTGAACAAAAGTGGGGTAGAGGTTGTTTTTGGAGTTCATGAGTATTGCTGCTATTGACATTTGTTGACTAACACTAAACTGTTAGAGTATTTTGGTTGTCTCGAGTCTATCTTTGCTGTGTGTGCAGGACAAAGTCTGCTGCAAAAATAGGAGAAGTGAAGCTACTTGGAGAACGTGCTCTTTTGAAGAAGGAAACAGGGAGGTTTCCTAGTTCTACAAGGAGAAGTGTTTTATCATCAATCTGTTTTTATTCTTATTGTTACAGTAAAGCTTTTGTTGCTTGTACTTGTAATTTGCTTCAGCCTATGTATAAACAGTTTGATTATAGTGAGTTTGGTTCAGTGCTTTTCCTAAAAGCCCCGCAAGGTTTTATCCTCTTGAGGTTTTCCTTGCGTGAACACATCTTGTGTTGAGTTCTTAGTTGTCCTTCTAATTTAGCACTTTCAATTGGCATCAGAGCCTAACTAAGGGGGTTAAACCTTTAGGTTAGATCCGGGCTAGAGTGGATACTAAGATTAATAGAGCTACTAGTTCCATGACTATTCCTCCTTACTTCGATGGAGAAGATTATTCCAACTGGAAGATCTACATGGAGTCGTTTATGTTTAGTCTTGATCCCTTGGTTTGACGGATTGTTATGAGAGTATGGGATCCTCCTATAGAAAAACCTAAGGAGGGAGAGGATATGCTAAGATCCCAAAATAAAACCTATAGAGGATTACACTGCTGATGAGTTAGCTGATCTATAGAGAGACTACAAAGCAAAAACCTGCATATTCACAGCCTTGAGTGATAAAGAAAGGGTTCGTGTGGCTCATTGTATCACTGCGAAGGATGCTTGGGATCTTCTCAAAGTAACTTACGAAGGGAACACGAAAGTTAAGCTCCAGAAAATTCAAGCTCTCATGTATGAGTTCAAAATAATGGTTATGAATGATGATGAGTCAGTTGATGACTTCCATCTGAGGCTATCTAAGGTAGTGGGGCAATCCAAAAGTCTAGGTGAACCAATAGAGGAGTACAGGGTGGTTATGAAGTTTCTAAGAGTTCTACCTCCTACACTTAAGGTTAAAGGAGCGATCATAGAAGACTGTCAGGACTTAGAGACTTACACTCTAGAAGAACCAGTAGGTAATCTAGCTTGAGACCTTTGAGATGAGAGAAAGAGTTGAGAAACTAGTTAAACCTGATCAACATACCAAAAGTATAGCTCTTCAATTTTTTGAAAAGAAAAAGGAAAAGGAAAAGAAAAGTAAGGTATGTCTGAGTCCAGTGAGTTTGGTGACATGGCGCTGATGGTGAAAGAGTTTAGAAAATTGCTTAAGAACATAAAAAACTTATCTTCTAGCTCCACTTCAAAGAAAAATGATAAAAATACTCAGTCTGATAGGAAGAAACCTAAATGTTTTGAATGTGGTGGCATTAACCACATGGCTGCTGAATGTGGTAATCAACGTTTTGCAGATAGGAAACCAAAAGCATTAAAGTCATCATCATGGAGTGACAGTGATGATGACAAGGAGACTGAGAATAAAGAGAAAAATGTTGCTCTGGAGTCTTTAGTGAGATCAACTCAAACTGAAGATTCTGAAGATGATTCCAAAATTTCTGAAGATGAAGTTAATAACAAGTACATGCAACTGTACCAAGCTTTAAAGGCTATGGTCAAGAAAAACAAACTCCTGGAAGAAGAGATTGTTCATCTATGACAAGAGAAAGTTAATCTGGAGAAGTGAACTGAAGATGATCAAAGAAGAACAAATCAACGCGCTTGTGAATCTAGTCAAATAGATGTGTCCGAATGACAATGAATTGAAAACACAAGTTGATCAACTGAAAGTACAGGTAAAAGCTCATCTTCTTTTAAATGTTTCTCTTAACTTGGAAGTGAAGTCTTTGTAGGAATGACTAAAAAAATATTGAAGCAGAATTCCTAAAGTTTGATGAGAGTTCCAAAAAAATTCAGTCAACTACTGTTTTCCAAAAAAAATCATGGTGATACCTCTGGCTTAGGTTATCAGAAAATTGTGAACTTTATAAGAGACTCTACAAAGCTCACAAAAGCTGTTGAATGCAACAATCATGGAAGTGATAAGGATTAGTTCACTGCTCAGTCTAGGTATGTTCTTGAAAAAAAAAATCCATTCTCACCTGTCACCTCTGTGGTGAAAAAGGTCACATCAGACCTTGGTGTAACAAACAGGTGAGTCTTTCCAATACAACTAAATCTTTTGGTCAATGTGTGTTGTCTGACAATAGTCTTACTTATGATATAAAATTCGAGTTAGTTGAACAAAGATTAAAGTTAACAAAACTTAAAAAATTGATTGAACATTCACAGGAAAGAGATCAACGCATGAATACTCACTCAAAAGTTCAAAAAGGATCAAAATGGAAAGCAAAAACCTTTGAAAAATGTCTCATTTATTAAATAAAATTGAATGTTTCTGATGTGTCTGGTGTAGACTATACAGATATTTCAGAATCCAAGAATCACACTGTAGAAAAATGTTTTGTCTCCTTTTCAGCTCTCCTAGAGACTAATCCAAATATGTGGTATGTGGATAGTGGTTGCTCTAGACATATGACATGAAACTTGAAGTAGTTCTCTTCAATTGACTCAAACTTCTCATGTGGAGAAGTTACTTTTGGTGATGGGAAGTCCTGTAAAATCATGGGTAAAGGAACTGGCAAAGCGTCTAGAATACCTAAGTTAACTGATGTTTACTTTGTTGATGGATTATCAGCAAATCTAATGAGTGTGATTCACTTGACTGATGAATATGAGGATGTCTGGTTTAATCAAAAAAGGTGCATGATTTTAGACAAGGAATGTTGTTTTGTCATGCAAGGCTTAACATCTTCTGACAACTGTTACCAAATTCAGTCTGATCAGGGTGAAAATGCAATTTGTCTTTCAATCAAAATGGAGGATCAACTTGAACTCTGGCATAAGAAGCTTGGATATATAAATTTTCAAGATCTTGTCAAACTCTCCTCTAAGAAATGCATCAGAGGACTTCCTGTTCTGAAGGGACATCCTGAAAAATAGTGATCTGGATGCAGAATTGGAAAACAAACAAAAAAACCTCACAGAGTTATGAATTTTGCACTCACTTCAAAACCCCTTGAACTCATGCATATGGACTTAATTAGACCAGCTCAAACCACTAGCTTTGGTAACAAAAGATACATTCTTGTTGTAGTGGATGATTTTTCAAGATTCACTTGGGTTGAGTTCCTTACAGATAAAAGTGAAACTTTTGAGGCATTCAAATATCTGAGTACATGACTGCTGACAGAGAAGTATGCTCAACATCTCAAGATTGTCAAAATCAGGTCAGACAATGGTACCGAGTTCAAAAACAGCTCCTTCCATGATCTATGCAAAGAGAAAGGTATCTTTCATGAGTACTCTTCCCCTATCACTCCTCAACAGAATGGATTAGTGGAGAGAAAAAATGGAATTCTGCTAGACATGGCCAGAGTGATGCTTCACTCATCAGGAGTAAACACAAATTTATGGGCTGAAGTAGTCAACACAGCTTGTCATATTGCAAATAGAGTCCTCTTGTGTCCAGGCACTGACCACACCTCTTATGAACTGTGGAAAGGTAGGAAACCTAAGGTAAGTTACTTTCACATTTTTGGAAGTCCCTGTTATATCTACCGTGATAGAAAAACGTTACCAAAATTTGATACTAGAAGTGATCATAGAATTTCTCTAGGATACTCTTTTAACAGTAGGGCATATAAAGTATATAACAAACGGACAAAAAATGATGTAGAATCTATAAATGTATCAATTGATGATCATGGTTTTACACCAGTTGAATATGAACAGGGCTACACTAATCTTGTAGTGTTTGAGAATTCTCTTAATGCAGTTGACAGTGCAGCATCAGAAGATCCCAACTCGGGCCTAGTCCTGTGTTCAGACAAGTACAAAATGATCATTAATCATCTGATGTCATTGAAAATATACATAGTGGAATTAGAACTCGAAGACAAGTCAAAGCCTCTAATGCCTCTACTGAGGAAGAAGAGGAGGTTCGTGAAGAAGTGATTGATGCCAAGGCACTTAGTTGCTTCATTGTGCAAAACAACGAAGACATCAACATCATCCGGTGTTTTGGTTTTGTCTCTCTCATTGAACCAAAGAATATTAAAATTGCCATAACTGAGGATGATTGGATCAACGTCATGCAAGAAGAACTGAATCAATTTAAACAAAATGAAGTCTGGACATTGGTAGATAGACCAAGTGACTGCAATATCATTGGAACAAAATGGATTTTCAAAAACAAGCCTGATGAATTTGGCAACATCACTAGAAACAAAGTAAGACTGGTTGCTCAGGGATATTCACAGATTGAAGGTATTGATTTCGATGAAACCTTTGCTCCTGTGGCCAAGTTAGAATCTATCAGAATTTTAATTGCTCTTGCTTGCCATCTTAAATTCAATCTGTTTCAAATGGATGTCAAAACTGTTTTTCTACATGGTGAACTTAAATAGACTGTTTATGTAAAACAACCTAAGGGTTTTGTAGATCCAAAGTTTCCTGACTATGTTTACAGGTTGAGAAAGGCAGTGTATGGCCTCAAACAAGCTCCTAGATCTTGGTATAAGAAATTATCTATTTATCTTGTGAATCGAGGTTACATCAGAGGTTCTATTGACAAAACTCTTTTTGTGAAATGCAATGGTAAAGACATCATGATTGCACAAGTATATATGTAGATGACATTGTGTTTGGATCCACAAGCACTGCACTCACAGAGGAGTTTGCCTCTATCTTTCAACAGAAGTTTGAAATGAGTGCTTGTGGTGAACTAACTTATTTTTTTTGGACTTCAAGTCAAACAGACTGCTACAGGTATGTTCCTCTCTCAATCTAAATATGCTGAAAATTTAGTAAAAAAAATTGGTCTTTCTTCCTCCAAACCTGTTTCTAATCCTATGAGCACTAATACAAAGTTATGTGAGGACACCTCTGGCAACTCTGTTGATGCTACAGCTTACAGAAGCATGATTGGAAGCCTTCTCTATCTCACCGCTAGCAGACCTGATATTTTCTACAGTGTAGGGTTTTGTGCAAGATTTCAAGCTTTCCATCGGGAATCTCATCTCGAAGCAGTCAAGAGAATCATCAGATATGTATAAGGAACCATTTACTGTGGAGTGTTTTATACAAATGAAATAAATGTGGAGATTGCAGGTTACAATGATGCTGATTAGGGAGGAAATATGCAAGACAGATGGAGCACATCAGGTGGCATTTTCTTTGTGGGGAACAACTTTGTATCGGGTTTGGTTTTTTTCGGCCACTGCTCAACTTTGGCTCGGATTTATTCGGTTTTTGGTTACAATGTCTTACCCCTACTTCATTGTCATTATTCTTAGGGGTGGGCACAAATCTCGCAAATTCCAAACCCGACCCGATCCTGATCCTGATCCCGCTCGGGACAGAATCGGGTCTTAATTTTGAAATTTCGATTAACCCGTCTCGTCCCGAACAATATATTTTGTCTATTTTATTATTTGTTTTATTAAGAGTGGATATATTAAATTATCAAATAATTAACAATATCCAACCTAAAAAATATAATTACCCTAATATGAACTAAATGTATCAATTAAACATGGAATACATGCTTGTAGTTTTACTGCTTTTAAATAAAAATCAAGTAAAACGGCATTACATTGTGTAATTGTACACTTTTAGGTCCTATCAAATTATGTTAATCTTATATTGAGCAAAAAATTTGGTTTATCCCATATCATTTTGATTTTTTTGTTACATACTCTATTAATTATTCATTTAAAATTGAACCCGAAATTTGACCCGTCTTTTCCCGTCCCATCCCGTTCGGGTTTCAGGACGGTCGATACAGACTTTTAAAATGTCAAGTCCTGTCCCGTTCTGTCTCGCTCGGGATAGGGATAGGGACGGACAAATTTGGACTTGACCCGTCCCGTGCTCACCCCTAATTATTCTCAAGCAACTTGCGGCTTTCCACCTCCTTTCTTACCACAATTCTCTTCTCAAACTGACCATTCATGTTTTGCGTCAGCTCTCTAAAGGCTATATATTCGGCCACGTCGTACACCACATCATGCATTTTAACACCATCTTCTTCTTCATCCTCTTCCTGGTCAACCTCTAACAATAAAGAACGAGCTTTGAGTAAGCCAATTAATGCTTGTACATGGTCTCTTCCTTCATCTATTGAATTAATACCTTTAAACAACCCAAGCCCAAGACCATATCTAACCAAATCTTCAATTGGCATAAGAACACTCTCAGGGAATACAGAACATAGCAGAAAACATGATTTGGCTTCTTCACTTTCAAGAGCATTATAGCTGAACTAAATTTGCTTATACACTTTTTCAATCACATCTGTAATATTGTTTGGGCAAGCCTGTTTTAACTCTCTACATGCATCTCTCCAATTTTGAATGCTTTCACCTCGCAGTGCTTTTCCAACGGTAGTGATTGTCACTGGTAACCCACCACATTCATCTAGAACATCGTGTGCTACCTTATGCAGCTCCTCATAATGGGTGGTCCTTAATTTTACACAATGATCAAGTCAAGAAGACGACTAGTAAGTCTTTCCTCAAGTCAAGCAAAGTAATAAATGAAAATGTGTCAATTAGTGAATGTAATCACATTTTAACTCTATATTACATAGGGCTGGGCACATGGACTTGAAAACCTCGACCCATCCCAGTTTCAAACCGTCCCGTATAAGGATGGTACGGGTTTGTATTTTTAAAATCAAAGATCTGTCATGTCCTGTCTTGCTTTAAAAAAAAGGGACAGACTTTGGGTTTGTTTTTAAATAAAATAATATTTCATCCCGATAACATTATACTCAAACCAATAAACTATCAAATCTTCTAAGATTACTACTCTCTTTTTTTATCAATCCTCATTTTTATCCCCATTATTTTTTTATTTTTTCCATCACCGCATCTCACTTTGTTCTATAATTTTATGACTTTCATTGAGTTAGTGGAAGTCCGAGGTTAATCAATTTTCTACTATGTTTAATTTTTTTATAAACCATTGTTTTGAGTTTAGTTGTTCCTTTGTTATCTTAGATAATCAATATAGCTATTGGAAGCACATATATGCATCGTTATTAATTTGTTCATCAATTGAGTTAGTGGAAGTCCAAGGTTAATCAGTTTTGTACTTTGTTTTTTTTTTATAAACCATTATTTTGAGTTTAGTTGTCCATTTGTCATCTTAGATAATCAATATAGCTATTGGAAGCACATATATGTATTGTTATTAATTTTTTCACCAATTTATTTTAGTCCTTAAATTCTCATATAGACATATACTCATATAGGCGATTTGTGGCTTTCCTAATATCGATACATATATGTGTTTTTTCCTAATATCAATTTGGCCTGCATATTCCTCTCATTCTGGGCTTTTTCTTTGTTTTTGTTCCTAAATCAATCACTGATTTGTTTATTTGTCATATTAAGATCCAAAGTCAGCTCCTTCTTGGTATTTGTGTCCGGCTTAAGGTTTTTTACAAATACCTCTATCAAGCTGGATAGTTGAAATGAGGTAGGACGAGGTCTTTCTGCCATTTGCTTGAGGGGGAAGAGAAGAAGAAGAAGAAGAGAAGAGGACAGAGAGAAGAGTGCATTGGAGGAAGAAGAGCACAGAGAGAAGAATGTATTGGAGGAAGAAGAGCAGAGAGAAGATGTATTTAAGCCGTAGATATGCTTTAGCTTTACTGGAATTGCACTTGTTAAACACTTGTGAATCAATGGAATTCATTTCTGCAAATGGTGTATTTAACTCTGCAAAGTTTACATTATTGCCCTTTTTTAACTAGAATTGTATGTTTTAACGATTGTTAATGAGAACAACTCATTTATGCAAATGGTGCATGTATTTAAGTAGTTGATATGATTTAGCTTTGCAAAGATTACATTATTGTTTTTTTTTCACTGGAATTGTATGTTTTAATAGTTGTTAATGAGGACAACTCATTTCTGCAAATGTTATATTGACTAAATTTTGTTATATATGGAATTGAAGTGTCAACTGACACTTATACCAATTAGTGCTTGCATTAATTAACAAGAATTGAAGTGTCAACTGACACTTCTACCAATTTAGTTAAATTTTCTTCCATCATCTTGGTAGAATTGATCTCCAACAATGCAATCTTACCATCCAAACCCCGATGGTGATTCACTTGCCAGAATATGTCATTACTTCGTGATGATACCAAAAGTTTACAATTGGGGACCAGAATCCCTACTTCTGACAGATTCATAGAATCCTAAATATCGTCTAATATCACCTAGACACTTTCCCTACTCTTCAATATTCTTTCGTGTAACTTGGCTGATCTAGAAGATAAGCCCTTCCCTTTGGTAAGTTGAAGATCTAGACAGTGAGCAATTTCAGCTTGAATCTTACTCATGTTAGGTTCTCGAGTATCAACTGCCAATGCAACTTCACCAAAAAGATCTACTTCACTCATTTTAGCACCAATCTCTTTCACCAATATAGTTTTCTCCACACCACCCATACCCCATATTACTATAGGATTGGTTTCATCATCTGTCATAGCATCCATCACGTCCTTGACCATAGAAATTCTTGATTTGAACTCAACAACTCTTCCTTCTTGAGTAGATTGTTGCAACACCATGAAATTTCTTTGAGTTTCCTTTTCGCTGAACACATCTGGCAGTTGTGAAATCAATAAGATCTTGCAGTTGAGCCATCAACAAGATCTTGGTAAATTTTTTTTTTGGGTGATTACAGTGCAAATTGAAAAACTAAAGTACAAAAGATGAAATGAAACTAAGAAAGGGATTGAAGTGAAGTCAAAGGTGGAGACAATGCATCTGGGATTTGCAAAGTATACCTCTTTCTTTAATTGTTGAAATTTGCTGGTTGAGCAGAGAAGTGGATGGACTGATGGAGAATGAAAACTTATGAGAGATGAAAGAGCTGCAACTTAGCCAACCTTTGCAGAGTAGTAAACAAAAAATAGTGGATTTTGGATCTAGCTTTCCCAACCTTTCAAAGTCATAACATTATTTTAAGAAGACGACTAGCAAGTCTTTCCTCAAGTCAAGTCAAGTAGGTGAAAATAATAAATGATAATTAGTGAATATAATCACAATGCAAAAGATTAATACCTTTTTAAAGGGACAAAAAAGGTGAAGAATAGTATGGGATCTCCAAAAAAAGTGATAATTAGTGAATATAATCACAATGCAAAAGATCAATACCTTTTTTAAAGGGACAAAAAAGGTGAAGAACAATAGGTCTCTCATCAAAATAGTATATAGGTCGATGATCGAGTTACGTACTTTTTCTTTGCTGAGTTTATACTCCATAATATAATTAATATTCGTACGCCATGAGGAAATGAGAGGACGTAGCAGGTTGGTAGTGATGAAGTTGATGCTGAATCATTTAAGTGCATCGATGACGTTGTTGGAACTTAGAGTTCATAAGCTCAGCAAGAGGACGTGATCATGCACATTGATGCATCTATATGGCTAGCTAGTATTTGCTGGCTTCTTTCTCGATCCCACTCGATATTTACAAATTGACCTTTATATTGTTAATAATTATTTGATTGCATGAAAGCAATAATTTTTTTTCTTTTTATGTGAACATTAAGTTAGAATGACACATTTTTAGAGTACATTAATAGTTTCATATAGGTTCTTCAAGAGCTCTGATGAATTCATAACTTCGCGAAAAGTTAGAGTCTATTCATAGTCTAATGATACTACTCATTGAGACAAGTTTGATTTAGTCACATTGACTATGTAAATGAGTACGTATAAGATCTAGACTTTTATTCCATGAGTTTGACTTATAAACTCGTTTAATCATGGAGTTGTCGTTCAAGCAATTTAAATCCTCTAAAGATTATAAATAAGTTGTTGCTTATGATGACACGATGTCTGAGACTTTCTTATGTGTCTTATATCTGCACAATATACCGTCACAACCTATCATAAGTCTCTTGTCGATATCGACACAATACTTATAAAAAAGTTGTCACTTGAGGGAATAACATTGAGAATCTCATATCTCTACCAAAGATATTGTGTCATATTATTAAAGTCCAAGAATCCACCACGTTTCACTAAGTATAGAAATTGTCTCTTTTCAATTTGGCCAGTAATATTATTTGTCGATATTTAAAAGAAAATGTGATTTGTGCACAACCCTTGATGATCGTCATGAAGACAACAACAATGTGATCCAAAATAGTTTGCTTTTAAAATCGAAAATTGTGGTCCAAACACCAGTTAGAAGGGAATATTCAAACTATTGAGTTTTAACCAATAGGCTTTTGACACGTCATTGAACTGCAAAAGTGGAAAACCTATATCCATTCTCTTCATTCTCAACCTAAAATTTCGATCATCAACCACAATCTTAAAAATGTTGGAGATGAAGTTGGTTGATAGAATCCAATTACACTAAATTGATTTAGTGATACAAGCTTCCTTTTTTTTTCTTTTTTTTTGCTTTTTAGAAATTCAAGTTTGATTCAGTTGGTTAGTTGGACGTTTGACACGTCTCACGAGGCCGCCATGGCCTATGATGCTGCTAGAAAGTTCTACGACTCCGAGGCCAAGCTCAACTTGCCTGAGCAGTACTTCCTTGGTCTCATCTCCCCAATCACAACACTCTCCACATGCAGCCGATGCCAATGCAGATGTCGATACCGATGCCGGCTTTGATGCAAGCCCCGATGCCAATGTCGAGGCCTATGTCCAATGCTTCATCATCAACATCTCCAACTGTTGCATCAACCAGACCATGTCTTCCTAGTGCACCAATGTCCGTGGCGGATATTCCAGTACTTGTTCTTCTACAAGATAGTAACAACTTTCCGGTTCCGGTTCTTTCTTATCCGACTCCGACAGTCGAAGTCTCCTATGTTAACACATACCAAGATCACAGCAACAACAACAACATGAGTATGAACACGGCCAGGAGGAGAGGAATAACGAGGCAGGCATAGTCGACTAAAGGTTATGGGAGAACATAAACTCGAACTTGCCAGAGTTGGACGACTCTATATGGACGGAGGCGGCCATGTTGATCGACAAATAAAAAAAATTATGTTACATTAGATATCTAAATTATTCTACTCTTATGTTGCTCTCGTATCTACAAGAACAAATTCAAATCAAGGTTCACTAATTTGTATATGTGATTTATTAATCATAAATGAAATAAAAAACTGTAATCAAATACTTAAAAACCAAACCAATATAAGTTGATGTTCCGACATAGTACATTAAAAAATAAAAGTTAATGTTTCATTTGTTAATCATAATCCAAATACAAACCTATAATCAAGTATTTATGAACCAAACTAATACATTTAAATTGATGTGCTCAAATATAGTATATAATAAAATTAACAATATTCTAACACCGTAGTGGAAAATAAAACTAACATTCATAACAGTACTAATAAAAAAGAAAAGAAAAATTCATATATCATAACATATTTTCTCAAAGACATCACAAAATTACTTAAATATTTTCGTCTTGGAGAGATTTAAAATAATTAGGTCCTCTAGAATTTTTGTGTCTGAGGCGGCCGCCTCCTTTGCCTCACCTCAGGTACAGGCCTGGTCCTCATGCTCATACCCATTGAGAGTGTAGTTAGGATGGAAGGTCTCCGGCAACAGCGAAGGGAGGTCATCGGAGGTTGGATGACTACAAGCACCAATTTTGTGGTTGCTACATTCAAACAATGAGGAGAAGTCCTTGTTGAGAGCCTTCGACGACAATGGAACAGAGTCGTCGAAGGTTGGATGGGCAGAGTCCCTGCCGGTTCCGGAGTTGTTGACATGGTTGATGTTAGAGGATGACGAACTGAGCTTGGTACCAGTGTCTTTCTCAAACACCCTGGAAAGGACCCAAACCTAATAAAACAAAAATAATATATATGGCATTATTAATTAAGGTACACTAGAAATCAAAATATACTGATGCATGGACTAAATAAAAGCTAGAGTGAAGTAGCCGAAACTTAGTTGAGTAGGAGTACCTCAGAGTTTGAGTTCGTTTCTGGAAGGCGAAATTCATGCATGAACCAGTTTGTTTTATCTAAACCTTTCACAGCTCTACCCTGATGAAAAACGAATGTTTTCTTCATACCAATAAGATTGGTTTCGGAATTGTAAATCTTAATTTTGATCCATATCGGTGGCCTTCCAGTACCCGAATTTGGTGGAGCGCTTGATTGTTTGATGCGGCGGCCCGTGTTATATTTCCGATCGGGCACCCAATAACGGTACCATTTATTTTCTATACTTGTTTCAGCCAGAAATGGAAATCGTACGTACGTTATCAGTTTTGAAACAGAAATGGAAATATTTGTTACAAAAGTAATGAGTTACTGGGGAGTTCCCAAGGGTTCGGGCTGTTGAGGTTTACATCGCAAACCACTGAGCAAATATAGTTTGGTGTAGTCACCTTATTGAGTAGGTAACATATGAGTTCCTCTCGGTAGGATTGAAGCGGTATCCCATCGGAAGTTGGGGGGTCATGACTGACATGGAGAAGCTAATTAAGGCAAAAGTTTTTCAAGTGATTGGTATATGGAAAATACAGTGGATGAGAACTGGAATGCTGAAGATGTACTTAATCCATGGCTGAGTGGGGGGATTTATATAGGGAGAGAATTAGTACGTAAAGAGAACCATATTCAGAAGCTGGCAAATGTGATGAATCGAGTACGGTAGAGTGGAAGATCAGTTTTCCCAAATGTAGTTCGTAAAGGTAAGCAAGAGAAATGGGAGGATCCATGCCAGTCCATCAAGAGATTCTTTTGCAAAGCTGGAAACATGGCCAGGTGAAGAAGGTCGGTCTACGTAGTATACAGGGACAGAGCTACTAAGCCAGCATGCAGGGCCACTTTAAATAAAACCCCTTCAGTTTCCCACAATTGCATAAATTTCATAATGGTGATGGTACAGTGGTAATATGGTTGTGTGGTGTATACTATCCTAAATTCTTTATCGATTATTGAGAACAGCCATATAATTAGCATAATTCAACAATTCAGAATTTATCTCTCAACTTCTATTTTTAATCTCTTTGTGTTTTTCGTAGGGCTGGGACCGGGCCGGTTTGGGTTTATTTTGGGTCTGATTCGAAATTGAACCAAAATTAAAGTTCGGTTCGGTTTCACTACCACATTTTTGGACATTACCAACAAAATGGAAAACTAAGGCCGACGTTTTAAAAAATTGTCGGCAATAATTTTCCCTATTGCCAATGATTTGGGGAAAAAATCGTCAGCAATAGTATATTATTGCCATAAATTAGCATCATCTTCATTTTCTTTGGAATTTTCATCTGAGTCATCTTCACATAAATCCACAATTTCAGGTTGCTTGTCAACATATTATGTAGCATCTTCTAGGTCAATTATATGCTATGAAAATATCAAATCCACCAAACAGCAAACATAAAATAGCAAATCAGTAATGAATCAAATACTTGCATATTTACACAGACTAAACACAATATAATATAACTAATATTTAACCTTTTCACAAGCTTCATATAACTCGGTGTCTTTAATGCTTGGAATATCATTCAATGACGATATATCACTGCTCCTTAGCCAATTTTGAAGATAAATCAGACTTTCAACTGACTTAGGAGTTAATGAGAATAAATCTCCGCGAGAACTGTCAATCAGAGTTCAAAGCAAGTCCGAAAATCTCCACGAGAACTGTCAATCACTAACCAAGACAACACCAGATCTACAAGTTAACCACAATGAATCCTAAAATAAATAAATGATATTAGTGATTATGCAAAATCCTGAAATAGAGAGAACTATAACAAAATGTACACATCCTAACTGTAAACAAAGGCACTTCAGCCTGTTAATTAGTGTAATAAAGAGATAGCTAGCACTAAACACATATATTACAACTGTTTAAAACAAACTTTAGTTCAAAATCTCTATAACTCTCAATTAAATACTTTGAAAGATTTATTTATTCTTTCCATTAATGCAATTGCGAAAGTGAGGTAGTTCATGTACGTGATAGCACTGACAGATATCGAACCTAAGCGTTGTTCTTCAATATCAATATCCAGGTATACTCTATGGATAACTTGAGGTAGTTCTTCTATTATCTCTTCCACCTACACAATAATGTCATTCAACATTAAGTTCTAAACTAATTGTCTCGTAGAACTAATAATAGATGCAGACCCTCATTATTCAAACATGAAAACCATAGGAAATCGAGCCAATATGTTCTTAAAAATCAGAATCAAACTATTGACCACCTAGACATAGCTGGTCAATCAACAGAACTCAAATAAGATTATTGAGCCACTCCTACATTATCCTTACTCATCAACTGATAAACACCAGTATTCAGATCGTGTACTCTCTACTAAACTTAATTTTCAATGTTCAAGCGAACAAGTGCATAATATGATCATACACTTTGCTAGCACACAACTAGTAACACTAAATAACTACATTCACATCTTTGGCAACTTTGAAACTGTGATAAGTACCTATTGTAAGGTTATCTCGTGAGGTTATCTGAACTATGACCTGGTTTTGGCAAGGGAAAGTGCATATCCACTTTGATATGCTCTTGTCTGTTTGAATCTGTTAAGATATTTACAAGCAACTCAAGAAGGTTTTTGAAAACCCGTTAATTTGTTATCAAATTTTTGGTTAGCTAGATAAGTGTAGTACATGGTTACCTTGTGAGAAGGAACCTTATTGTCTTGTACTTGTATAAAAAGGGGTCCCTGATTAAGCTCCATACACGTTCTGCATACACTTAGCTCACATAAAGAGAACTAGAGAATTGTTCAGAAGACACCTTATGCAGAAGTTTAACAAAGATGAACATGAACATGCAACAAGGTATAACTTCATCTCTAGTTTAATTCCAATTCTTGTGTGTGAACTTTGATGGTTGGTTTGTGATCAGATTGGTGACCAAGGTATAACAATAACCTAATTCCTGTACGTGAGTTTTGTGAGTAGGGATGAAGGAGAGCAAAAGAAGGAGATAGGGAATATTGACCTTTGGCTAATGGCCATTTATTTATTTTTGTTTCATATACGGGCTTTAACTTGTGGGCTCATTTCATGCTAGACTCAACTACCCCAATCTGCAAGGGCCCAAATGAACCTATCAACTATATAAAGCCCAACTCCAGAGATCATATGAGTCGGTAGGGTAGAGTGGTAGAACGCCCCATGAATATAGCAGATAGACTCCCAAAGAAGCCCCCAGACTCCCAGAGTCTTAACTGCACGGAAAAATTGGCGGGAAAGTCTCGGTCGCCATTGTGCCAACATTTGCCGCCACAATCCCTATATCATCATCGTCTCTTTCTCTTCTATTTAAACCACCCCCATCGCTCTTCGAAACCCTAAAACCAGTTCATCCCAAACACCCAAATTCTCATCTCTTCACCCAATTTCTCAGAACGGAACCCACCAAGTCGCTACTACGGAGGAGGAGCCGGCTCCCAAGATCCCCAAGCTCCACCACGACTCCGCCACGTACAGCCGTTGATGCTCCGTACTTCAAGGTGAAAAAGCTTTCTGAAAAGGCGGTTTTGCCCTCCAGAGGTTCTCCTCACTCTGCTGCTGGTTATGATCTTTACCCTCCTCACATTTTCTCTCTTCTCTATTGGTTGTTTTGTTGTTGTAGTAATCAAACACTAAATCTCATATAATTTTCTTCTCATGTATAAGCGCGACGGAGACGAAGGTTCCCGGGCGAGGAAAGGCCATGGTCCGGACCGATCTAAGCATTGCCGTACCTGAAGGAACCTACGGCCGACTAGTTATGGGGAATGGTTTTTTTTTTTTTGGTAGCGCCGAGATCAGGGCTGGCGTGGAAGCATTCAATCGACGCGGGAGCTGGAGTGATCGATGCGGATTACAGAGGCCCGGTTGGAGTGATTCTGTTCAACCATTCTGTTCGTCACGCCGGAGGTTATGGAGGTTGAGGATTTGGACAACACTGTTAGGGTTGAAGGAGGGTTTGGGTCTACAGGTGTTGCGATCACTTCACCATATTGCTATATTGAGCTAGTTAGCTTTGGACATTAGAACTATATTTATGCAACTCATTATATAAGGCTCAGGCCCAGTAGCATAGAGTACTTAAACGATTGTAGCAGTGAGGAATGGGGGATGAACAAGGACTTACTCTTCATTTTTATCTTCTTCATGCTTTCCTTTACATTTTCCCTTTCTCTTTCAATTTGAGTCCCAACAACTGGTATCAGAGCCAGGTTTCAGCCATGAGAGGCCTGCAAAATCCACAGCCATCACAACCGCTGAACTTCACACTACCACCACCTTCACATTCACAAACCAATTCTACCCAAACCAGTTCCAACATCCCTTCCACCACCATAAACCCAAGCCCACCCTCTTCCCACCCTCCTAATATTAGAGCTTCGGTGGAATTTCTTCATGCTCGCAACGATGAGCTCCAACAGAGTCTTGATGCCTTATTTCAACGCACCATGTCTCATGAGGCTTTTCAGGCTCAAGTACTAGCGCAGTTGGCAGCGCTCTCCACGAACTCTACCAAGCCAGCTCCGGTGAACGCCTCAATGGCTCCACCACTACAGTTTGGCACCCACACACCCGGTTCACACACTCCGTCGACCATGACATCCATGCCGATTTGGAGCGACGTTGGTCCTTCCCTTTCTCACCAGAGCACTCTCAACAGTGATGCTCCTCCCTTCACACCCATATCCTCTTACCCACCCAACCCACCCTGCCACTCTCAGCCACAACAGTTTCCACCCACCTCCACTCCCTTCATGTTCCCACCATTATACCACCAAGCGTACCAGCTACAACAAGCCCAAATGCAACCAAACCCATATCACTACCCCACTTTTCCAACTGCGATGCACCCACACCGCTCTACCACCGAACCCATTCCTTACCGTCCACCGAAATCGGAGCTACCACGTTTCAACGGGGACGACCCAGTGGGTTGGTTAGCTATGGCGGAACGCCACATCCGAAATCAGCGAGTTCCCTTACACGAACGGGTGCAAACCGTGGCCTCCAATTTTGGCCCAGACGCCTCGATGTGGATGAATTCCTTAGAAGAGAGAAACCCAGTTCTGTCGTGGGAACGTTTTGTAGCAGCATTTCTGGAGCATTTTGGTTCTGGCAGCGAGATTGATCATATGGCAACTCTGTCTCACCTGCAACAACAAGGCACAGTCGATGAGTATATTACCGAATTCACCAAATTAGCCTGCCGAGCCAAGGCCTGGTCGGAGACCGATTTGTTGCCCATATTCATCGGTGGTTTAAAATCTGAGCTTCGCCACGATGTTCAGGTGTTGGAGCCTCCAACTCTCACGAAAGCACAACGCGCCGCTCGCCGACTTGAAGCCAAAATCGCCGACCGCCGCGCATCCCGGCCGTCGCGGTGGTCCCCAGCTGCGCATCCTTCCACTAATGCCCCAGCTGAACAAGGACCACCCAATGCTGCAGCGCGTGCCACAGCCCCCGCTCCACGCCCACGAAACGACAGACCCACTGTGGTCCTGTCTGCCGAAGAACAGAGAGAACGACGCGCGCGTGGTCAATGCTACCACTGTCCTGGTCAGTGGTCTCCTACCCACAACTGCCGCCGCCCCGTTCTTGCTATTTTGGAATCACTGTGTGCATCAGACACCGACAATGAGGACGAAACCGCCGCCACAGTTAATGCCCCAGAGAACGTAGCTGGACCACTACCACTCTGTGCCATCACCCACTCCTCGGTGGGTCAAATGATGCGGTTTGACGGTGTTATCAGGGAGGAACCCATTCGGATCTTTATTGATTGTGGCTCTGCTACAAGCTTTCTCAACCCATTGGTAGCAACACGTTTGGGCCTTACCATCGAAGCCCAATCCGAGTTAGGCTTCAAAGATGCATCAGGGAATTCCATTAATCCAAAAGGCAGAGCCCTTAATGTTGCAGTGAAAATTCAAGATTATTGTTTCACAAGTTCATTTCTATTGCTTGCAATTGCTGATTGTGATTTGTTATTGGGAGCGGATTGGCTTGATACGTTGGGCTTCATAGGATGGCACTTCCTTGATAAGGTCATGATGTTTAAGTCGGAGGGTAAATGTCACATTTTGCAAGGCATCACAACTCGGTCCGCTACACATGAACCAACCTCCTTAATGTCCCTCTTTCCACATCACATGATGGAGCTCAGCGACTCTCCTACTGTGTCTCCTACGGATGGTAGTGAGTTGGACCTCCAATTATTGCTCACAACATATCACACCCTCTTTGAGGAACCGACGGGTTTACCACCTAAGAGGGCCATCGACCACAAGATCAATTTAATTTCAGGGGCTAATCCGGTCAATGTTCGTTCCTACCGCTATGCCAATTCTCAAAAGGCGGAGCTCGAAAAACAAGTGACCGAAATGTTGAAATCCGGGAAGATTAGACCGAGTACAAGTGCTTACTCTTCTCCGGTCTTGTTGGTTCGTAAAAAGGATGATACATGGCGTTTTTGTGTGGATTTCCGGGCACTCAACAATGTCACCATTAAAGACCGATTTCCGATTCCTATTGTGGACGAACTACTTGATGAGCTCCATGGAGCTAAGTTCTTCACAAAATTGGACTTACGTTCGGGGTATCACCAAATCCGTATGAACGAAGACGATATACATAAAACGGCTTTTCGTACTCATGACGGCCACTATGAATTTGTGGTCATGCCATTTGGGTTGTCCAACGCCCCGTCGACGTTTCAAGCTCTAATGAACCAAGTGTTCCGCCCTTTTTTACGTAAGTTCGTTCTTGTTTTTTTTGATGATATTTTAATCTATAGTCCTGATTTGCAGACCCATCTCAAGCACTTGGAATCTGTTTTTCAAGTTCTCCTTGATCATGACTTGAGAGTGAAGCTTTCTAAGTGTGAATTTGGTAAACACAAGCTTCAGTACCTGGGTCATATAATTTCCCACGAAGGGGTGGCTGTGGACCCAGAAAAAGTGCAGTGCATTCAAAATGGGCTCGGCCCACTACACCAAAGGGTCTTAGAGGATTTTTGGGCTTAACAGGATATTACAGACGTTTCGTGCGAAATTATGGCATTCTCGCGAAACCTCTCACAAACATGCTCCGCTCCGGCGCTTTTCAATGGTCGGCCGCCGCCATTGATGCCTTCCAAGCTCTGAAAACAGCCCTCACGATGGCCCCGGTATTGCACTTGCCCGACTTTACTCACCCATTTACTCTAGAGACTGACGCAAGCGGGATCGGAATCAGCGCCGTACTTTCCCAATTCCAGCATCCAATTGCGTTTCTGAGTAAAGATTTGTCTCCATCAAATCAGACTCTCTCCACATACGAGAAGGAGATGTTTGCAATCCTGTTCGCCGTTGAGAAGTGGCGACACTATCTTTTGGGCCACCGTTTTACAATTCTCACAGACCATCAACCCCTCAAACATCTTTCCGATCAGCGTATAACGACGCCGGCGCAACACAAGTGGTTGAGTAAGTTAATGGGCTATGATTACAAAATCGAGTATAAGGCCGGAAAGTCTCACACCGTTCCGGACATCCTATCTCGGCAGGGAGAATTGTACGCACTCCAGGCCGTCACTCAGCCATTATTTGAGGGTGTCCAACAGATCCAGGCAGCCTGTGCACGTGATCCGGAGGCACAGCTCATTATCCAGGCTCTCCGAGAGGGGAAACCTACCAAAGCAGGATTCACTTGGAGCAATGATCGCTTACTTTACAAAGGTAAGTTTTTTGTGCCAGTTTCATCGGAGTGGCGCCAAAAGCTCTTGTGGGAATTTCATGGGTCTGTTCAAGCGGGTCATTCGGGTTATTTACGTACCTTGGTTCGCCTTAAGCGCAACTTTGCGTGGCCGAGTATGCGTGCCGATGTCAAGGCCTACATCGCCTCCTGTGATCAATGTCAGAGACAAGCTTATGAAGCAATACACCCTCCAGGTTTGTTACAACCTCTACCCATCCCTGAAAATGTTTGGTTTGATTTATCGATGGATTTCATAGAGGGCTTGCCGGAATCGGACGGCAAAAAGGCTGTATTTGTGGTTGTGGATCGGTTATCGAAATATGCTCATTTTATAGCTATTTCTCACCCCTATACTGCTGTGGAGATTGCGTCTATCTTTGTCAGAGAGGTGTTCAGATTACATGGGTTGCCCAGGTCCATAGTCTCTGATCGAGATCCTGTTTTTCTTAGTCATTTTTGGCAGGAATTACACAAGCAACAGGGTACTCTGCTATGCCACAGTTCCTCTTACCATCCTCAATCGGATGGTCAGACCGAAGTGGTTAATCGGTCAATTGAGCATTATTTGAGATGTTTTGTGCAGGATGAGCCAACTTCTTGGTGTAAACTTTTACATTGGGCTGAATGGTGGTATAACACTACCCACCACTCTACAATTCAAATGACTCCCTTTGAGGCAGTTTATGGCAGACCTCCCCAATTGCTCTCACCTTACCTCCCAGGCAGCACAAAGGTGAATGCCGTGGACAAGGAGCTGCGTTCCCGTGATCAACTCCTTAGCACTCTCAAGCTTCACATGCATCAAGCTCAAAACCGAATGAAACAAATGGCTGACAAACAACGTACAGAGAGGGAATTCAATGTAGGGGACTGGGTATTTTTGAAGCTTCAACCATATCGCCAAAAGTCTCTGCTACCACGCAATTCTCACAAGCTCTCTCCACGTTTCTATGGACCATTTCAAGTCCTGGAACGCATTGGCACTGTGGCTTATCGTCTGAAGCTGCCCTCTCACTCACGCTTGCACCCGGTTTTTCATGTTTCCCTACTAAAAAAACGAGTTGGTACAGACACGCCACTAATGCAGACACTACCAGAGTTCTCTGAGGAAGGACAGTTTGTTTGGAAACCAAAACAAGTCCTGGATATGCGCGTCATCAAGCACAAGTCTCGCAATGTTACTCAATGGTTGGTACACTGGGAAGGGCTTCCAGAGGCTGATGCCACGTGGGAAGCTGCACATGATCTCATGCAACGTTTTCCGGCGTTCGGAGTCCGAGGACGGCACTCCTCTTAGAGGGGAGGACGTGTTGCGATCACTTCACCATATTGTTATATTGAGCTAGTTAGCTTTGGACATTAGAACTATATTTATGCAACTCATTATATAAGGCTCAGGCCCAGTAGCATAGAGTACTTAAACGATTGTAGCAGTGAGGAATGGGGGATGAACAAGGACTTACTCTTCATTTTTATCTTCTTCATGCTTTCCTTTACATTTTCCCTTTCTCTTTCAATTTGAGTCCCAACAACAGGAGTCTAGGCTTCTCTTGTTTATGGTTTTGAATTCGGGGAACATGGGAACAAGAAGCTAGTGTTTTTGAACATATGGGGAACAAAACTAGCTGGGTAGGTTTTTAGATTTTTGTCATATGTGAGCTGGTTTGCTATGTAGTGGAAATATTATCAATGGTAGATGTTGAACTGGTACTCTGGATACATGTGTTTATTTTAACTGCTCAGTATTATGGAGCAGAAAAATGCTCATTTCGTGTGAAGCGAAAGATTGAAAGATGAACTGTAGTTTGGGCAAAATTTCATCCCACAAGTTCCATTACAATGATAATTCAAAAATGTAAGCAACATGAATGCACTGGATCAAGTTATGCGAGGTTTATAAGAGGTTATTGACATTGTTGGCTCTCCGATGAAGAAGTTATATCCGAGGCAGAAGTGTTGGTAGTTCAGCAGGGATATCTGAACTTGCCTGCACAAGTAACAATAGTGTTACCATAAGTCGATCTATAACATATCTACACTTAAACAAATGCTTAACTAACGATCATCAAAGCGCAGAGAGAAATTCCAAATGATGAAGATAAGCCATAGATTTGCATACCTGTAGGTATTTTGTCATTAGTGCTTTCGTACTGAAGTTAAATCCCTCGACAGACTTTCCTTCTGTTCGAGATGCATGGAGTTGCTTTCTGACTGAGTAGCCAATGACTGCGTTGACAAACATGAAATGGACATGGTCAATAATAACGAGGGACCAAGGAGAGTGTTGTAACATGCATGCTCAAATCGGAGAAGGGAAATGGAAGACAATGATATTAAACTTTTGTACCTTCCCCAATTCAACTCCCCACTGGTGAAAAGAATTGATGCCCCATACGAAACCTTCGACTGCAATTCTGTGTTCATAGATTGCCAACAACTGGATACACAGGCCAGAAATCGATATTAGAATACAGGAGCAGTTCATAAGAGGGACAGTCTGGCAAGAAACAGTAATAAAACAAATCTCGAACCTGTCCAATATTATAAGCATTCAGCGATGGAAGCAGGAGGCTGAGAGAAGGCCGGTTACCAGAAAAGGTCTGCCAAATGTCTCCTTGTTAGAATAACTCGTATACCTGCGAATAAATAACCAAACCAGAAATAAACTCACCTTATGAGGGATACGATGCTGTGCAACATTCTCCTTCTGCAGCTGTTCTGGGGTCTACAAAAAAAAAACCGAATTCAGTTAGATATCATCAATGTAGATATATCGTCTCTATAAACAATCAAGTGTAGACACAAGTCTTCTTCATGTCATATTGTTTGGGCTCAAAATATTCTTAACATTTTATCAATATACTTTGGGCCTAAGAAACAGAACAGGTCGACCACATGTGACCCAAAATAAGCTGCAAATCAAAAAAAGTTATGCGGACGCATTCTTAAGTAATTCAGGAAAATCCAAGAGCAATATGATATATGTTCTTTCCTAATCAATAAAGTTACCTTGTCAACCCAAGAAAATTAGTTTTGGGGAATTTTGCAGGTCTTGAGGAATAATTTTGGGGTATGAGTTTTAATTTTTGGGCTTCTCGTTAATTTGATTGGCCTTATTTTTCATACCAATTTTGAGGCTCGTTAGAAGATCAATGTTTGGGTTTGTATGTCTGATGGGTAAAAAGACCTTATAGTTGGATAGCTTGAGCGTAATCCCTATTTTGTGTTAACTATTTTCACTTGATATATACCAATTCCGAGGCTCGTTAGAAGATTAATGTCCGGTTTTGTATGTCTGGAGGGTAAAAAGACCTTATAGTTGGATAGCTTGAGCGTAATCCCTATTTTGTGTTAACTATTTTCACTTGATATATACCAATTCCGAGGCTCGTTAGAAGATTAATGTCCGGTTTTGTATGTCTGGTGGGTAAAAAGACCTTATAGTTGGATAGCTTGAGCACAATCCCTATTTTGTGTTAACTATATTCACTTGATATATACTAAAAATAAATATGAAATTTAAAGTTTTGAAGATGAAAAGAACGAAAATGTTACATTCATTACCGAAATTGGGGAGTGTGTGTGTGTGTGTGTGTGTGTGTGTGTGTGTGTGTGTGAGAGAGAGAGAGAGAGAGAGAGAGAGAGAGAGAGAGAGAGAGAGAGAGAGTGTGTGTGTGTGTGAGAGAGAGAGAGAGAGAGAGAGAACAACATCAAATGCCATAACGATGACGCGATCCGAAGCCTCACCCCAGACCAACTGGAAGCACAAAAATTCTCCCCGACGCAAGCAAAGAGAGGAGATAACTCAGGCTACATGACGGCCTCTAAATCGCCGAAAATTATCTCTTTGCGCGAAGGAAGGTGTTGCGTAGCCTAGAGCAAAACCCTAGCATTGCTCTCGAAGTTTGGACAAGTGTTGAATTTTAGTAGTTAATACTATATCCAATGTAAAATATAAATTTGATAAAAGAATGTATGGTGTAGATCATTATTTGGCAAGTATATGAACAACAAAGCGCTTAAATTTCTTCTTATTCACTAGCTTTACTTTCATTTCATGCTAAAGTCGGGTACATTCAAACTTTCTTCATTTGGACAAAGTTTGTTTGTGGACTGATAATGCATAAGTGTACTCGAATTTTATTATTTTACAAATAAAAATAGGACGTTCACAATAACTTTAAATTATGTGATTCGATTTTATATTTATATTTAATAAAAGAAAGAAAAAGATTTCTTTTTTATTTTTTATTTGTAACTTTTAACTTTTGTCATTTGGCCTCTCAAGACCTGAAGTTTCAAATTTTGTCACTTTCCCTAACTTTTGGCTGTCAAAATATGAAAATATACACAAATTAAATCAAACAATATGGGCATTTCTTGGGTTAGTGTAGTTTTGTGATGGAATGGGTTGGGCTGGGCAACCATTTTGAGACAACAATTTTAACAGCCCAGTAATGACATAAATACAGACCCTTCTTCCCGCTACTCACAAATCCACTCAAAATGGAGGAGGTCGTCTCCTTCAAGAGTCTCCGAAGCAAAGAGTACCGTGGCCACGAGAAGAAGGTTTAATACTCTTTTTGTTTAACCACTAAACAATTTTTTAAAACAATTTACTAAACCCTACCAAGTTAATCTCGTGCTCTTCGTTTTCTTTACTTTCCAATTTTGATGGTTTTTTTGTTGTGGTTGTTGAACAAAAGGTGCGCTCAGCAAGTGAAACTTAGTGGTGTAAACCTTAACATTGCCTATAGACCTAATGGGACGGGCATTGCAATTAGTAATACTGTATGTTTAGTTGAAAGTGAACTGCTTAATTGTACGGGTTTGTGGATTTTCGTGATGTTTCAGAGGATTGATATTTGGTTAATGTGTATCATTCCTAAATTCCTATGGATTGTTTGTTGATTTTTGCCGTTTCAGGATGAGGAATTAACATTTTTGGATGTTCGAAAATTGAAGCCAATTCACAAGCTGAAGTTTGATTATCAGGTAAAACTGTAATACAGTTGCCTGTATTTTATTTTCTCTAATGCGTGTTCCACATGAGGCTTATTGCTTAGAGTAGAGACCTGTAGAAAAAAAAATTGACATCAAGAAGGACTCTGTGTGAGCAAATCACAAGATGGTTGATCAGCATGTTTGATGTTAATAATCTCTCTTATAATGTTTAGACACCCAACATTTCTTCATTATGTTGTTGCAGGTGCAACATTAGGAAGGAACAAGGTTGTTCTGATGTGAAATATGATCTGATACTGCATGAGAATTGCTGTATTTGATGTAGTCCATGATGAAGTTGCAATATATAAGCACGTGCATATTATCAACAGTTGAATTCTTTAACTTTAATGGCTTGTCAATCAATTCAACTAGTTTATGGTAGTATACCTGATGTGTAGCTGTGAAAGCAATGTGGTCATGTTTATACCTGATGTGTCACTAATGTGTATCAGCATAATCCTTGGACTTCAATGCTTCATCGTAATCTAAAGTTATTCCCTGAAGTCATGTTTAGTTGTCTTCCTTTTCGGGTTAATGGGATTGCTTGGAACCCCACAAGTGATATTTTCTTCTACATAATTGGACATATGAACCAAATGATAACAATGAATTTGACGCATCATCACGATCAGGCACAATTGAAGTACTATCTTATTCATCTCTACAACCGCTTGACAGTTTGATAGCTCATACTGAGATAGGTGGTTTCTATTGCATCGCAATTGGCCCGTGTGGGAGGTATGCTACAATGTGTATGCTCGTTATTTTCATAAGGAAAAAAAAATAAAAAACTGTGCTAAATAACTCTTATTATACTGAAGCTATTAATCGATCCCATCATCTGTATTTGTATTGATTATTTGTAGTTCTGCCTATAAAATTCTCTTGAAGATGTCACATGAAGGCTTTCTTCTTATCTCACTCTTTGATGCTCCCTCTTTAATGCAAATATGAAACGTAAACTCCTTCCTTATTACGTTGCTGTGTAGACTTTAATCATTTCTATCTTCCCTCAGATCAACGGCAAGGACGATAAGCTTCAATCATAATGGAGAGTTATCTTGCTTGTGGCAGTCGGAACTGTTTTATAGACATTATAAGTTTTAGCCTGTCATTCTACCTTGCCATTCTCTCGACTTCGATATATATCTAGGTCGTTAAATTGGTGCTGTGTAAAACAGTCAAGTGTTCATACCAGGCGAACTGTACATAAAATTCCATATCAAGCTTCTATGATCAGTGTGACTTACTTGCTTATATTGGCGAGGACAACCACAATCTCGATGGTAAGGCTATTCCTTCTTGTTCCATGCACCAGGCATATCGGTACAGGGTAAAACTCAACTGATGCAAAGTAATTTGTTGCGTGTAAATTCAGGATCTTTGGCTTCAAAATGGACTGTGACTGCAACCAACATTTACTTCTGTTGCACCATGTTGTAAGCACCCTCATCAACAAATTAATGACTTTTAAGTGCTGCCTAATTGCATGTCCAAATGAACAGATTGAGAAAACAGGGATTAACTTCATCATATGACTCCAATTGTATGTACCAACTCCTGTGTGCTGTAATTGAGTAGAATGTATGTACTGAGAAGTCAGCATTAAGTTACATATAGTAGATATCACACAGTTACTTGTCTTCTTAGTCCGTCGTCTAGGAATTCTTCCAATTGTTAAGGAAGTAGTTGAAACCAGTACGTGTTGAATCTCAGTTTCAGCTTTACTAATATTATTATGATCATGCATTCATGCTTTCATCTTCTTGATTTAGAAGAACAGAAGGATTGTTACTTCACTGCCTTCAAAGTCCATTATTAGTTTCGAATGGAGACTCTAGGCTCATATGTCGTGTTAAACAATCACAGCACTGAGATTCGGAACCTGCAATTCAAGGTAGAGAGTTCAAGCTAAACTGTTGTACCGATCCATGAGTTCAAGATAAACTATGAGGCCGAGACAACCCGATCCATTCATATTAGCCCAGCTACTTTCGATCAGTGAAACTAAAGAGGCCCAACACAACAGTGGCCCAGATATCAGAAGCCCGTTGTCATGGCACCAATATCAACATTCCTCGATCTCTTTGTTTGTAATGTGGCTTAGAACTACAAGAAGAAAGGAGGCAATGCTACCCAGTGTGTAATCTTTTATCACTTATATGCATCATTGAATCAGACTTCCAGGTTTGTGCATACTTCTCATTAGTATACCATGCCATAGTGTTCTTGGTTGTTTTCGGTTATCAAAAAGTTCTTCAGTAAATTTGGTTACTATCTGTCATCGATGTAGAACATTTTTATTGAGATGTGGATCTTACATTGTGTGCAAAGAATCATTTCAGTGTTGTTTGAAACCTTTTCCCCAGTCATATTTTCTAAGGATCGATCGATATATAATTAATGTTCATGTTGTCCTTTTGTAATAATTGGACGTAGACAATTTACATCCAACATGTTTTAGCGAACCTTGAATTGACTATCGAGTGTCTCAGTCAAGCAGCTGGGAAGCAAGCTTGGGATTCAAGATATTTTGAAGCTTTCAGCTGCAAATAAACAAAAGCAACGTGCTTGATTTGTCTTGTTGAGTCTAATTGCCAAATAAAGCTGCCAACCCACCCACCCCCATTCTTTTGTTGTTTTGCTCATAACATCAGTCATATGCACAGGACCTTTATATTTATCATGGCTTGTGACTGAGCCTAATTGAAAACTAATAATCAAGGGCATCACATGGACCTACTTGTTTGACAAGAATCCCTACTCTTATATAAGCCTCTATTTTCTGTCCCTCTCTATCACACTCACAAACACACACTCCATTTGGAGAGATGAGGAGTACTGAAGACAACAAACCATCCTTGAGCTCTCCGTTGATTCAAGTTAGCGAACAAGATGAACAAGGGAGAAGCCATGACAAGGGTTTTCAAAGAGAGGAAGTAGTCGAAGAAGTGAAGAAGCAGTTATGGCTAGCAGGACCTCTTGTATGTGTGAGTATACTACAGTACTCTATACAGATCATAGCTGTTATGTTTGTTGGTCATCTTGGCGAATTGTCTTTATCCGGTGCTACCATGGCGCTTTCCTTCACATCTGTCACAGGTTTCAGCTTGCTCGTAAGTTAGCTACCCTAGCCTAGCCTCTCTTCTTTGATTTATGAAACATACACAAATTAATGGTTACTTGGTTGATTTTAACTTGGATATATATATATATATATATATAGATGGGAATGTCAAGTGCATTGGATACTTTATCTGGTCAGTGCTATGGTGCAAAGCAATATCATATGATGGGGATACATATGCAAAGAGCAATCTTTGTTCTTTTACTTGTTTGCATACCCCTAGCTATAATATCTGCAAACACAAGAGTTATCCTAATAGCTCTAGGACAAGATGCTGACATATCAACCGAGGCTGGGAAATTTGCACGTTACAACATCCCTTCCCTTTTCGCATATGCATTTCTTCAGTGTCTCGTGAGATTCTTGCAGACTCAGAACATTGTCTTTCCGATGATGCTGAGCTCCGGAATCACCACTTTGCTGCATATACCTATCTGTTGGGTTCTCGTGTTTAATTCCGGACTTGGAGCCAGGGGAGCTGCAGTGGCCAACTCCATCTCTTATTGGATCAATGTGCTATTTTTGGCACTTTATGTTAGGTTCTCTTCGTCATGCGTGAAAACTTGGACAGGATTATCGAAGGAGGCCTTTCACAATGTTATCACATTTCTTAGACTCGCTATTCCTTCAGCTGTCATGGTCTGGTAATTGATTGCTAGCTACATCCTGATGGTTATATTTGCTTATACTAAGATTTGTTATGGGAGTGTCTAAGATCCTAAATGGAACTGACCATGAATTTTTTAACAGCTTGGAAACATGGTCATTTGAGTTGGTTGTTCTTCTTTCTGGTCTTCTTCCAAATCCAAAGTTGGAAACCTCAGTGCTTTCTATCAGGTTTATTTCACTACTAGCTAGCTAGCTAGACTACGTTATATATGTACTTTTCGAGTTTTTGACTTATTATCAGAGAACATGTATATATTTTCAGCCTTAATACTGCTGCAATGGTTTGGATGATCCCTTTTGGACTTAGTTGTGCAGTAAGGTGAGTCATGCTTAAAGGATAGATGCACTTAAAATTTTCAATCACATGGTTTTATAGGCTTATACATTTTGTATGATTTGAACGTAGCACTCGAGTCTCGAATGAATTAGGGGCAGGGCATCCAAAAACAGCACGATTAGCAGTATGCGTCGTCATGGCCATGGCCATTTCCGAAGGTTTATTGGTGGGATTTGTCCTTATACTAATCCGCAATTTCTGGGGCCATGCTTATAGCAACGAAACAGAAGTGGTCAAGTATCTGGCCACCATGATGCCTCTTCTTGCAGCATCCAACTTCTTGGATGGTCTCCAGTGTGTTCTTTCAGGTTCTTCTTACTTATAACTAAAATAGAGACACATAAATCTCACGTCCATCGGTATATGTTTACGTGTTAGTAAAATTTCCAGGCACTGCTAGAGGATGTGGGTGGCAGAAGATTGGAGCATATGTCAATCTCGGGTCGTATTATCTGGTTGGAATTCCACTGGCTGTTTTAATGGCGTTTGTATTACACATTGGTGGAAAGGTAATACAAATTTACTGGCAAGTTTCCTATATTAACCAGGAAAAGTTGTTTTCTTCTTAATCTGGCTTTTATGTAAGCTTTGTTGTTAAATTGTTTCGAATAGGGACTCTGGCTGGGAATCATCTGTGCGCTCATTGTTCAAGTGTTGTCACTTCTAACAATAACCATAAGAACAAACTGGGAAAATGAGGTCAGAATCTCTTCCTCTATATATATATATATATATATATATTCAACACCATCTGAAGTACATGATTCTACTCCCTAGCCTGTTTTTCATGTTTATGTTTTCAATCTAATCACGTATGTTTTCGGGTAGGCTAAACAAGCTACAGAGAGGGTATATGACTCGACAGTTCCGGTGGACATAGTATCATGAAGCAGAAACATAACTGTTCCACAAGTATGATCACATGAACACTTAACTAAGAACACACTAGTACGTTGTCGATGCAACTTGACCAATTTCCATGCTCAAGGTATTACGTACATAGAGATGAGGCTAGCTCAGTAAGAGTATCATGCTCTTGGTTGGTTGGCTTTTTAGTTCTTACAGAGATGTATTGATTCACTGAATAAACTCGGGAAATAGATTCAAAAGAAAACGTACATCACGTTTATTGGAGTTGTTCTTTGTATGTGATTCTATATCTTTTCTTGAAAAAAATAAACGAATGAATCCAATACCTTCACTACTCCAACAAGGATAACAGAGCACAATTGAGGCTTTACATTTGACATTGGATTGTCTTCTTTAGAATATAATAAGAGTTATGTGTGTTCTTACGTCTACAGGGGTATGTATTTCGATGTTTTTAATGACAATCTTGGGAGAACATAATTCTTCTTACTTGGGGGAGATGTTTTACTGTATCCCTATTATTCCATTTCAAATGTCTACCTCTCTTACCCAAATAAGATTGAGGAAGATTCATCACACCGATAGGTAAATGAATCAAGAATCTCTCATTAAAGATCGTTGATTGTCAAGGCTTAGGTCGGAGGTGAAAATTATAATCCTTTTTGATGATAAGCTTTTTTGTTTTGGGAAGAGAATGTGTATGAGAACAATTAGGGTATATTGTCTAGTTAAATATCAAAATGAGGTGTGAATAGACACAACAATGATGAAGATGAAAGTCGATTTGTAAACATTCTTTATCTATAAACAACAATAAACTCTTCCTATTCTTCTTCGAAATCATAGCATGGTTAGAGGTAATTCTAGGCGAAGAGTCTCAAACTTGGAGCTGAGGGCGGCAATGTCTCCGCCAACTAAATTTAACAAACTGCGAAATTTTACAACATTGCAATGATTGTTTTGGAGTAACTATATATCAGTAATCATCATCATAGGAATGATTGTACTCATCTGCTTCACCATTATTATGGTATCTGTTGTAGTATCTTCCTTCAGTCCCAAAGTCATCCTCATGTTCATGTTCTGACCCCAAGTCGTCATCATCATCATCATATTTGTCTGTATCAAATTCAACATCTTTGTTTCCATGGGGCATCTTGTCGTCATTGTCAAGTTCTTTTTTCTGGTGGACATCAGGAGCCTCCTGTATGCACACACAAGACCAAAATTGAGTAGACATATTCTACACACGCATAAGATACAGAAAGCTTGCATACAAATTAGTGGGAGTCTCGGATCTTATCAGATTTGGTGTAGTTCATTTCTGTTTTCTAACTTAAATTTAATGGATGTCCTTGCCTCTCTCTTTTTCCCTATTTCTTTTTCTATCGAAAAGATATATCAATAAGAAAAGACTAAGAAAGGATGAAGCATCAAGTCTGTTAAAACTTCCATTAGTGAGTGGTATCTACGGGACTTGTCAAAGGTAGAATAGTAAATTTCTTGTAGTTTGATAAGAGGAATGCATACAGATGCTTCGAACAAATCTTCTAGGACTTGAAAGTTGATCTTTGAGCTGAGTCTCTACAAGGAAACCATGGAATCTATCAACATTTAAAAATGGAGCCACTATAAATAAAAGAAATTAAAGCTCCAGTACAATAAAATTGCAAGATGGGAAATACTGAAAAAAAATTCTCTCACTGGAATCACAGTTCTGTTTAACTAGCACATGTATATCAGTACTTTTTACTCTCAGTTATAAGAATTTACCAATACCTTCTTAGTTAGCATTTGGTGGGTGGCTTGTGCAGGATTCTTAGCTGGAGTAGCATTTTTCGCTTCAGCTGCTCTAGCCAGTTGCCTCTCCTGAAAATTACAAACCATAAAATTGATGATTAAGAGTGACGAAATGGATAACTTATGGAAAAGATAAGTAAAAAGAATGATGAACGGAGAAAAGGTCCACAAGTGTGATGGATGCATAAAAAATTCATGTATAGGCACGTTTTGTTCCCCAAAACACAGAAACAGGTATACGATAATAGTAACACTGTTAGAACTTACAACAAACTAGAAGATAGAGTTCGGCATCACCTAACTTCAGAAAGATAAGGCTGTTATAATTGTTTTCCTATTTAATTTGGCATTTAACTATTATTATTCTTTTTATAAATCCAAAATTAGTTTCCTTCTTTTGGAGCTAATTGTAATGAGCAAATTTAGTTATTTCAATTGTATGCTATTTGTACAAGGTTTTTCTGTAGTTAGTTTCCATTTTGTTTAGAAAATGTAGGACTAGATCAAAATGGCATTCCTTTTTATGGTTAGCAGTATTTAGTTTTGCTTATCTCTAACTTGTAGGTCTCAGTCCTGAGATTTACCATCTAATATATGTAGCCTTGCTGCACTTGTACGATGAACACAATGATAATTCATTATTAGAAAGTAAAATCAACAAATTGAAAAGATTATACATAAAGAAAAATGTTAAATAAAAGACCTTTCTTTTCTTCGAAACAGCTGCAACGGTAGCTTGCTCAAGTTTCTTTGCATCTTCTGGACAATTGTTATCCATAGCAGCCTTCGCTGCTTCCTCCTTCGCTGCTTGTTCCTTTAAAACACAGATCAACTGCTGGGTGAGTATACGGAATGACAGCATGAAACTAATATAGAAGGATAAGTATATAGGATGGCACATACAACTGATATACACATCATTGCAACTTGACAAGAAAGCTTTAGAATGTTAACAATATTTGTTCCTTCACTAATGGAATAATTCTGAAACCTAGGGTCAATAGACAATCCTGATGCTACGTAACAGAATATAAACCACAGATGTGCAAAACAAGTCTTAGACAAAGGAGACGAGAGCTCAAAGAATAAAAAATAGTCTCACTACTAACAGTACAAAGTTTTTTACTAGATAAAATCTCACAACCTAGAGGTCCAAAAGAATTTATAACCCGAGTAGAGGGGCGGTGGGTGGGGTTTTGTACATGACCGAGCTGAGGATAGTAATCATAGTATTGGTCCTATACGATAAACTAAAGGGGATCACACATAGATCTATTGCACATCAGCTTTCAGTGTGTCTTACTATTCCCCAAGTGGACTACCTGTTTGTAGCTTTTGAACCTTTCAATGTAAATCCTCATTTCCTATATTTAGACACCGAGAATCATTTTACTTCTGCTCATGCATTTATCAAACACATGGATGCTTATTCAATACATAAACAGCTAGTTTAAATTTGAATATCTACAATCAGCTAGTTTACTACATTCAACTTATCATTCCTTAAAAAAAAAAACCTACATTCAAATTATCTTGTTAACCCCAGAAACAATAAGATGAAATGAAGATTGCTAAAAAACTAATACAATTTCCATGTTATATTGCCTAACAGAGTTCATTCAGTTGTCCTATCAGTGAATCTATGCTATAGCTATGCCCCTGCTACATGGTTTAGTCTTCCACACAATATCACCGCATAGACCAGAAACAATTGAACCCTCGTAAAATAGGAAATGATATTTTAGTTGGTACCAAATATTATGTATACCATTTCAAAATAATCAAGATACAAAACAACTATTTGTAAACTGTTTTAAGGGCATAATCAATTAGAGTACCTCAATATACTCACGGTTCATTTCTTCCCAAATCATCTTTTTATAGCGCTTGCCCTCTTCATTAAGAAGGTAGCCGTCAACCTGTGCAAGATCTAAAAACTTCAGTAGTGATCCAAAAGTAAAATTTTTGAAACAAAGTAGACAAATATGACATGTAGAATAATATGGTATAGGCCTATTGGGGACGAATTTGGCGAACTAAAAATCTTTCAAATCCAAAGTGGAGTATAGAATTCTCATTTGTTATGTTCAGTACTGGAAATTACTGTTACAAATCAAAGTACTTAATAAAGACCAGAAAAATTGTTAGCAAATTCAGGTTAGTAGTTGTATACCTCCAGATCATCAATATCTGAAAAGTTGTCCGATTCATCAGCACAAGCTTCAGCACCGGTCTCAACATTCTCCATATTAGCCCCTAAAAACATTGTACTTTCAGCAAAGAGTTCCAGCAAAACAGAGATGCATAGGTTTTTGTTCTCCTAGGAAACTAAGGGTTCCTTGTGGAGTGATGGGGAGATGAAGAAAATTCCAACAGATCAGATAGGTACTTTCAGAAGGTTCAGACCCGGACCTATACGACTGGCAGAAAACCATGAACCACACCCGTCTACTAAACCCTTGTTCTATTCAATGGGGTGATATTATCCATCAGAATATAAGAAACTAAAAACAAGAATGAAGGAGAGGCCAAGCAGTGAGAGACTGAGAAACGAACCATCATTATCCGGCTCTGTAAGCCGTATTCTTTTCTTATCGCTTCCTGATGTAGCGTTGTTATCTTTCTCAAGCTAAAAAAATAAAATGAACAAAAGAAATCAAACATAATTCGACAAGTCAAAGGCAACAATGAAGGTTTATAATGTACAATAATTAGCACTATGAACCAGCAAGCAACAAAAATTCTCAAAGCACATTATCTTATTATATGCTTCGATTTAGAAAATTGACTTAACAAAATTCAGGCAATGACACCTATGAAAGAAAACATAGCAGAAATAAAGGAAACATGATCGATAGGTACACAACATTCAGATAAATCTGACTAACTTCTTAGGAATGTGCCATTGCACAAGTAAACCCACCACAAGGAGAAGTCAAGACCCTTCAATTCCAAAACCAAAGAACAAATTTGAAGGAATCGACTCATTCACTGAGTACTTCTCTCTTCCACATTTAGTTAAATTAATACCACCAAATTGTTTATCTTCGCAACCTTTTCAAGTTGCCGGTCTATGTTGCTTATGTTTCTCTCTTCGGAAACATAATTCCAATCTGACAATATAGGGAGAGAGGATCGGACATCACAAATCAGTTTAATTAGCCATAGTATATAACTGACCCCGTCTACTGGGGTAGGAGAAAAGAATTATAATCTTTTGGAAATGGATAGGAACTACCAGCTTCACACGGTAGGGTTTTTACGAATCATTCATTAACAGAATCCCGGCCTCACACCAACCTTTGGCAGCACACCAGAGGTGCCTTGGAATCTCACCAAGTCAACCCATGTCTCACAACTGAGCAGAAAATCTCAACAAATTTTTTGTAACATTCACTGACTCAAAGATTACAAACTCGCTCCTTTTACAGAACCATTACAATAATTATTGATAACCTCAATAATGCTCTTCAGAATTCTAAAGATATCACCCCGTCTGACTTATCTTTGGGCATTTCTTTCTATCCAGAGATTCAGATCACATAAACACCACATCACAACACTGGTACTATAATCCTTAACCCAAAGGCATAATGCATCTCAACAAATAAATATATACAAGAGTCCAGTCTATGAAAAGCGATGCCAAATTATAACCATTTAACCCTTCTGAGACCAACTGTAAAGAATAGTCACATAATTTCATGCCTACCAAACTACTCACTCATTTGAAACATAATCAGAATAGTTGCTGCCTGAAACATTAGTGCAAATAGTCAATCATAATTGGCCATATTTTGAATAAACTTTTGTTGATGGTTCCGGTAAAAATGATTGTATATTGTCAGTTTCCACTTTTCACCAAGGCCTATCATGATTCTAACGAAGCCAGAGTTCACATGTGTCCTTGCTACATTTACCCTACCTTTTATTTCTCTTCTCATTTCGTAAGTGAAATCTAGGTGAATAAAATGGTGGAAAACACAAGGTAAATTCTTATTAGGAAACAAAAGTATCAATCACTTTCTAGAAAAGAGAAATATAATGACAACAAGATACTTGTTGCAGAACATAATCCCAACAATTGATTATAATGATGAAAAACTGGATAGAGTGGGTGGTGGTTAGGATTAAGGATGATTTTTTGCTAATTAAGCGTGGTTAAAAGTTAATGGCAGAAAGAAAGAAAAAAAACCCTGCTTTTGAGCCCAGCTAGCGCCATATTATAGTTCGCCCTTGATTTTACGTATAACTACTCTAGATAGCAGCTTATACAACAAGTGAGTTTAACGATTACCTTCAATGACTGTATAGCATTGTCGGGGCTTTCACAAGCATTGGTATCAATGCCGGAGTCATCAGCATTTAGCTCCAAATCCGCTTTTCTCAATCTTTCTGCTTCGGCACGCTGGAAAGCTGGAGGATTAGACCCTCCATCAAGTCCACCTGAAATTGTCATAAACTACACCAATTTGTTAAAGTAAATATAGTATGGATGTAATATCATCATTGGAAGTGAGAGAGAATGGAAAACTTGGACTCACATCATCATAACAGGTTTGACAAAGTCCATATGCATAGGGTATTCTCTCTTTATGACCACAAAGGATCTTGTGTGCACAAAAGACATTATCTGCATGTTCACACTGGCCACCATCTGTGTCATCCATTTTATCTGCTACAATTGGCTGTTTGCTTTGTTCATCTAGTTCTTTTGCCTTTTCCAGGAATTCTTCAATCTAAAAAAAAAGAGATAGCAAATTGGGGGAAAAAGTTTCAGACCTTTCAAATTCACAAACAAATGCACAAGGGTGAACATATAATTTTGAACTACAGCACAATTAAACAATACGGAATCACATTAATGGTCCTTCCGAACTACTAATACCACTCTCAGACATACTTTCTAGAGACCCGAATTTGGGCTGAAAAGCTGATGAACGTAAATCAGAAAATAAATATATATGTCCCCTAAAATGAAAACAGAAAATGAAATATTAGTCCAATTATCTATAAAGTACAGTCTGAGCTCACTAACTTGCCTACTTGGGCCCCTAAATCGCCTCTGTTTAAGTCCCCTACTTGAAACCTGGTCTGGCAGAAAAGAAAAACCTGTTGACCTCAAACATACAACTTCGCCACATATTCCCACATGGATATGTGGAGTATGATTTTCCATACAAAAAAATAGCGCAATTCCAGAACCCTCTGAAAGGACTGAGCCTGCTCAAGTCGATTCATGCTGTTTAATGACCCCAACACGGGGCGGTTTGTGAAGCTTTAGGCAAAGGATTAGAACAAGATCTTCTATTTTGCATCGGCAATGGATAAGCTGGTGTTCAGACTGGAATACCATTTTGCTGTGATTAACTAGTTACTGGAATTACATTGTTGTTTCTGGGAAGATGTTTAAATTGGGCTATGGGTATGACAAACTGAGCTTTGTAAACATGGTTTTGTGATAAAGTGATTAAATCGGTATTCGTCCTGAGAATTGCAATTGACGTATTCTTCCTACCAAAGTTTTTCTTATTCTATTAGATTGGCAGAATTGTTTTTTTTTCAAATTCTTGCTTTAGAATTGTTCGTTTATCATTTTTTTCTCTCAGCTGATTGCGATTCATAAAAGTACTTTTCCAGTTCTCCCTTTATTTCTGACTCAAATTATATCCATCAACTATGGACTAAAACAATAAAATATATGCAGACCCGCTGGGGTGCTGAGCACTTGTAGAAAAGAAGAATGACTGCACACACGGAAAAAGAGAGAAGTAGACGAAAAAACCGCTGCTAGCTGACTAACATGAGAAGTGCCACGTGTCTTTGTTCTAATGGAGCACCACAGAAATGTGGTGGACTGACGGGCAGAGGGAAAAAATTACACCTTAATGTGACCTATCAAACATATTCTCACTTCTTTAACCACAACATTAGCTCATCCATCTCTAGTTCATATAAATTTCTACTAAGCCACATGTACCGGCTCAAAATGAAACTGCTACTGTGTCACCATGGAAACTTGACAAGTTCTATAACCTAGTAAACTTATGAAGGAAAAAAAGAACTGTTCCTCTGGATACATAAACCTTCTGCTACTGTTCAGACCCATTGTTGACTGTTATGTGCATCTATCGTTGTACTCAAATATTCTAGTATTATTGCCTAAAGTCGAAAGGTTGCAAACATCAATACAGGGATTATGTAAGAAAACATACCGTCAAGCTCCCAGATTCTGTATTCTCAAATTCAACTAGCCGCTTACTCAATGTTGCATCGCAAACATGTACAATTTTGATCTGGTAAAGTATACAACATACATCAATTTTGATCTGATAAAGTATACAACATACATCACATCAAATGGAAATAGGAAAGCAGAAACCTTTAAATACTATTCAATCAGGATAAAAGAAGTTGTTATCTATAAAGCAAATACAGAACTGGGTCTTCAACAGAAAGTAGATGTCACACAACAAAAGAATATGAGCTCAATTATTAGAAATTAAAACCATGTTAATAACCAGAAGTCTACCAACCAAATAGAAGAAGACAACTTCAGCACAAGGTAGATGTCACAAAACAGAAGAATATGAACTCATTCCCACTTTTTCATTCATTAAAAGATAACATTGTGAAGAGAGGACTTCAACACAAAGTAGATGTCACACAAAAACCAACATGAACTCATTCACACTTTTCATTAACTAGAAGTTAAAACCAGGTAAGGAAGACTTCAACACAAAGTAGATGTCACACAACAGAAGAATATATTTCATTACACTTTATCATATGTAGAATTTAAAACCATGTTAATAACCATATGTCTTTTTAACCAAAACAGAAAAGCAGACAGCACTGTGACCCTACTAAGAGATATGACAAGAGCAAGGATTAAAAGGTAGGTTGGTTTAATAGTACTATGGTAATTGTCCTTGTCCTTGGATGTTTTTTTTCTTTTATAAATAATCATATACTCTGACAAAGACCCAACTAAACATATGTTCATCATAAAAGTATAGCAACTGAATTTAACTTACAATATCAGACTTGGAGCACTTGAGTCCATGTGAAAGTGCTGATATATATAACGCCGCACCACATAGTCCACTGGGTTTTCTGCCTGTCTGGAAACAATTAAGGTTTATTTGATATTTCTGTGTTTGAAAGAAGTTTTCATATCAAGATAAAACACTGAAACTGAGTACACACCTGCATCCAATCCCGTTTCATGCTTGTGATAATCCGTTGTGCAGTTTGCATAACCCCTGTGTCCCTTGCTCCTGGTAAACCTACAAAGCAGATTTGCAAGTGTTAAGTCTCCTAATCCAGAAATAGATTGGTGACTGATTTAGAATTTTACACAAGTTGTTTACTTGATCTCTTATCAAAAAGGAAAAACAATATCTACCAGATAAAACAACTCCATAGTTAGCATTCATTATATACAAACCATTCAGAAAACATCCACCCCATCAAATTGTAATAAATCATAGAAGCAGACTATCAGTGATATACACGTGACTTTGTGATAAAACTTTGCTCACAATCAATACAACCTAAGATAGACCAAAAGCAGCTTCAAACTGGGAATGGTGGGGGAATTAAAATGGTACAAAATAAATTCCAACGTTACTTTTATGCTTGTAGCAGGTCACAAGTTCCGATCTCTTATCAAGAATATGAGAGTATGCAAAATATCAAAATAATGAACAAATGAAACAAACATGTAAAACAAATAAAGCTGCGGTACTAAATAATTAAAGTAATATCACTGTCCCTTTCAGACAATTTTAACTCCCAATAAAAATTAGAATGAAACGCATTAATTTTTAAATTCATTAATGAGAGAATGAAAAGTAATAAATAATGAAAATTAACTAGTGTATCCTTCAACTGTACAACTCAATCAAATGATTTCACACTGTGTGGGAGATAATCCTGTGTTGAAAACATAAGGAGCATCGATTCAAATGATGTTAGATTAAAAGAGCTGTTCGGTGTTATAGTAGCTCCACTTACTCTCACTAAACTTATGAATAAACCAGGAAGGATCAACAAGTTTTTGAACAATTGGGTGCTCAGTAAGACTCAGAGCCTTGCAAAGTTGCAAAAACACAGCTCCTAGCACATAGCTGCAAACCAAATTATGTGAACTATTAAATCCAAAACTGAATTGTTGAGGGTTAACTCAAAAAATATCTATCCAAGTGTCATTCCTGAGAAGCATGGAAGGAAGGAAAAGGACAAAGGAAACAAGACATAATAAATAACATTCTCTCACGTCTCAAGCAGTTTAAAAAATCTATCAGATTCAATTTTAGGAAAACCACAGCTACTAAGGGTTAATAGAATACAATCAATCAAAATGTCATATCAGAAAAGCATGAGAACATGAATAAAGAATAAAGGAAACAAAGAAGAAAGAATTCCTCACACATTTATCTTCAAGTAGTTCGAAAAATCAATAAGAAGATACGGCTTCCTCTTTTCCCTACAAGACAAGATTCAAGTGCATAATCAGTTCAAATATTTCTGGCTAGAGATATATTTCTTGTAGTCAATATGGCTGTATTGAATATGAACAAGAAAACCAAATTATTAGTAGAGTAATTATCCTAGTGGTAAGCAAGGAAGTTTTGAGAAGGGAAAAATAATTTTTTTAAAAGGACATGTTTCCTTCTATTAAGATGTGTGAAACCCTCTTTGTAGTCTTTATTTGCTTCAGCCAAATATTTCTAAGTATAACAGGTCAAGCAGAATTTTAAATACTATAAAAGAAGTGGTAGACCACGTAATACTGCATAAATGCATATCAATCTAATAAATAGCAGGAAGATAAACAACCTAACATTTGACATACAAATTCAAAACTAATGAAATAGTTTGTTAATTTTTTCTCAGGGATAGTGGCACATATCTTTAAGTGATATGAAGTATCTCGAGTCAAAGCAGCAAAGAGTAAACTGATACAGAATGAAAGTATTATATTATTTAATGGTAACACAGTATCAAAGCATCCCGAGTATCAACTACAGGATATAGAAAGAAAAAAAGTACATGTGCTTCATATTGTCTGATGAAGGAAACAAATGGGACCTATAAGTAGTCCATCATCTATATGTAAAGTAATTGTGTGTGATGTAAATCATCCACGACATAAATAGTGAGCATACCATGTGTATTCCGATATGTAAGGCTACAGAAGTTGAACTCTGATCAGACTAACAGTGAAGGCCAATGAGAAGTCCAGAAACAAAACCTATCCACCAGATTCCCCAGTTTCCTCTCACCCCTTGCAATCGTAAATCATTCTATCCCTCCACAAACATATACATAATAGTCTGATATCTCTCAAATTTTCCCATCACCAAATTAAAAGCACCACTCTTTTAAGAGGGTGATCCATTCTAGGATGGTGCTTTCAAATTTGGGAGAAAATACCTTTTATTCATTGGATTTTCCAGTTCTGGTGTCAAAATTATGCATTTCCTTTTTATCTCACTTGAATACATAACTTTTCAAAAGATATAAGATCAGAGTATAAAAGTATAATAGAGAAATTCTCAAATTTCCTTTTTCATCAAAGGGACCCTATCAATTTCAGTTTATTCAAGAACATGAACAACCAAAGACACAAAATAATGTGCAAAATAACAACAGGTGTCTTACCGACATGCAATGTAAAGACACGCAGCCTGTACTTGCTCAGACTTACGCCCCCTTGTGAAATTCCGCTCAATTGCAACCTTCACAAAAAAAAAATTAAAAAAAAACATACTAAGAAACTGAGCAGTTTACAATATCTATAAAACTAACCATAGGTCAATGATACTAGACATACTCTATAAAATCGTTTAGCTATGTCAATAATTTCTTGACCGTCTCCCATATCTAAAGCATTTCTCATACATTGCAATTCACTGTCGGCTGCAAAAGAGATAAAAGTAGAAACAATACGTAAATAATAGATCATAAAAATAATAATAATAATAATACTAAAAACAATCATTGCCATTTTACTATCAAGGAACTTTGAAGATAGTAACTGACCAATAGGAATACTGTAACAAATTTTACCAATAGAAGAGTATCGCTATGCGAGGTAATTTTGAAGTCTGTAAACAAGAGCAGAGAAGTTGTGTCCCTTGTATTTGTGTGCTTAGAAAGTTAAGAGTTTAAAATTGTGAACAATTGGGTAAAGGGTGCATCTAATGTAAAAGTTCAAACTCCTTGTATCCTACCAGACCTTGCTGGGCACTGCATCCAATTCCCTTCCCCATTCCAAATTATACGAACATAAGACCTAAAACTTGTCTATTTCAAATGGTGTATCTAATACCAGTCCCTAGTTTTATTTAGTTAGTAAAAGCTAGTAACGTGGTAAGTGAAAACCGGAGCTAATCCATTTTGCAAGGAATCCTAAGCTAATGGCAGGCATAAAATTCAGGGGAAAAGCCAACAATTCAAATACCCCTTTCGAGTATCCTTTCTCTCGACGCAGAGATATCGCTTTCCCTGGAATGAACATATCTTCCAGACAATTGGCTCTGTAACATAAAACAACATCGATAATCAATAACAACTATCAAATCTAATGAATCAGAATATATCCACAAAGGGGGCACATGAACTAGTTACCAGGCCCGCCGCATTCTTAACGAATGTTGGTTCCTCGGAGAATTCATAGTCCTCCAAAACCTTCCCACATCCGGAACAACATCTGAAACATAAAACAAAACCAAGTTGCAAACAACAAACAGACAAGGAAGGAACCGATTAAAGGGATTGTGAAGGAAGAAAACTCACAGTTTACCAGCATCTCTGTCTCCATCGACATGTTTGACACAGCTGGGACACCATACCATTCTCGACGACGGACGAGAGAGGTTTGTTTTCGGACAGAGTAGTAGTAGTAGTAGTCGCCGCCGTCAGCCCCCAACCCAACTGCTATCGTTTTTTTCTCCAGTACAGGGGTTTTAGTCGGTGACGTTTAACTTTTTACTCTGCTCAGGGCTTTAATGTGCGGTCGACACTAGTCAATGAACGGGCTAAACGTCCCGTCCCATTAAGATGAGGGTTCCAAAAGTCTCCAAGTCCAAGCCCATGAGTTTTGAGACCTAGTCCTTATCTCTATATCTACTTCTCTCATCTCTATCATAATAAAGTTAAATCTCTCTTTAGTGTCATCATCCTCACCAAAATATAACTTCCAAAAATGCATCTCTAGTATAATAAAGTCAAGTTATCTCTTTGTTGTCACCAGCCTCACTAAAATATGAACTTGCAAAAATGCCCATAAAAAAGAAGAAAAAAAACTAGAAAAATAAAAATAAGTGTTATAAACATGGTTTTACTCTCCCATATCCTATTTTCATTGTTCCGCACATTACAAGTACAGGTTTTTTCTAGTATATATGTACTAGATAAAATACACACACTATGTGCGTGTAAAAAAATAAAATTAGAAATTTGTATGAGGTAGTTATTGCATGATGATTCGTAAAAGAAGAAGCCAGTTGACAGTTGAGAAATTTTCAGTGTGATCGTCAATCCATGTCATTCGTTTGACGGACCAACATAATTTTGACACCTCATGTTTGACGTGGTTAGAGAATAACGTCGTCTCCTTTTCTTAATCAAAGTCATCTCCTACCCACCTTCCCATTTCTGTCTAATTTCCAAAATTCTAAATTCATCGTGTCGGCCTTCGACAATTAACATCACCGCATCTTTGTTCTATAATTGATCTCAATTCTGAGAGTTGAAATTGAGAAAAGCTTAAAACCAAATGATTTTTTTTTACGAAAAGAATATATCATTAAACGAGATTCTCAACCTGAATAGTACATACACAGCTAACAAGCAACCCTAACTCTAAAGAGAAAAAGAAACTAATCAGAGCAAATACTACTCTTTAAAAATCACTAAACTCAACATTGTCGAGCTTACTTGCATCTTTGACGGATCACGAAAGACATGTGAGGAATGAAGATGGACATACCCCTAGGCATGCAATTGTGGTGGGTATGCCATCATCCATGAGTCACGCAATAAAAAAAAATACAAGTAAGCCGGCACCAATAGTGCCTAAGAGCATATGCACCGGTTTGTTCCTCCTATTTAGGGAGATGCCATTACTATTCACCGAATAGGAGGAGCAGTTGTTATTTTTCATGCAGTAATGCAAAAAATAGCACCTTATATTACTATTCATCACTTATATATTAATTTTTTTATTTATTTCTTTGTGAGGTTTGCAACCAATATCTAGATGACACGTGTTGTTATTGTATGAATAATTGAATAAGATTTCCAGTGAGATTACCGACTAACCACGAGATGTCACGTGTCACTCGTACTGATCGTTATCGTTTAAATAATTGAGTCAAAATTTTCAATAAGATTTCCGATCAATCACTCGACGACGTGTGCTCCTTTCATGTATCATTGTCGTGTGAATAATCGTCAAAGATTTACGGTGAGATTTCTGACCAACCACGAGATGACACATGTCATGGACTAATGATTGCTATCATTTAAATAATTGAGACAAAATTTTGGATAAAAGTTCCGATCAATCACTCGATGACATGTGTCACTTTTGTGTGCGCAAATTTGTGATGCCCCCGAGCTTAGGCTCCCTTGGTTAATGAAAGCACCAGATCATAAGGGCTGCCTATGATCGTTGAAGGTGAAGACCCTCTTCCTGAGATTTGTTGATGATGTGAGGCTTTGCCGTACTGCTTCCTTTGATCATTCTTCCATGAAAACCTACAAAACAAGTCAAAACACGGTATGGTACCGTGCTTAGACCCTCCGACGTTCAAGTCAATACTTGCCTTAAGAATCAAACAGTAAATATGGCAAAGTTTCGTTACCTTAGACCATACAGAGATGGTCTATACATAGCGATCGAGTTAGGTCTGAGCATAATCCCTAACAAATAGGATTACTTTACTTTCGAATATGAGGAATCCATTAAGGAATGGATCTCCATATCCAAGGCCAATCAAATCTCATGATTACCACAGGCCATTTGGCATAATCCTACTAGGACACGTATAAATCTTACTCTTATCCCCTAAGATTTCTGCCAATCCCTCGAGGTCTGACTTTGTCAACCCTTCGAGGTCAGATCGTATTATTCCCTCAAAGTCCGATCGTGTAATCTCTCAAGGTCCGATCAGGCTGTCCCTTAAGGTCCAATTGTACTTTGGGATTGTCACACCATCTTACAAACATTCTAGAGGCTTCTACATCATTCTTGATACTTCCAGAAACCTCTAAATCAATTAATTCATACTTGGAACCCTAATCGTACATGCCCAAGCCCATTATTCCAATTATCAGACATCTTCTGCCTGCGGACCTGGGGGACCAAAATCTCTCTAGCTCGATGTGGCCAAATTTGGCTCCCACAAATACCCCCAAGGCACGCTAAGCAGACCTTGTCAATTGGTGTGGCTTCACACTCCAGCTAATTTGGCCTACAAAGACGTCAACGCAATAATATTCAACGTACTAAATCAAACTTGAAAAGAAACACATACCTTAGCCACGATCGTTTCATGGAAGCAAACTCCATTGAGAGATTTCTCATTCTTCATGCAAGTTCTCTTGTTCCCACAGGTCTTCAATGGGATACCCCAATATTCCAGTAGATGAATCGTTCATAAAGATGAAGATAATAGGCTAACCAACATGCTTAACTCAAATCTTTTAGCTTTCTGCCATGATGAGCTCAGGATTGTTTGAAAATTCATTCATATCTTTCCTTGGAGTCTTATCTCAGCTTGGAACGCCAAATAAATCGTTATTACCTAGTCTTTATAGAGAATGCCCGACAAAAAGTCATTGCAAAAACTTCTGGAAGACTCCTCAAGGTTTCTGAAAAACCCTCGAGGTCAAGAAAAAACCCTCGAGGTCAGGAAAACCCTTGAGGTCAAGACAACCCCTTGATTTCTGCAGATTGCTTACTTAGAAACTTTAGGGAAAACAAACGCTTTCCTTCAAACATGATCATCTTTCACCTTGGTTCGTAGGTTCATCTCAGCCATGTACTTTTGCCTAGCAAATCGAAATTAACATCTTTCCTCATGCTCGATCAAACAGGCATGCACGAATAGTTCTTTCTTTCTCGACTTTTCAACCTCACGTTCCAAAATAGATAGTTCACAAATGCATGATGGCAATCTGCCCCAACTCCATGACACTTTCCTCCAGCTTTCTCGAACCTTCCTTCAACTTTCCTCAAGCTTTCGATCAATCACCCCTAGTTTTCATGGAAAGCTCGAGGCTTTGTAAAAAACTGTAACTTTTCTGGAAAATAACTTCCTTATGTGAAAGTATTCAGCTCATGAGACATTCCATCTTTTTTCCTCGAGCTTTCGGGCAACAGATCTTTCTCCCTTGAGCTTCGAGGTATTTGTGAACAATACAGTTCAAACTTTCCTCGAACACATCTTTCTCGATCAATCAACAAACCTTTCTTCAGCAAATCGTTCGGTTTTTCAATATAGCCAGAGTAGCCTCTGAGTAGCTTTTTCGTACACCTAACATCTTTTTGCGTCATCTACTTAATTGTTCCTTTTACATCTAACACGTCGTTCTTTTCTTTCTTATCTTACATAAATGTTGCTAATCTTGGCATGGGCCTTTAGCTTAGAAAACTCTTATACCAAGAGTAAATATCGTATTTAGTTCATCGTACTTTGCTTTATCGTTCTTAGCTCATCATGCTCAACTTTTACATACCTTTCTGTATCATGCTTTTATTCCATGCCCATCGATCTTGCTTATTGGGCTTGGGGGATCTGCCTCTAAGTGCCTATGGCCTCACTGTGACTCTCGGACCTCCACACGTACTAAATGCTCTCGGAATAGGCTTAAGGAGATTGCCTTAGTAACATTAATATCTCCTGGGAGGTGCTCGCGATTTTGAGATTGCCTCCCTAATGGGGGAGGGTATGCATACCTACCCCGGTATGTATAAAGACTACTGTACTCCAGACCCTTCCCCCAACCAAGTCTCTTCGTCTTGGAAGATCTTAGCTTCACAAGGACACCTGATGCTATCACAAAGACCACATCCGGGTTGCCCCTCGAGCTCAGTTCTCTCCAAGGGGGCTTGTCTGCAATGTTGAGATGGGGTCCGCCAAAACTCTTCTCATCGACTTGACTTATCCCTAGGGCATCGTCATAAGTATACACTTGGGACTTAGAATGACCAATTTTCCAGAATATGGCGAAGCCACCACTGGGTGTTTATTAATCTTACCATGTACATCCTAACCTCGAGCACTTTACTGACCCAAGATTACTGTGAGCTCTCGCGGGATTTTACTCCGAATATTTTAGTCTATCCACGGGCGTCCTTCTCAATGCCCTAATCCTTCCCCCCTCGGGATGCTTTACCTTTGGGAGGACTGATTAGCTTGCAAAGTGAAGATCCTTCCCTGGGAACCAACGTCATCTGCCCCGCTCAAGCTCGTTACATTTCTTGGGCTTTAAGCTCCTCCTAATTGAATAACACATCAAATAGTTCGTACACTTCAACTGGATCATACATCAAACAGAATCAAATAGACTAGCTAATCGTACTTGATCGTACATAATCAATCTATCGAATAAATCATGGAAACCATCCTTTTGAGGGTTGAGCATGATTTCTGGATATATTTCTCGGAGCTTGTCCAAGAAATTCTTTCCCCCCATGGGGTATTCTAACATGCTGTCATGAACCTGAAGGGAATGCCCAGCTTTGGCGGACCTTGAGGGAAATATTATGAAATCGAGGAAACCTCAAGGGATTACATTGCTAGGATCCCCACATCAATGGATTCACTCGGAATACTCTAGATTTCAAGGTTGACCGAGCCCATCATCGTCATCCCCAGCAATAGCACGTTCTATGCTCGAGGACTTTATATAGATTCGTGGGAAGGCATCCCCTCAGCTAGTATCATCTTCTCCACGTGACATAAAAGCTTGCAAAATAGAACCTTCAAGCTTTCCTTCGATTTCCTGGGTTTCCTCGAGCTCGCGACGGAGGCTGATAAACTTTCTTGAAAACCCTTAAGGTTTGAGAAAAACCTCGAGGTTTCCACACCAATGCTAAGTATGAAGTTTTTCCCGTTTCTTGTATTCAAGGTCGACCACAGGGGCTTTATATAAATCGTACACATGAACATATCGAACACATCATCGTTCCTCATAATACTTCACCTAAACCATTTTCCTTTATGATCCTGCTATAGTTCTGAGCAAATATGCCCCATCGATCTCCAAGTGGCTCGACAACCCACATTATGAATCAAGATTCTAAGGAAACACTAACCTTGTCCATGCTTGATGGCATGGTTGGGTTGTTTTAGACATGATTTTTCGTAGAGGGTTGCGATAGCCTTAATGCTTCTACTAAGCTCCTCAAGCTCTGTCAGTGTCTGACCTCGAGCCTTTTGCTTGACCCCTCATGCTCCAAAATCCTCTAACCCTCAAGGTTAGAAATCGTTCCCTCTAGGTTAGCAATTGTCCACTGAGCTTTCCTCTCGAAAGCTCATGACCCTAGAGGTCTTTGATCGATCCCTCAAGCTTAGTGATCGTCCCTCAAGCTTGTTAATCGATCCCTCATCTTTCCATTTGAAAGATCATAATCCTCAAGGTTAGTAATCGATATATCGCCTTTTCTCGAGGTTTCTGATCTGTTACTCAACTTTCCTCGAGGTACCTAATCAATCCTTCAACTTTCCTTGATGATGTTGATTGTCTGCTCATCTTTGAGGATCTTTGGTCCTTAACCCCCAGCTCGGTTTACAGGGTTGATGATCAACCCCCTTCTATTATGAAGAACAAGTTGAACTCCAAATTCGTACCGTTTTGTCAACCACTAGTTGAAACTGACTCCCAAATCATAAAGTCAAATTCTTTTGCAGCAAGCCCCTGTCGAGGTACATTATCTCTGAACTTTGTGTTGAAAAGAGTGATATCTGGCTAGATACTCCTTGCCCTCAGTATTCTGCTAGACTATTCGAGTCTTGGAGAATACTCAATGCCCTTAGCTTGAAATCTCTTCGTGCACGACCCCCTGTTATTTCGATCCTTGTTCCAATAATCGTTCAACAAAACTCCGAGAGTGAAGCGGTCCATCGTTCTCCAAATTTTGAGTATGCAAGATCCCTCAAGCTTTTAGGATTTCAGGTGTGCACCCTTGTGGTCTCCTCTTTAATTTAGAAGCCTCATGGTAAATTTCACACAATGCTCAAGTGTGCAGGTGTGGTAACCTTACTCTCAGCAATTTTTGAGCTAAGGGGAACAATGCCCTCATGTCCGATTTAGAGCTTTCCAGATAGTCACCCCCAACTCTGACGGCAAGCTTAAGGTCGTGAGTCAAAAGACTTTTTTAGTCATTGAGGATTCTGGCACTAGTTGAATGGTGTACAACATGGCATAATCATTCATTGGTGGAATGCTTCTTGTCCGGTGATTCTCGCCTTCTTTCTCGATCTCTACTCTTCTTTCCTCAAGCACCGGCATGCCTTGAGCCTTCTTGCCATATCCTTGAGCTTCATAAACCTGGGGATGCCTCCAAGTCTCCAGATTTGTACCTCAAGTATTCTGAGCAGGATGATACCCCTAGCTCCACCACTTTTGCCGTTACACAATTGTTGCTCGGAAAAATCATTACTCCAGAGTATTTAGGAGTTCCAATGATACAGTGTAGCATTATGTATTTCTTCTCTTGGCCTTTAGCTGGTGGCGGTAAGGTCTAGTCATTCTTGGGATGCTTTTCATTACCTTGAGGCCTCACTAAATCTTCGAGATTTTGTATGTATTCATCGGTCAAGTACTCCCAATAATATCTCTAGTCAACCAGCTCGATAAAGTGTCATTTGAAGGCTCCATAATCTATCGTATCGTGATCATTCATCTCATGGTGAAGGGGTCTCGAATTGATCCGGGTGGTGGAGAGGTCTCTTCAAGTGCGACTCCTCTTTGATATGGTGAAGTGTTGTTGAAATAGAGACGTTGGTTGGCTTTCTCTTCTTCTCGCGGCTGACTCCTTGGTCAACGACCGGTCGCCGGAAGCTAATGTCACCGTTGTACGCTCCAAACGCTGCTGCTCGTACTATTTCCAGTAGGGGCCACCGGTTGCTCCTCCCATCTACACACCGGTGCTAATGCTCTAAATCATCTTCTTCGTGCCCAAAACAGATGGGCTAGGAGTCTTTATCGTCAAAAACAAGAGCTCCGCAAACCTATTCTTCTGCTCCTTAGCACTAGGAGAAGAGTAAACGATAAGCCCAATCCCTTCTAGCATGACCAGATCCATCATACCCAAGCCAAAAATCCAACATAGCCAAACCAACCCAAAAATCCAAAATGAGGCCCAAACCCCATCTCTAGTCTCAGCCACTGTAGTAGAGCAGTAAACCTACCAACGAAGTTTCCCCCGCAGATGGTCGTCGCCATCATCAAAGTCCTATCCAGAAACAGCCATTGCTCCACCATCGCGGAGAAGAAACACGCCGCAACCTCGTCCGCCCATAAAGCCGACTCAAGCTGACTTCAAAACTGCAAATCCCCATTGTAACTTCCATGGTGGCTTGAGAATCCCATCCAGCGAGAAATTCTCCCGAGCGCGGTGGACCACGTCATCAGCCGCGAAAAGGAGAGAAGCCTGGCCACTGACAAGTGGCGACTTGGAAGAAGCGGAGACCACCCCAAAAGTGAATTGCGCTGGAGACCTCGTCCTCTCCCATAAAATATGAACAACGACCTTAACCGACACCGACTTGATTAGAAGCACCTTGACTGTATATTGGCATGTCAAGATTGACGACTGGAGATGGGAAGCGACGGCAAGAGATGCCGTAGTAGGAATATGCGAAAGAAAAGAAGAATCCGAAAAACATGGAACGGCTAGAATAAACATGTTTTTTAATATTACATCCTCAATAACTGATTCTTTATTTTAGCCTAGTTCATATGTATATTTATATATATTGGACCCAACCCGAATATTGAACTATTGAAGAGAAAAAACAATTGACCTTAAAAAATTAAACTCCAAATAACCGAGGGAAAAGTGAAGAAAAAAAAACTAAGGGGGATTCAACTGCAGAGATAAGGCTTTAAACAAAGCAATCTTATTGGCCAATTCCAAACCACGCGGATCGCAATCCACAACAAATCCTCACCGTCTAAGACTAACACAAACCCAAAAAATAAACGCTCCATATTCCACTTCCCCCACCAAAAATGTTCGAACTTCCCGCTTCAAATTTCAAACCCCTATAAATACAACTCATCACTTCCATCCCCAAATCACACAACTCAAAAACCCAATTCTCTCTCAGATCTCCAAACCCTAACCCCAAATTCCCAAACCCCAAATTCCCAAACCCTTCGATGGCTCGTACCAAGCAGACTGCTCGCAAGTCCACCGGAGGCAAGGCGCCACGTAAGCAGCTCGCCACCAAGGCCGCCCGGAAGTCAGCTCCGGCCACCGGAGGAGTCAAGAAGCCTCATCGCTTCCGTCCCGGAACCGTCGCCCTCCGCGAGATCCGCAAGTACCAGAAGAGCACAGAGCTTCTGATCCGCAAGCTCCCATTCCAGAGGCTTGTGAGAGAGATTGCTCAGGATTTCAAGACTGACCTGAGATTCCAGAGCTCTGCGGTGGCGGCGCTTCAGGAGGCGGCGGAGGCGTATTTGGTGGGATTGTTTGAGGATACTAATCTGTGCGCAATTCATGCTAAGAGGGTTACTATTATGCCCAAGGATATTCAGCTTGCTAGGAGAATCAGAGGCGAGAGAGCTTAGGAGGATATATGAAGTGTCCTTTAAAATCAAAAATCAAACACTGCTTTTGTGGGTCTATGAGGAATTAGGGTTTATCTAATGAATCAGTGTAGTTGATTTTGATTGTATATCGTTTTGATGTTCTGGATCTTAATGAAAGTAAGTTTCTTTGAGGAAATTGGTTATGCCCACCAAGTGTTTGTGCAAATGTCTCTTCCACTTTCTCAATTGGGTTCGCTGAGTTTAACCATGAATTCATTTCATATTTACTCAAATGGGTCTGTTTCTCTTCTTTAAGAACATGAATACAATTTTTGCAAGCATTGAAATTGAATTTACTACAAGGATCGACTTGGTGGAAATTGAGATTTTGACAGTTCCTTCAAGCATCTCTGTGACATTTTTCATCGTCGGCCTCACTGTTGGATCCTGTTGAATGCATCACAATGCAGTTATTGCATACTTCTCTACTTTCTATTCCAAAGTCAGCAATTCTAGCTGTGAATGTGTCATCTAGAAGAACATCTTCAGGGTTGATGTCACAATGTATGATCTGGTTGTTGCAGACCTGGTGCAAATACAAGAGCCCTCTTGCAATTTCCAAAGCAATTTGCTTTCTCCGGTGTCAGTTTAGCTTCGTCTCCCGAAACAGGAAGCTTGCTAGAGTGCCGTTGCATATCAACTCGTAGACAAGAAACCGGTTTCTAGTCCTCGTTGCAGAAGCCTAGTAGTTGGACTAGATTTCTGTGATTTGTTTTGCCAATTGTGATCACTTCGGATTTGAACTTCTGATCGCTTTCCCTGACCATAGTGTCCAATAATCTTTTCACAGCACGACATTTCCCATTATCAGATACTATAACTCCTTTGAAAACTGTTGCAAAAGCACTGCGGCCAATTTCTTTCTTGAATCCATCAGTAGCTTCTTGTATCTCCATGTATGTGAAGCATCTGAGATTAACACCTTGAATCACCGATAAAATTTACTCACCTTTGCAACTCTATGATAGATGCGATAAAGAAGCAAACCTGGTGCTACCAAGCAGAGGAAGAGAAATCCATGGAGGATCAAATTTGTATTGTCTATCTTCATTGAAACTGCTTCTGTACTCTTTGAACTAGCAGTGAGATTCCTGATCTTGATCAGAGCTCTCCAATCATTACTACTTGGGTCGATTCTCCCATTCGAAAGAGGAATACTTTTATTATAACATGTCTGCTCCTTGTAAAAAACAATGTCACAAAAGCAATCACCTAGGCAAGACTGTCTGCACCTCTCCTCGTGGACTCATAATTTGCACTGCTAAACCAATCTGCGCTTTGCATTTTGTAGAGATAGAAAAGATATGTTCCCTGTGTTACTTCCTCACAGCTTTGTGGAACAAACATCTGTTTGCATCCCTTCAACTGTTCACTTGAGTCAATTATGGTGTAACCGTCGGAGCATTGACAACTTGGTCCTTCAACATCATCATTTTGGCATAAGCTGTTGTACCCATAAGCACCACCACCTGTATCTAACACTGATGTGCATATATTTGGAGGTAGGAAGATCAAAGTGGACCAAATCTTTTCATTAGTTGAATTACCTTTAAGATCATCTCCTATGGTAGGCTAAAAAACCAAATTTAGTTTAAGGTTACTTCCATCATAAGCTAAATTTCAATTTCTAAGGCAAAAAATTTAGCCTAAGCAATTTTGTAAACCAAATTTGGTTTTCTACTTCTATAGGCTAAAACCAAATAATATTTTATTCATTTTTTTTCTTCAGATTTACCCTTCTACCTACCATCTTATTTCATTTTATATCTCTTTTAAATTTGAACTAAAATTTTTTAATCTTTCACAACTACATAACTAAAAACTCGTTTCTATTTTTTTTATCATTGCGAAGATCTCGACAAGATTTTTCATGTAACCCCCCCCCCCCCCCCCCCCCCTCATATCTAATATATTTAGTTAAAATCATATACTTGATTAATTATTAAATTAAAAAAGTACATAACTTATTCATGAAAAGAGTTACATTACTTAATAAAACGTAAACAACACAAAATGTTAAACTTAACAAAATTACAACATAACGAAATAACTAACATAAAATGCTAGACTTATTAAAAACACATTATTTTTCAATAAAAAAAACTCATATTATAAGAATCATCAATAGTAATTCGGTACTCCACCGCTTTCATTACGGGGCTCCTCCATGTCCATCGCTTGTTCCGGTACCTCCGCTTCCTCCATAATCTTTACCTTTTCCATATCCAAAATGTTCTTCATAAAGACCCATTCCTCCTAGTCACCAATTCCTCTATAATTTGGCGTTGCTCCGTATTCACTGCTTGATCCATATTGACTTGAAACTTGAAGTGCATTACCAAAACTTTCAGAGTTGAATGTAGCTAGTGTGTCACCTTGGAATAAATTCATGATATCAAAATTGTTATAGCCAAACGTCATGGGTGATTGTTGTTGTTGGGATTCACGAGCTCTTCTTTGCCTAATTTCATTTTTTCTCATCCCCAAATACTCACGATCTTTTGGATTTGAAATGGAACCCAAACTCATGAGCATAATTTTGTTATCTACGCGCTGGTGTTGAATCTCTAATTTTGTAGCCGCATATTGCTCATGTTTGGCATAAAATGTGCATCTATCAGACATATTTTATTCTACCAACTCCTTTAGTCGCCGGGTTTCTTCGAGAATTTGCTCAGCAAGTTTTTTTTTCATTCTCCTCTTTTCTTTTATGTTTTGCTTTCTTTGTTCCAATTGGTCTATAGGATGATGATAACTCTTCATTGATAAATTCTTGCTCATCTTCAACAACATCGACATTCAAATCAACATTAAATGATGGTGTACATGATGACTTAGATGTGTGAGAACTCAATTGACCTCCTTCCAATGAATTTTCTTCTTCTTCGAGGTTGAGCCGCTACCGTACCACTAGTGTCCATCCATTTTTCAGCATCCTTGAGAATGCTCCACACATGCTCAAATTGAAACTTTTATGATTTTTTATAGCTCGTATCATCCCACATTAATTTCTTTGCCTTTGTCATCTGTCAATATAAAGATAATAGAAAGTTATAATAAACAATAATGTAAATATAATATATATAATGTTATTAAAATTGAACAAATTCTTACTATAATAATTTCAGAAGCACCATTCGGGTTGGTATATTCTACTTGTCGAACAACACCAAGAAATTTGCTTATAACATATGAGAGATCAGAAAATCGACTTTGGACAGAATATGAGTTTCGTACTTCATATTGATGCAGCTTTTGCTGATTCAACAGAGTAGTTATTTTTTCCCATATCTTATCCTTTTTTTATTAACACCATGTATCGGATCTTGACTAACATCAAGATATATGTGACACAAGAGTTGATCCTCTTCAATAGAATATTTTTTTCCCTTAGAAGTATTCATTGAAGAAGAATATGAGATTCCTAGTAACACTACTGATATATATAGTTATAAAATATGCGATTTAATCTTGAAATGGTAAAACTAAAATCATGAATTTTGTAGCATAAATTTTGGTCAAAATAAGGAAATTAGCATTGATCAATTATGATGAAATTTATTGCAAACTTTCTTATTTTGAGTCAAATTAGGTTTGAAATCCTTCGTAATTTTCCTCTCTTTTTTTTTTACTTGGAATGTAAATGTTTGAAGTTCTTATCTTTTTGATCAATAGGACCAATGCTGAATTTTTACTCTATGTTGAAAATGAGGACTCAAACTTAGTCAAACTTTTGGTTGAAAATGAGGACTCAAACTTTGTTGAAAAACAGGAAGACAACATACCTTTTTTTGGTAAGGTTTGAGAAATAGGAAAGTTGATAATTGAAACCACAATCTTGACCAATTTGATACAAATTTTCAATGTCAAGAAATTTAAAATTCTTTTGATTTCTATATAGTTATCACATTACTACTATGTAAGTACATATGTAGTAATTCAAGCTAGTTTCATAACCTTAGAAGGAAAAAATAAACACTGCTCCCGTTTCTATTCCTTAACAATGAACCCTTCTCAGTTCTCATCATCTTCTATTTCATCAAATGATACCGATGGTTAGTTTCATCAAGTCATGGCAGCATATGATGAAGATCAAGATTTACTACTTCGCATGTACGCGAATAATAACCTTCTCGTGGCGGAGATTCTTGATGATGAAGATGATGATGCTCAATCAAAATATCGTGGTACAATTCTAGGCCATGTAATGGTCAATCGACCCGGAGAAGAAGTTGCATATAATTTATGGAGGGATTATTTTGCCGTGCGCCCAATTCATGATGACAAAATATTTCGAAGACGCTTCCGAATGAGTAAAACTTTATTTCATCGAATTGCGGATGTTGTCAAAGATCATGACACGTTCTTTGTACAACAACACAATGGGGTCGAAAAGCTCTGTTTGTGATCCTTACAAAAGATCACGACCGTTTTTTACGAATGCTTACGTATGGTGTACCTGCTGACGCTCTGGACGACTATTTGAAAATTGGTGAGTCTACTGTTATTAGATGTATGAAAAAAATTTGTCGAGCAATTATAGAGGTATTTGGACCACAATATCTAAGGAGACCTAACTCTGATGATATAGCAAGGCTTCTTTATATAGGCGAAGAACATGGTTTTCCAGGAATGTTGGGGAGTTTAGATTACATGCATTGGTGTTGAAAAAATTTCCCAAAAGCTTGGGTAGGAATGTACTCAGGGCGGAAGGGATCACCAACAATTATTCTTAAGGCCGTAGCTGATTATGACTTTGGATATGGCATGCATATTTTGGGTTACCGGGATCAAACAACGACATCAATATGCTAGAAGCATCTCACTTATTTGTAGATCTTGTGGAAGGTAAATCTCATTTGGTTAGTTATACAATTATGGGAAAGGATTATAGTGTTGGTTATTATCTAGCCGACGGTATATATCATAAATGGTCCACACTTGTCCAAACTATACATGATCCATAAGGTCGGAAGAAAACTTTGTTCGCCACAAAGCAAGAATCACATAGGAAGGACGTGGAGCATGCATTTGGAGTTCTTCAATCACGTTGGGCAATTATTAAAAGACCAGCACGATTTTGGGATAAACGTATCTTATATGATATAATGACTACATACATCATAATGCACAACATGATTATCAAGGATGAGCGAGATTTATCGGCTCCGATTAGGGAATTTAATGAAGCACCCTCCCATTCTGTTGAGATGGTGGCCGATGAAACAACAAGATTTAACCAATTTCTTGATCGCCATAGAAAAATTAAAGATAAGAAAGCTCATTATGAACTTCGAGATGCTTTGATTGAACATATTTGGCAGCGACATGGAGGAACATAAGTTTGAAATCATGATCGTTAAATGTTTATTTTTGTTTTCAAATAAATTTAGTGTTGTATTTCTTTTAATTTTCGTTGGTTGTATCTTTTAATTATCACATATTGAAGGAATAAGATCTATGTATGTCATTCTCAATATTTGTAGTTTTAATTTATTTTTAATATTCTATATATGAGAAAAGAAAAAATTATGCATAGAAATATAACATTACATTTATATGACAAAAGAATTAGAAATGGTTTTACTTTGAGATTTAGCTTATGATGTGAGTGTTTTTTAGAGTCAAAATGCTATAAATTTGACTAAGGATTTAGTTTACGATGAGAGACTTTGACAGACTAAAAAAAGATTCTACAGCATATTCTTACTTTTTAAGCCAAATTTGGTTAAAGATTTAGCCTACCATGATAGATGCTTTAAGCTAAGTATAGTGCCTCAAAACTCCATCATAATAGAGTTGCTCACTACCGCTAGTTCCGGTGTACCATTAGTCTTGAGCAAAAAAATCCAATGGAAAATTGGTTGTATAAAACACAATTTCCATCACCTTGCATTGTAAGCATGAACGTACCTTCCTCTTCAGTAATTTGTTTTCGTATAGGGAGCATAGAGTGTGTTACCTTGTTTAAGAGTCTGTGTGGGGTACTGGGTAGGAATGTATCAGTTGTCTCATTAAAAGTCTCTCATGAACTCTCTGCATTCTGCAGGTTAACCAGCACAAAGTTTTCTGAGTCATACATTTATACTTGTAAAATGCCTAAACAAACATTAAGAATTTAAGACATAGTCTTTGCAAAATTTAAAATGATTTGATGTTTATGTAGAAAGCATAATAAAAGTCCCAATCAAACTGTTAGTGTCAATTCAATGGCGTGGGGTCACGGGCATACGCAGAACCAAGACTTTTGTTGACTACTGTGATTTCAGACAGGTGCATAATTTCATTCCACAATGTTTATATGGTCATTTCCAATGTTATTGTCATTTTCCAATGAAGTGCTTAACTTTGTAATACGCAGTGTTATTCGTATATATGGTCCTTAATTTCCAACGTTATCGATACGTTGTCCCATATTGCTGCATTTATATATGATCATCTTCATTAAAGAAGGTGGTGGTGCATTGAGTTTGAGATAGTCTTGAGTTTAATATGTTTGCTCGCTCGCTATATATCCGAACTTATACTTCATCATCTTTAATCTTTCGTGAAGCTAATGGTGTACCAAATCCCCAACATTCACTCTCTCTTCTTCAAACTCAGTTGCTACTCTACAGAAGGTTCACCTCAAAGCCAACATCAGAGCCGCTGCCACACCACAATTCCACATTTGGTTAAAGTCATTGATCATCAGTCCCTTCCATATGCAAAGATTATGACTCGATCTTCACCGTGTAGACTATAGGCTCAATTATGAAGTCTATGTTGAAATATAGCCTAACCTTATTATTGTCTTCTTTTCTGATCGTGGGGCATAAAGTATCTCTATTGGTAACTCAACATTTGGGAGCTCACGGTGCATGATTAATCATATGTCTTTCTTACGTGGGATTATCGAACAACGTACCATTTGGTACTCCCCATCCATGATAGCATCCTCACAATGGCTTACACTGAAGATCAATGGAGGATTTGAGGTAATAATCTGCTATGTATGACCAGCACTGCTCATTAAGAGATTGAATTAGCTGTGACATAGAAATTGATGATTTTGTGGTTCTTTATTATACAAAAGGGAATATGTCAAGGTCTTGGTTGGCTTTCTTTCTAAGGCTGCACAAAGTAATCTTAAAGCTGTTTACCGAAAATACTCAAAATGAGAATATGTTGCTGTTACTCTGACTCACTAGCTAAAAGTGTCTAAGCCTCTTCATTTAAGATCCTTCTGCATATTGGTTTACCTTTTGTAGACAATAGCTTCTCCCATTTACTACTGATGGTTCATGTAATAAAGAGAGTTGATCAAGAAACCTATGTTCTATAATTGTTGTTAGTCTTGCTCAGTGTGTATCAGACGTGTCTTCAATGCGAGTAATATACAGTGGTGTGCGGTGTCTTTTGGAAGCTGAGAGCTGGGACTATTTTGCTGTCCAGCCTCATTCCTCAGTGATCTAGATTGTAATGTAACGATTGGGTACAAGAAGATTCTCATCAATACAAGTCTTCTTTGGTGTTAACTGTGTTTAAACAAGTTTAGGTGACAGAAGGCTTAAAGCTTCAGTAGTATTCACAATAGGAGGTTACAGTATTTGTACAATGTCAAACCTAGCTAATTAAGGATCACCATGATTACACAATCCCGATTACACGGGGTTTCCTAATATTTTTAGTTACAGTAGGAAACAACTCTAACTGCATGTATTCTATTTACACGGCTGATTTCTTTCCTTCAAGACTCCTCCTCAAGTTGGAATGGATGTTAACGACATTCAACTTGCTAAGAAGCCCTTGAAATTGTATCCGACTCAATGGTTTTGTAAACAAATCAGCAGTCTGTTCCTTAGTGCTAACATGTGCAGGTTGAATGACTTTGTGTTGCAGCTTCTCACGCACCATATGGCAATCAATTTCGATATGTTTTGTGTGCTCATCATAAACAGGATTGGAAGCAATGTGAATAGCTGTTTGGTTGTCGCAAAACAATGTGGTTGGTCGCAGCTGTTTAATGCTCAATTCCTGCATTAGATTTCAAAGCCAAGTAACCTCACAACAGATGCTTGCCATAGACAGTACTCGGCCTCTTCACTAGACCGAGATACAGTTGTTTGCTTCTTGGTCCTCCAAGAAACAGGCGCTCAGCCAAGCATAATGCAGTAATCTGTTATTGACCTTCTTGTATCTTTACACCTTGCCCAATTAGCATCACAGTATGCAGTTAACTCAAGTTTACCAGTAGAAGGGAGCAGAATACCTTGACCAGGAGTTTGCTTGAGATAATGCATGGTGTGCTGCGTCTAGATGCAGTTTTCGGGGTTTATCCATGAACTGTGTTAAGATGTGAACAACATAGACCAAATCAGGTCTAGTGATCGTCAAATAGATCATACGACCAACTAACCTTATGTATTGGGATGGATCTAAAAGAAGTTCTCCCCCTTGCTGTGTAAGTGAAAGATTTGGATCAATTGGAAAATATGCAGGTTTAGCAGCCAAGTAGCATGTGTCCTTTAGGATTTCTAAGGCATATTTCCTTTGACTTAATACGACATCATGTTTGGATCGTGCCATTTCTATGCCCAAGAAGTATTTAAGCTGTCCTAAATCCTTCAACTTAAAATGCTTCGAGAGGAATAACTTTGTCTTCATGATGTCGTCCAGACTATTGCTAGCTAAAATCACATCGTCAACATATATTAATAATGCTGTGAACTTGCCTACTTGGTTTCGGAAGAACAGGGAGTAATCACTCCAAGATTGTTGAAACCCGGCCGACTTGAGAGCTTGTGACAACTTGAGAAACCACTGCCTGGAAGCTTTTTTTTAAACCATACAAGCTTTTGTGTAATTTGCACACGGTATGCTCCCCCTTTCGACCAAAATCAGGAGGCAACTGTATGTAAACTTCCTCATGAAGATCTCCATTTAGGAAGACATTATTGACATCAAGTTGGTGGAGATGCCAGCCTTTGAGAGACGCAATGCCAAGAAGAACTCGGACAATGGTGAGCTTGGCTACTGGTGCAAATGTCTGTCTGTAATCAACTCCTTCAATTTGGCTATACCTTTTTGCCACAAGGCGAGCTTTGTAGCGCTCGACACTCTCATCAGGCTTGAGCTTAATCTTGTACACCCACTTGCATCTGATAGGGCGTTTATGTGGTGGCAAAGGAACGATGCTCTAAGTTTTGTTATCTTGCAACGCTTGAATTTCCTGTTTCATTGCATCACACCACTCTTTTTGTTTAACAGCCTGGGAAAAAGAAGTTAGTTCTCTCGAAAAGGAGAGATTAAATGTGAAGGCACGGTGAGGAGTGGAGAGATGATCATAAGATAAAAAATTAGAGATAGAATGTTGTGTACCAGTATTTAGAGAAGACAGTGAAGTAGGCTGAGAAGGTAAAGCTGCCTTAATGTGATAGTCACGCAAGAAATCAGGCGTCCGTGTGGGACGAGAAGAACGTCCTTGAGTTGGAGCGGAAGCAGTAGTGTTTGGTTCTAGGATGAGAGGAACTTGGTCGTTGTTGGCAGAAGGTAGGGTTTCGGTATCAGATGGACCAACAACGGTATCAGATTGAGATGTGATTGGTAGTTCTGTTTGAATGTTAGTCGGGTTGGTAGGAGAAATAGGAGGGTTGTTGGGAGGCGGAGTGACGTCTACAACCCTAAGAGAGGATAGGACCCGAGAGTTCTCAAACTCATCATCAAAAACCCTAGCTTGAAAATGAGACCTGGTTTCTGCCGAAGCCATAAGGTGGTGCAAACCCTTATCTTGGTGTGAAATTGCAGAAGTTGGATAAGGAAATACATCTTCGTAAAAGTTATCATCTCTAGACATAAAGATTTTTCCCGTTTCAAGATCAATGATTTTGTATCCCTTTTGTCCATGGGGATATCCAAGAAAAGCACACTTAACAGCTTGGGGATCAAATTTTGTGGGCTTGCTGGGATGTGTAGAAGAAAAACAGAGGCAACCGAAGACTCGAAGATGAGAGTAGGTCGGTGTTTTGTGGAATAGGATTTTGAAAGGACTTTTCTTTTGGAGTAAGGGAGTGGGAGTACGGTTTATAAGGTAGGCAGCAGTGAGGATTGCTTCCCCCAATACTTCTTTGATAAGTTGGCTTAGAAAAGAAGTGCTCGTGCCATGTTAAGCAGGTGACGATGTTTGCATTTAATGACACCATTTTGTTGAGGTGTGTTTGCACAACTCGTTTGATGAATAATACCATGTGATGCATAAAAGTCTTTGGCTTTAAACTCAGGACCATTGTCACTACGAACTGTTTTGACGTGGGCATTGTACTGATTTTGGGCTAGAAGAATAAAATCAATTAAAATTTGTCTAGCTTCCGATTTGTGTATCATCAAATAAACCCAAGTGCACCTAGTGAAATCATCTATGATAGTAAGAAAATATTGTGCACCAGACGTAGAAGGTTCATGGTAACCACCCCAAATATCAACATGAATCAAGTCGAATAGAGACTCACTAGAAATCACGCTTAATGTAAATGGCTTTCGAGTTTGTTTAGCCAAAGGGAAAATAGAACAAGTACTCGCACCACAAGCTTTATTGGGAAAGAAAGAAAACAAAGGAGAAACTTTAGACGATGGATGACCTAGGCGTTGATGCCAAATTGATGACGATTTGCTACCAACAGCATTGCATGTGCCTTGTCGACTTTGATTAAGCCAGTACAAACCATCCTTCTCATGGCCCATCCCAATCATCCACCCCGAGCGTAGGTCCTAAATGAAACACAACTATTTGAGAAATATAGTGATGAAAAATGAATCATATTATAGTTTACTGACAGAGATTAGATTGAGATAAAAAGATGGGACACACAAGACATTATGTAGGATGACTGAGGTGAAAAACGGACAGAGCCAACTTGACTAACTTGTGTAGTTTGATCATTAGGAAGCCTAACGAACCGATTTGTGATGGAATATGAGTGTGTGAGCAATTGAGGGTTATAAACAATGTGGTCGGTAGCACCGCTATCTAAAATCCACACACTATTATTATATGGAACGTTAAAGGCTTTAGCTGTGATTTTATCATAGATAGGGTTTTTACCAACATGATTAGCTGAGGCTATATTGTTTGCCTTTAGCATCTCAACGATCTGTCTACACTGGTCTTTGGAGAAGGGAAATTGTCCATTATCGAATTCTTGTTCAGCAAGTGTCTGATTTGCACGGCTAGATGTACTGCCGCCTCCTTGCAACGCTATCCTTTTGTTGCATTCATCATAGGTGTGTCCAGTGTTCTCGCAAAAAGTGCACTTAAGGTGTGACATGCAGTGCTTTGTTGCATGTGTACCTCTATGACATTTTGTACACTGAGGCTTACGTTTTCCTGCATCTATATGTAGGCTGTGTTCTCTCGGCTATAGTCTCTGACCGAGAATGCTGCTCCTTTTGGCTGCAGTGGAGCCTTATTCCGGCTAGAGGCTTTTGTTTGCTTCTCTTGGCGCAGTGCCATGGAGTACACTGTGTTGAGGTTTGCCAATGGCTCAATTGATACGACATGGCTTCGAAGTGCATCATAACTTGAGTTGAGCTCCATTAAGAACTTCATCGTCTTTTGGTTCTTGAAGTATTCACCAATCTTTGTTCCTTCAACACAATCACATGGTGCTAGATCACAGATAAAGTCTCTCTCATCCCACAACCCCTTAAGTTTTGTGAAAAAAGGTTGTGACTGAGTCAGATTCTTGTGTACAGGCAAGAATAGAGTTTTCAATATTGAATAATTGAACAGTATTAGTTTGATAGAACCTCTCTTGAAGCTCAATCCACATAGCGCGTGCCGACTTGCAATGCTTCACACTTCCTGAGATGTTTTTTGACATGGACCCAGTAAGCCATGTCTTGACTAAAGTGTCACATCTGTCCATTGATGCTACTCAGTGTCTTCAGTGGTAAGCTTTGTGCTTGAACCATTGATGAATCCTGCCTTGTTTTTTTTTTTTAAGGCATTCTTCATGGATTGGCTTCATTATGAGTAGTTGTTCTCCTCCAATGATTAAGGTACGAGGACTATACTAGGTTGATTGGAATGATGTATAAAGAGTTTGTGATTGGGGAACTTCCGTGGATCTGGTTGTCAAACCATTGCTGCCGAGGATGAGGCTTCTTAAAAGAGCTTTTGCTTCAAAAGCTCCATAGCTAACTTTTGCTCTTCTCCGTCTCCCATGATCGAGATAAGAGTTTGCTGGATGTTTTCTGGGTTGTTTAGGCCTTGGATCAGTGCTTTGATACCATAAACAAGTTTAGGTGACAGAAGGCTTAAAGCTTCAGTAGTATTCAAAATAGGAGGTTAGAGTATTTGTACAATGTCAAACCTAGCTAATTAAGGATCACCATGATTACACAATCCCAATTACATGGGGTTTCCTAATATTCCTAGTTATAGTAGGAAACAACTTTAACTGCATGTATTCTATTTACACGGCTGATTTCTTTCCTTCAAGAGTGTTTTACATATTATTCTGTTCAATTGGCTTATACATGTTTCCATGTTCAGTTTGGTTTCCAGAAGATGAAACCCAACTAGAATGTAAAAGGTCTACGTTTCCTAGAGCCTTCAGGAATACTTCGGTTCATAAACTTATGCGATTATCTGAATTGTTTTCCTCTGATGATTAGAAATTAACTTCACACCATAGCATCAAAACCTTCACAATGTCAGAACCAACTTCATGCCATAACTTGATTAACTTCCTACCTTATGTCCTCCCCACGGTAACACTCTTTTGTTTTTGTTTGATGATGTGTTGCAAATGCACCAATACTCCAGCATCTACTGTTGCCGCCCCACCACAACATTGGAGTAGTTACTATGTTATTTTCAGTTTTCGAAGGATAACGAAATCCGAATTGGGAGTAGTACTAATAATAGTATCAGTGTTGGTGAGTGTAGTATTTGCTTTGTATTATAAGTGTAATCATAATACAAGATATCTAAATTAGATTTTTGACCCTTGTTTTTGTTGTTGTTGTTGTTGTTGTTGTTGTTGTTGTTGGTTTAGGAATCAGGACTAAGTTAGGAATTGATTAGTTTTGTGTCCCTCTTCATATACAGGGTAGTAATTAATATGTGGGATTAATCGAGATCGATGGACTTCTAATATATATATATATATATGCCGTCTCTGCCACGGATGTCTGCGCCAACGAAATCCGTATGAATTCCAGCTTTTGGCCGGCGTTCCGGTCACCAAATCTGATCTACACCATTCAGATTATAGGTATACGTCTAAAGATTATCCCTGTAAAATTTCATCCAATTTGGTGATCATTTGGGTCCTCAAAATCGTGATTTACACGAACGGACAGAAATTAGTAAAACCGGAACCGTTTGAATTCCGGTTGGTAAATCACAATTTTGAGGACCCAAATGATCACCAAATTAGATAAAATTTTACAGGGTTGATTTATACACGTATATCTACATTCTAAACGGTACCGTGAAAATCGAATTTGGTGACCAGAACGCCGGCCAAAAGTCGGAATCCGTACAAAAGTTCTTGATGCGGACGTGTGCAACCAAGAACCTCCATGTGTGTATATATATATATATTAATAATATTATATATATATATATTGACTGATTAATATGAATCAAGGCTATCTCTCTGACGTCATCCTCAAGTATGTACTTATCATACATATCTACTTGAATTTATGCCCGTGCATATACGCGTGCAAAAAAACTATGTGATTATTTCTTTATTTGTAATATTATGTGTGATTTACTTTATTGTCCTATGATATTTTTTTGTAATGCAACTATTGTCCTTTTTGTAATGGGCCTTCTTGTCAGTTAAAAATTAGTGAAGTCGATGACCGCATAAGGCGCGCTTCCCTTTATCTTATATTATACTAAAGATATCTATACTATACTTAAAGTTAGGGGTGCAGTCAACTATAATTGAAATTCTTTGATTAACTTTAATATATTTTTATTATTATGAAGGTTAAAATGGTAAATCTGAAATTGTAAATTATATATTAAAAAAAGAACTAGAAAAACCTCCCTCAATTTAGGGAGAAGCAACCGATTATGGATAAGAAGGGGAAGTTTTTCGATACAAAAAAAAAAGATAAGGGAAAAGTTTTTCGATTCAACTGATCATGTGTCTTAATTATTTTCTACAGGTCAATGCTATGGTGGGGAGAACAAAAGAGGCGAAGAGGATAATAAGCATAGGAGATCATATATTCGTAGGAGGTGGTCGTTGAATCCTAAAGGGGTCGTGCATCCTTTTTTTGTTTTGTTCGAATAATATTGTGATAAAATTTTCACAAAAATAATTGGAGATGTACATATTAAATGTAGAGGTGGGAATAAACGCTTCTATAAAGGTATACCTAAAAAACTTACCCTAATATTGACTGCTTAATATGAAGCCAACCAAGTACGTACTCTCATTCCCAAAATTGCACTCATACGAGAAAATTCCCAAAATAAAAAGGGCAAAAATGTGTTAATGATACAAATAAACGGCCCACAACTCTCTCATTCACCGGAAACCCCCACTAGCTGAAGACTGAAACCCTAAACCCCGCCAAAAACAATTCACAATGCCCCGGAACGACGACGTTCGCTTCGTCTCGTTCCCTTCTCTCAAACTCCCTCCTCCTCCTCCGCCTACTCCGAAATTCGATTTCCGCTCCATCTTCGCCAAATCCTCCCTCGGCCACCTCATCGACTCTATCAAGTCTCGCCGCTCGACCCGACCCGGTCCGATCCTATGCTCCGCCTCGCTCTCACTAACCAACTCCAAGTCCGAGTCCGAGTTAAGCTCGTTCGTCACGAAGTCGCCGCTCCTCTGCTCGGCTTCGCTGTCACTGACCCGGTCCGACGACCCGACGACCCGGTCGTCGTCGGAGGAGAGGGTTTTGATAAGCGAGGTGTTGATAAGGAACAGTGAAGGAGAAGAGCTGGAGAGGAAGGACCTGGAATTGGAGGCTCTCGGAGCTCTCAAGGCTTGCCGAGCCAACTCGGCTCTGACTGTTCGTGAGGTACAGGAAGATGTGCATAGGATCATAGACAGTGGATACTTCTGCCAATGTATGCCGGTCGCTGTCGATACCAGGGACGGTATCAGATTGATCTTTCAGGTAGTCCTCCTCGAAAAATTGAAAATGGAGCAAGTTAGTTTGTGTAGATGATTGTTTTGTTTTAGTATTGCATATAAGGTGCATTGTTGTCGAAATGTGGACATTTGAACCGAGTGATGTCTTCGAGCTTAAACGAATAGAGTGAAAGTTTATAATTTTATTTTGTGCAAGGTGAAAGCAAACCAGGAATTCCAAGGGCTAGTATGCGAAGGAGCAAATGTTCTTCCTGCCAAGTTTCTAAAGGATTCATTTTATGAAGGATATGGTAGGTTTTTCTTCAATGTCTTACGTATCAATTTACTGTGGGAGTTTAGACACATGAGGTTACATATCAATTTTTTTTATTCTACTGTCGCTTTCAATATGTGAGGAGGACTATATTGATTTTGGATTATGATGTCAAGCTGTGCAGGAAAAGTTATAAATCTTAAGCGTTTGAATGAAGTAATATCTTCCATCAATGATTGGTACATGGATCGAGGACTTTTTGCCATTGTTAGTTCCTCAGCCATATATATTTATGTCTTTTTAATTAAAACTCTCTATATCTTGTAAGATGGAGTTAATGTTGTTAGATCAGTAGAATGTGAAATTGATCGTCAGACTCTGGAGCGTGTTTGTTTGTTATCTATGATGTTCATAATACTATACACTTTATCTCTCATGATAGGTTTCAGCTGTTGAGGTTCTATCAGGAGGTATTCTTAAGTTACAAGTTTCAGAAACTGAAGTCAATAATATCGCCATACGATTCCTTGACAGGAAGACGTAAGATTCTGCTTACTGATGTTACATGCAACCACTTGTAATTTAAAATTTTTGTAAAAAAGTGGCAATGGCAGGACTTCTTGACTAATGCTCCATGACTCTTTTTAGGGGTGAGCCAACTACAGGGAAGACAAAGCCAGAAACAATACTTCGCCAACTTACAACTAAAAAAGGACAGGTACTCTACCGGATTTTCGTCTTTCTGTTTTTGTTTTAAAGTATCTAACTTTTTGTAATGGTACTAGGCTACCCTTTTTCTTTTTCTTTTTTTACTTTGAGGAATGCCCTTAAGTCTAGTGGTGCTGGCTTTTCTGATAAACTTTCTCTTCTTCGTCAAATGTATATTCCTGAGGGACGAAATACATCTTCTGGCTTTTACTTTGTTAATTTTCTGGCATGTAGAAGTAAAATGTGATGAGTAGATAATGAGATTCAATTACCATAAAATCCATGTTTACACCTCGCCTATAGTTTTGTAATCAAAATAGGCATGGCTAACACTTCTTTCAGTCATTATAAAAAAATAAAAAATAAAAACTCCTCTTTGTAGATGCAAAAAAAGTGGGTTGGTTGCAAACCATTTCTGCCTAGGCTACCAATGTGGCAATGTCTAGTGATATTTCTCATTTTATCTACCAAGAATTGGTGCGTAGTTGAAATGTACTAGTGCTAGACAGTTTAAAGGACTGCAACTTGAAATGTGCCTGCGTAGGTCTACAGTATGCTTCAAGGAAAGAGAGATGTGGAAACAGTATTGACTATGGGGCTTATGGAAGATGTTAGCATTATACCCCAACCAGCAGGTAGTATATATGAAATTCAATTCCCCTAGTTTTAGTTTAGTGCTCAACAATTTAGTACTATTGATGCCCACATGATTGGGTAGAGATCATTCATGTGGTTTAATTTTCGTATTCGAATTTTATTGCAAAATTGTAGATAGTGGTAAAGTTGATATTGCAATGAATGTTGTTGAGCGGCCAAGTGGTGGTTTCTCTGCTGGTGGTGGCATATCAAGTGGGTAAGTCATAGCGAAGCATACAATTATTTTAAGTCAAAACTAGAGTTTAAAAGTATTAGAATTGTGGTGTGAAATGCTAACTTTAGCTCATTTCTTTCCAGAATAACAAGCGGCCCTCTGTCAGGACTCATTGGAAGGTATTAATACTATACATTGTCTGTTAAAGTTGTCCAGTGCTGCATGCTTTATTTTTTGTATTCAGTTTTTACATGTTTCATTCTTCTTTCGTTGTCAGGTTTTCATGTTTTATCTTGAAATCATTTGATTTAACTGGTGGCTTCTTTTGAATTGCTTTTTTTTGGTGCAAACGAATCGGTTAGTTTAAACTTTATAACAATTCAATTTAATCTTCCACTGAAAATGTGCTTTAATTACATACCATTTGCTTCTCAATGGGAATAACCTAATGTCTGAAGTTCAAATGGTAGAACATACTAAATAGGTTAGATGGACTTTTAGACTGATACCTGAGACGGCTGAGAGCTGTATAAAGATGGTAAGGATAGGCAATCCCTGTGCTAGATATAACAGCCAATTCAGTATGCTTTGGATTGTAAAAGCTGTAGATGAATATGGTGTCAACTGCACTGCCTGTTCTGCTAACAATTGTGCTAATACACCTTGAACATTCATGTCGTTTGTGTATCAAACTTGTTAACATGCTGTGACCTGACGCATAATCTAATTTCTGTATGTATGTAGGATACAACATACATGTGTGTTTGCATTCAAATTGTGCCAATAGTGTTATTTTACTTATGTCTGCTTTTCGTCTAGTGTTATATCAATATCCTTAGATTTAACTGTGTTACACTTTCTGTGTAATCACTTGTTTGCATGTAGTTTTGCATATTCCCATAGGAATCTCTTTGGAAAGAACCAAAAGCTGCATGTTTCTTTAGAAAGAGGCCAGATAGACTCGTTATTTCGTATAAACTACTCAGATCCCTGGATTTCAGGGGATGATATGAGGACATCTCGGACAATAATGGTTCAGGTAGCTAGAATGTTTACTTGTGTCAAGTGCTATGATTTTTACTTTTTTTTTTGCTACTCAACTTCTTGATATGATGATTGACCAGCTCTTCTTCTATTAGAATTCAAGGACCCCTGGAACACTCATCCATGGTAACCAACTTGATGGTAACAACTTCACCATCGGCCGCATTTCGGCTGGTATTGATTATAGCCGACCGATAAGGCCGAAGTGGAGCGGAACAGCTGGGATTACTTTTCAGGTACTCATGCTTTTATGTTGTTGGTTTTGGTTTTAATATTGACCACTTGCAGTGGTTGTAATATGTTGACTTTACTGTATCTCATTTATACTATTTATTCACCAAGTTATGAACAATTATTCCAGCATGCTGGTGCTCGTGATGAAAAAGGAAGTCCTATGATCAAGGATGTCTTCAGCAGTCCCCTAACTGCAAGGTACTTGAGTCTTACATCAGATTTTACCCAACTTTTATCTGTATACTTACAAACTTCCATTGTCTTAGTTAATTAACTTCTTTATGTTACACAATTTTAACTACTTTTCACCATCTTCTATTGTAGTGGTAATAGCCATGATGATATGCTGCTTTCTAAAATTGAGACTGTCTACACAGGTTCTGGTGACCGTGGATCTTCAATGGTTAGTCTTCCACCTTGCTTATGAATTTGAACTTTCTCACTGTGAAGTTCTGGATCATTTCTTACTTCTTTGGGTTCAGCTGATACTCAAATTTTTGGTATTTTGCAGTTGAAATTCAACATGGAACAAGGACTTCCAGTTTTGCCTGATTGGTTGTTGTTCAACAGAATGAATGCTCGTGCCAGGAAAGACCTACAAATTGGATTTGCTCACCTTCTTTTTAGGTATGGAATCTGGATACATGTATATATAACAAAAAATCAAACTGTAACATCATGATATCTTTCAATCCTCCCCTCCCTAAAATCTGTTGTTTTTTAATGTCTGTTGAAGTGTAGAAAATGATTTTTTTGTTTGGTTTTGTTTTTTATGTTTTGCAATACTAGTGTATCTGGTGGCCATGTGATTGGTAACTTCCCACCACATGAAGCATTTGCCATTGGTGGGACGAATAGTGTAAGAGGTTATGAAGAAGGTGCTGTAGGATCTGGTAGATCTTATGCTGTTGGCTCTGGAGAAATTTCCTTCCCCATGGTATGTCATGAAAGTGTTATTTATTTTTCTGAGTTTATTAATATCTTTCCCTTAGCCCGCAATCATATTCACTGCTGTCTGCAACTGCCTTCTCTACCTACATGCACAAACTCATTCCTGAAAATGTTGGTACATTGATTTATTAATGTCCTTTCCTGTATTTCAGTATGGGCCAGTTGGAGGCGTTATATTTGCCGACTATGGCACGGATCTTGGATCAGGCCCCACTGTTCCCGGTAGGTTTCCAGACTGAGTCACTCCTCACTCTTGCTTTTTAATTCTCCTGTAGTTAGTTTTTCTTTTACATTTCTGGGTGGTGTGTTTGGTGTTGCTGCATAGTTTTCTCCCGTAAGTTTTAACGTGCTATAGGTTTGGCATTTAATGTAACACGGTTTAGCTATCCAAAACTGTGCCTTTCTTTTTGCATGTAAAGGCTATAAACTTTGGTTTTTTATTTTAGTTTATATTTTTTTATGGCGAATTAGGTGATCCTGCTGGAGCTAGGCTGAAGCCAGGGAGTGGTTATGGATATGGGGTGGGCATCAGATTAGACTCACCTTTGGGGCCACTTCGTCTTGAATATGCATTCAACGATAAGAGTACACCGAGATTTCACTTTGGGGTCGGACATCGGAACTAAACCAATTCTTTGTCTTTCTTTTCGTTATCGTTGTACATGCCTTGCAATTGCTAGTAATGCACTAATGCTTGTATCCCCTTGCTGCTGATTCAAGTAATTGCTCCCCCTCCATTGAATGGACATGCTCATCCCCTTGCATTTTCTAATTAGTCTAGCTAGGATTCTGGAGTAGTTTTTGATCCATGGAAGGGAACCTAAAGACGAAACTTTACGACAGCTTTTTCGTACACGTTCACTTGCATCACATACACAAGTGCTCTCTGAACCGTGCAATAAGGTTACCCATAACACGGCTCGCTAGGTCTTTCTAAAATTCTATTAGAGCGGGTAGTTGATATTGCTCCCGATAAATGCTTTCCAGTTTCCTTTGTGCATCTTTCCTTTCCCATGTCTTTCTTGGTTGGTAAACCCCAGGGGGCACGCAGATCCCAGAAACGCATAGTTTCTCCTCCAAAAATGACTTCCCCAGCTCGAATCGCGTTGTTGCAAGAATGTATCCTCTTTCTTTTTTACCACCTTATCTGAACGTTGGTAATGACTAAACAGCCTTTGACCACTAAATAAGGCACCTGACTATAAGATATGTCAATGGATATGAATCATCTTGTATATTAGTTCCTGATGTAGATCAGTAAATACTATGTCGTACTGTCGCCATATATAATCTCTGAAACGGACATATTTCACAATGTATGCCGGTGCTGCATGATGGGGTCATATTACTAGCGAAGTAGGGATCACAATGAAGTTGGTTGGAGTCGGATTGGCAACTGTTGATTTGGGGTGGTTCTCAAGTTCTTGGGTTGGTTTGCGGTTGCGATGGGCGTATGTAGGTGGATGAGGCTGGTTTTTCTAAAGCGGGGATTGTCGCAATGGGTACAGCTCTCCATGGTCGACTGCCTTTGGCCACAAGGTGCTCTGCTTAACTAAACTTGAAGACGAAGAATAGTTTCGAGTTTGACGTAGAATAGTTGCTTGAAGTGTAATGATGGATTTGATGCTAGCTCTTGAAGACGAAGTTGGAAGAGTAGTTGCATCTGTAAGTCATTTTTAGTCTGTATTTATTGATGCTCCAAGTATGTATCTGAACAGGTAGCTCACAATTTACAAGTTACAACATGCAGAAAGCCAAAAACTGAGTAATAGATGACTCATATATAGTAGCCTGGTTTCTTCTGGGTTTTATCACTTGGTTCAGGGGTTTCTATTATTCATAGAAAAGGAAGCATACCTACTACCCACGCATGCATGTTCATATTCATGTATGCTGCTCATGGTCCATGACACAAGCATTACATATTATCATTCAAATTTCTCCATATACCCTCAAAAGAAATATAGGATTCACGTAGAAAAAAACACAAGCCATGCTCCTCCATCATGGTTTGCTTCCACCTTTACCAAAGCCATACTTTGACAAGAACAAGCCACACTGAATTCGAGAGGTTAAGCACAACTAGCTAGCTCTCTTTGAAGGTACAAGTATCCCGTGAATGAGAAATGATCGATCACAATCAGGGAAGAAGCCATGCCCTATCCCCCATACCTTGCAATAACTTACACACAAGTTTATTACCTTCCTGCTCTCTATTTACCAGTTACCAGGAAAACAAGAAAGCCTGGGAAGTAACTCCCCGGTCGAGTCTAATTTGAGAGGAATACGATGCAGTTTGGTACAAGGTACAAAGCATAAAACATTAAAACTCATAATAGCAATCGGTACCAAAGTTCACTTAAAACTGTTTGGAAAATTTTGATACTGTATTGTAATTAGAATTGATTTATTCTTTGTTGTAGATATTCTTTCCTATTAGGAATCTGTCTTGTAAAGCTGTATAAATATCTAATTCCGGAGTGAATGAAAATATAGCATTCTACCCTAAACACTTTAGTTTATATACTTGGCATCAGAGTCAACCCTATAAACCTACCGACAAAACCCTACTACACCTTAATTCTGCTGCCATGGCTGAAGGATCCGACACTGCTGTGATTTCTTCTCCTCCACTTCCACCTACATCTACATTCATCCACTACCATCAAGAAAACTCCTCTTTTCCCATTGGAGTTCTCTTGAATGATAACAACTGCTCTACCTAGGCTCCAATTATGCAGATGCGCACTGAGGGTCGTAACAAACTTGGATTTCTTACCCGTGCTTCGGTTGCTCCTCCTGCCGACACCCCTGACTATATTACTTGGGCAACTGACAATGAGAAGGTAAAGAGTTGGCTGATCGATAACATGTCTCTTGGTATCGTTCAACACTATTTTCGTCTCAAGACTGCAGCTGAAATTTGGAAGGCCTTACAACTGACCTACTATGATGATCAGGATTTTACATGGATCTATGAATTACACCGCCTTTGCTTCACTACCAAACAAGCTGAGCGGCTTCTCTCTATTTACTACAACGAGTTGGTTGCATGGCTCAAGGAACTGGATCAACGTGTGACCTCATTTTCTGATACCGTGGCTGCAATTTTCCAAGACAACAACTACAAATCAATGCTTCGAGTTCACATGTTCTTGGGAGGTTTAGATCTGAAATTTGATCAAATTAGGGGGGAGATTCTTCGTATGGACAAGTTGTTGAGTCTTGACAGGATTTACGCTCGTGTTCGCCTGGATCACAATGACTGTCTTACTCATTCTGTTGGCCTGAGTCATCCTGCTGTCATGGCCACCACCCCATCTCTACCACCGCCACCACCACCACCACCACCACAAGTTCCCGCTCCCGATGCTCAGGTCGCTGTGGCACAACGACGGTTCTCCTCCTCCTCTACCTCTTCTCGTCATGTTCACCCTCCCAATCTATATGTCAACTCTGTATGCCCCTTTTGCTAGGATAAGGGTCACTCCCAAACAACTGCTTTGCTAAAATTGGATATCCGAATTGGTGGAGCCCTCGTCCACGCAAGACACTTCCTCCCACAACTGCCTCTGCTAATATCATCAAATCAGGTGTGTCTGGTAAAGTCTCTCTTGCTACATCTTGTGGGAATAATGCTTGGATAATTGATATCGGTGTATCGGATCATATGACTAATACCCCTAGCTTAGTTCACTATCTTCATCCCTGAACTTTACCTAGTGTCTCTATGGCTAATGGCTCTCCTTCTTCTGTTATTGGTGAAGGCTCTGTTACTCTTTCTCCATACTTAACTATTGATTCTGTCTTAGTTGTCCCTGCTCTCGTATATAACCTCTTATCTGTTAGTCAAATTAATATGTCATTTTCTTGTTCTGTCACGTTTTATCCCAACTATTGTGTTTTTCAGGACATTCTGACTCGGCAGATTCTTGGTTATGGTACTAGATGGGAGAATCTGTACTATCTTGATTTGACATCCAGTGGAGAGCACCATCTGAGTCAAGCCAACAGTGTTAACAGTTCAAATAAAGCCAAGGAGATCATCTGGTTATAACATCGTCGTTTGGGTCATCTTTCTTTTGGTTATCTTAGGAAGTTACAACCTCATCTATTTTCGGTTGTTGGTGAGTCTTTTTTTTAAGTGTGATGTTTGTGACTTGGCCAAGAGCCATCGTGTTTCCTACTCCCCAAGTTTGAATAAATGCTTAGTTCCTTTTATGAAAATTTCTTCTGATGTTTGGGGTCTTGCTAGAATCTTTACACCTACTGGAGCTCATTACTTTGTTACTTTTATTGATGAGTGTACCCGGGTAACATGGGTTTCATTGATGACAAGCAAGAGTGATGTATTCTCTCGCATCACTGAATTTCATAAGATGGTGATGACATAATTCCAGCAGCCTATTTGTGTTCTTCAATCTGACAATGGAGGTGAGTATGTTAATGGCTCCATGTCTACATATATGGCATCCCATGGGATCCATCACTAAACCTCTATTGTTTATACTCCCCAACATAATGGCTTGGCAGAACATATGAACAAGACATTGCTAGAGGTTGTTCATGCTTTATTGTTTGGCATGAATTCCCCTCGTTCCTATTAGGGTGCTACTGTTACTTCTGCTGCTTACCTGATCAATCGTACTCCCACCTGTGTTATTGACTTCCAAAGTCCACTCCAGAAGTTGCAAGAATTTTTAAATGTTTCTTCCCTTCATAATCTTGAGCCTCGAGTGTTTGGTTGCACAGTTTATGTCCATATTCACAAGCAGTTGTGTGGCAAGCTTGATCCTTGTGCTTTGAAATGCATCTTCATTAGCTATGCTGACTTTCATAAAGTTTATCGGTGTTATGATCCTCTCACCATGAAGACGCATGTGTCACTTGATGTCTCCTTTCGGGAATTCGAACCTTTTTACTCAGGAGGAGTGTTTAATTTGAGTCTTCCCTTCAGGGGGAGAGAAGCGGATGTGAAGGAAATACTCTGAGTCTACCAGAATTTGAAGAACTTAAAGACTTAGAGGTGAGATTTGGAGGTTCTGGCATGTCTCAAACCGAAAACCAGAGAACTGCCTTCGATGGATAGAAAGATCCTCTCGATCCATCGAAGTATCAGATTGATGAAGAACAGGGCGATGGCTTTAATGGATCGAACTCTTCCTTCGAACCATCGAAGACGTTGAACAGTGCAGATCAAGGAGGTTGCTTCGATGGATCAAACTCTTTCTTCGACCCATCGAAGACGTTGAATAGTGCAGACCAGAAAGGTTGCCTCGATGGATCGAACTCCTTATTCGATCCATTGAAGACGTCGAGCAGTGCGGACCAGGGAGGTTGCCTCGATGGATCAAACTCCTTCTTCGATCCATGGAAGACGTCGAGCAGTAAAGACCAGGGAGGCTGCCTCGATGCATCGAATGAGTTTTCTCGATGCATCGAAGGCCCTGTATCGGATGACATGTTTTCTCCTCAGATCAATGATTGATTTACCTTCTGAACAACATCGAGATAGTACTGAAGCTTCTATTCCTCTGTCTACATCACCACCTGAGTAGATCTATTTAGAATATTCCACCTGAGGTACGTAAATCTAACCGTGTCACTAAAGGAGTTCTGAAACAACAATATGAGCCTAGGATAGATGCGAAAGCCAAATACCTTATTCTTAACTATATCTCTCACCATAGGTTGTTTGAATCTCATGCACTAGTTGTTAGTCAATTATCTTGAGTATCTATTCCTAGCAATGTACAGGATGCCTTGACAGATCCAAAATGAAAACAAGCTATGAATGAGTAGTTAGAAGCCTTGAGTATCTGGGTGTTTACTGTGAAGTTTAAGGCTGATGGAAGTATTTTTCGTTACAAAGCTAGATTGGTTGCCAAGAGCTATACTCAGAAATATGGGGTGAATTACTAAGAGACTTTTTCACCTGTTGCTAAGATTAATACTGTGAGAATTCTGATTGCCCTTGCAGCGCGTTATGACTGGCCTCTACTTTAGTTTGATGTAAAGAATGCTTTCCTGAATGGAGACTTAGAAGAAGAAGTGTATATGGATGCTCCACCAGGGGTTCGTTGTAAACCGGGAGATGAAGAAAAAGTATGTTATCTGAAGAAGTCTTTATATGGATTAAAGCAATCACCCAGTGCGTGGTTTAAACGTTTCACCGAGGCAATAAAGAAATTTGGGTATCGCTGGTGCAACTCTAACCACACATTGTTTGTCAAACACAAGGATGGTAAGACTACTGCTTTAATTGTTTATGTTGATGATATGGTGGTTACATGAGATGATCCGTGCGAAATGACAAGTTTTCATAAACAGCTGTCACTGAAATTTGACATAAAGGATCTTGATGATTTGAAATACTTCTTGGGAATTGAAGTTGCAAGATCCAAGCAAGGGATATTACACTGTTCCAGTGGAAGTATATCTTGGATCTTCTTGCTGAGACAAGATTGTTAGATTGTAAGCATGTTGCTACTCTTATTGAGCATAACTACAGGTTGGAACTTCTCCCATATTAGGTTCCAACAAACAATGGCAGGTATCAACTTTTAGTTGGAAGACTTATTTACTTATCACATACTAGACCTGATATTGCATATGCTGTCAGGTATCTGAATGACACACCCGGAAAAGGTTTGTTATTTGCTAGAAACAGTGAGTTATGTGTTTCTGGCTATACCAGTGAGGTGTGTGTTTCAGCCTATAGTGATGCAGACTAGGTTGGTGATCATACTAATAGAGCGTCTACTTCTGGTTACTTTACTTTTATTGGTGGAAGTCTGGTAACTTGACGGAGTAAGAAGTAGAATGTGATTGCTCATTCCAGTGCGGAAGTTGAATATCGTGGAATGACAAATGGGGTATGTGAATTATTGTGGATTAAAAATGTGGTGAGAGAGTTAGGTTTCAGACTTCATAAACCTATGAATTTGCATTGTGATAATACAGCTGCTATTGAGATTGCTCATAACCCAGTGCAACATGATAGAACTAAACATGTGAAAGTAGATAGACATTTCTTAAGGGATAACCTTGACAAGAAGATTATTAGGTTTCCCTTTGTGACATCTGAGGAATAGTTAGCTGATGTTCTTACTAAAGGATTATCACATGAAGCATTTAGTAAATAGTTGGTTAAGTTGTGCATGATTGACATCTACGGCAATTTGAGGGAGAGTGTTGGAAAGTCTTGATACTGTATATATTCAGGATTCCTATTGTAATCAGAGTTGATTTATTCTTTGTTGTAGATATTCATTCATATTAGGAATCTGTCTTATAAAGTTGTATAAATACCCAATTCAAAAATGAATGAAAATATAACGTTTTACCTTGAACACTTTAGTTTATATTTTTCTACTAAAATTGCCTTGCTGCTCAAAGATTGATTGCAACAAATTACTGTTGGTCTTTATTGATGTTCCTTGCTGCTCAAAGATTATTGCAGCAAATTACTGTTGGTCTTTATTGATGTTCCATTTCTCTTAGGTTAGATAGTTCCCCACCAGAATGGTACGAGACAAAGAGAGATGTAGAAATCTATAAGCCAAATTCATCCTCACCAAAATAGAAATGCTCTCATCATTTTCTAACTAATCAATTAGCTAGGCATGTACAGTATAGTTGTGGTAGTTGTAGTATAGTACATATACGAACATGGCTGAATTTAATCCTTGCCCTAGTAGGAGTACGACCAATCCAAATTTATCTTTGGAGAATATATGAGGCATCATATATATATATTCATATATAATAAACAAGTTCCATCACCATCGAATTGAGGGAATAATATTGTCGCAGAAAAAAATTGTCTCTCTTTCAATTTCCAGGGCATACTCTTTTTAACCAATAACATTGTCTGTTTACATGTATCAAAGCAATCCATCTTGAAAAGTTCCAACATTTTGTTCAATTTGCAAATTTACGATACTAGCTAGATCGAGCACATTAACAGACACTCCACAAGAATCCATGCATTGAACAACAAGCTTGATGAATCCATGCGCAGCGTGCATTTGACACCTTAATCGGCATATTACATCTATGAAGATCTGATGGCCATGCAACTTCAATTCATAGTTTGTTCGATTAGCTTATCATGAAATTTACATTTACGCCAATAAGTTTGATGTACAAGTTTCCATCTAATCTATCATAAACCTTTTCTGTGGTTAATTTGATGCAACAAGCTAGCTAACCTGTCTCTTCCTCGATCTCACTCTTCCAGCCTCGTCTTAAATACGAGTACAAAGATAACATTTATGTTGACAATCTAACTATCTAAGTGCAACGACATCGTAATTGCTAGGTAACTTGACGAGAGAGAGAGAGAGAGAGTACGTTGCTGTTGAATTGTGCATGAAAGAGCCATATAGCGATGAGGTTTAATTACTACAAGGGAGGCAAAGCCAACCATGGCGTTCCCACCAAAGCAAATGCTGGGTTTGTTTGGATCTAAAAGTTAACCTCAAGTCTAACCTCTTTGTTTCCCAAAGCTTACCACACAGTAAAATATTATTACATCTTTGCTTAACTTCAAGAAATAAAAATTAACATGAAAAAACTACAAACCCTAGCCTGGTCTGTCTCATCACTCTCATGTACATGGTGATCGATAATCTATTATTCCTCTCTTTCGCATTGGGATTATGGGGGGACAACTCCAATCTTAGTTGCAACTTTGTCTTTGTTTCAATTAATCTCAACTCCTAATAAGGGTTATTTATTACTTTGCACATAACATTAGGGCTAGCGCTTGAGTGTGTACAAATAGTGTAGATACTGTATATATATATATACCATTTTCACACAGTGTTCAAAATAAGTTTCACTTGTCCTTTCAATTCCCAAGGTTAATTTATATTATAATCTGTGTCTCTCTCATCCCTTAGCTTTTGTAACTGTTTAGTCACACCTCACAAGTGATTTCTTGTCTCAGCTCCTTTTCACCCCTGCTGGGTTTGTTTCTGCTTTTATCAAACCAGCCTTGATCTTTGTTTACTCTTCTTGACTACGATGGTGCATTATGAGCCCTTGGATATTCAATCATGCCGCCCATAATACTCCTCCTTCTCTCTTTCTAACCACACGATTGATTGGATTGAAGATCAAAGACCCACAATGCACCATGCAAACAAAACCACAAGGAGAGATAGAGGATCTCATTCCCTCCTACTACTTGCACTTGGTGCTGTTGTTCAGTCGGTCTCTCCTTCACTCTTCACCTTGTTATTTACCTTTTGGTCCTCTTCTCTGCTCCACCGTGTGTGTGTTTCTCTCTCTGTCTATAAAGTGCTCTCTATACAATAACCCAGAAAGGATAACTCATCCACTCTCTTCTAAACTCCAAGACCATGACAGATCCCTACTCATCTAACTACTTCAATGGCTGGTTCAACCTCAACTTCTCTCCTCCAACACCTTCTCTTCCCTATACTATTCAACACCATCATCACCAACAACCTTCCTTCTCAGACTACAGTACATGTATGATTAATCCCAGCAATTACAGTAGCTTCTTCAGTGTTCACCATCACCAACCACCTTCTTCATCACCTGATTCACCTCCCTCTCCTCCTTTGAAAGAAGCTCTGCCTCTTCTCAGCCAAAGTCCTACAAGAGATCATCACCAAGTCGACGAACTAGTAGCTGAGGATCACGATCACCATGCTGACGATGATGATCCGATGGAGGAGGAGACTGTCACTGTGGCTTTGCATTTAGGGCTTCCGAACCCTAGCTCTGCAGTTGATTTAATCTCTAGGCTCTCCTCCTCAGAGATCTCGTCTGCGGATAAAGACGATGCAGTGACTACTGCTACTCCTAATGGCTCTTCTTCTTCAACAGGGTATGCCTCCCACAGACTCAACAAAGGCCAGTACTGGATTCCAACTCCTTCTCAAATCTTAATTGGTCCAACTCAGTTCTCTTGTCCTCTTTGCTACAAAACCTTCAACAGATACAATAACATGCAGGTATACTAGTAGTTTTACTCTAACTAACTAATTCTGCCTTTCATTTCTGAGGGAATTGAACCACATAAACAGTTGATCAATTACTTAATTAGCTGGAGGTTAAAAAAGTTTAGGAAAAAATAAAGGTGTACTTTCTGTTTATGATCATATTCTAGCTTTTTGATTTTGCTGAGAAAGAGAATTCCCATTCCTATCTCTACCTACATATCTTTGTTTTTGTACACTCCTTTTCTAGCTTGGGTTAGTCTTTAACTTTTGATTCTATTGCTGGAGCAAAAGAGTACTACATATGGGTCCTTAGGGTTTTCCCTTTACTTCTTTGCTACTTTAAATCATGCATTAGTTTTTCTTTGCTTTTGTGTAATTTCCAGTTTGCAACACTTTTATGATTTTCATTAGTATTCTTTTTTCTGCTTCTAATTTTTGCATCATTTGTGGGTTTTGGGGGATTGAGAAAATATGTACAATTAATAATCACTACCTGGTCTATCTGATCAGTTTGAGTATGATCACTACCAGTATTAGCCCTTTTATAATTACGTGATTGAACAACACAGCAATGGTGCCTTTTGCACTTTGAAGTCTGTGTACTTAATATCACATATTGGTCAGGCCTTCAGATGATGATGATCTTCACACCCAAAGATCAAGAACAAAGAAAACAAAGTTGTTACTATGAACAGTAACCAGTCATAACTTAATTTGAAAGGAAAAACTTAACTAGTAGTACTATTTTGAAACACTCCATTTACAATACTTACGAAGAATGCATGCCACATTCATTCACCAGGAGTTAGAGCAGTGTGACTTTTGGAATTAGACCCAAACAACAGTGAAATGAAATTCAAACTCTTTCTAAACCATAATTGCTCTGTCTTTTCTTCATGTTTGAAAAAAAAGAAGGCATAATTACACTCTACTCTAGCTTGTTCTTTGAAGTCTTAAAAGAATCAAATATTCAAAGACATTTCGCACGTCCAGCTTTTGTTGGATTGTATTTTTCCTTTTGAATTTTCTTCATTAAGCAGGGTTCTTTGTTTCTTGTTTTTTTGCACAACTATCTGAAGTTGAGGACCACTCTGAGTCCGATCATTGCTATATGATTTTGAGTTGGCTAAGCAAATATGTTCATGTATTTATGTAGATGCATATGTGGGGGCATGGATCTCAGTACAGAAAAGGGCCGGAGTCTCTAAGGGGCACTCAACCCACAGCAATGCTCAGATTGCCATGCTATTGCTGTGCACCAGGATGCAGGAACAACATTGACCATCCTAGATCAAAGCCTCTCAAGGACTTCAGAACCCTCCAAACCCATTACAAGAGAAAACATGGGACCAAGCCCTTCATGTGTAGAAAATGTGGCAAGGTGTTTGCAGTGAGAGGTGATTGGAGAACCCATGAGAAGAACTGTGGCAAGCTTTGGTACTGCACTTGTGGCTCTGATTTTAAGCACAAGAGGTCTCTCAAAGACCATATCAAGGCTTTTGGACAAGGCCATGCAGCTTATGGCATTGATTGTTTTGAAGAAGAAGAAGAAGAAGACGATGAAGCAGCCTCTGAAGTTGAGGAAAATGACTCTTGCCAATGAGTACGTGAAGAACTAGTTGCAAGACTTCTTGTAATCTGTGTTGAAAAGTCTATGGGCTGGGGCTTAATTTATATAAGTCGTAATTAAGTACCTAAGGATTTTCTTTTGGAAGTTAATTATCTAGTTATGTTCTTTTCTTTCTATTGTTACTACTTTTTCTTCTTTCTTTTTACACTTTCATTCGTTTTCCTTTAGTAATGTAACGACTCCTAAATCTTAATACATCATATAATGAATCTTATTGTAAACCTCGACTAGCCTACAATTTAGATTCGAATTCCTTTTGCTTAAGCAGCTCAAATCTTCGAGAAGAATGAGATATTAACTGAAATTTAATTTAATTTGACTTGAAGAAGATGAAGATGTTCATCACATGCGCATTGCAAACATATTATTTTTAATGTTTTTGTCAATTCATGGACTCCGACTACAACCATACAATGCAATTGGTAATAGTCGCCATCGTTTTGTTATGTAAAGGGGGCAAGAAAAAGAAAAAGCTAGCTATAACTCCCTATAAGTATCCATGTCTTGTCTTTGGAGATACTAATTCTAGGAACTAGGAAAATAGATAACATTCAATGCAAGGTATATATAGAGGCGCCTATAGTAAAGGAAACTGTAATGCAAGATTGCAAGGAACATGGATCAGTTTAGCTCTAGCTTTGGGGTGCAGGCCGGGAAAATCTGATGCCAATATTTCACCTAGGTTAGGTAGTTCATATATTATATCCATGCGCATCCAGAATAGAGCTCCAGTACAATGATCACCAAACCAGAATTAGGGTTTCAATTCCTATATATATACTTTTAAAAATAAATATAGCAGAGAGAATAGAGTAGGTTGGATCTTGATGGCAGCTTTATTACTGAGAGTAGAGTAGAGAGAGAGAGAGAGAGAGAGGGAGAGAGAGAGTCTGGGAGAGTGCATGTGTGGTGTAGCCAAAGAGCAGAAGGGGAAAGCGAGAAAAGGGCTTCTCTCCTCTTGAAATGTCATTTCAAACTGCAAGTGAGTACTGTTGAGAGTGGGGATCGACTGAGTACTGGATTTTAATTAGCTCTCTGTCTTGGTGCTCGAGAGAGCAGCTGAAGGTTCGTCGTTTTATGATGGCCGGCCATGAGGTAAGAAATGGCAGAGACGACTTTGACAGTTATGTTAGTACTATTGTTTCATTGTACGCCAACTATACGTATCCCCATGGTTTAACAGAACGTAGCTACTACTGCAACTGGCAAAGGTGCAAAGGCTAGGTTAAAAAGTGAATACAAAAACCAAAAACCATAATTAAAATTTAAAAAAAACTTCGATTCTTCTGCATCTCTGATATGCCTTTCTTGTTCTCTTTGTTATGTCCAGTGTTATGTCACACCGCCAATCACCACCAATTTGCCTGCAGCAGTAAAAGCTTTGAGAGAATGATGAATCTCTCTTTTTCTCTCTGTGTCTTTCCTTCGAGATATTCATCGACTGTAATTAGGGCAGTAATCTTATTGCACCAAATCAAAAGAGAGTAAAAGCATTATTGATTTACTGATGGCCGGTGTAAAACGGGTTCCATTTATTGATGCTGAATATACCAACGAACTTCTCATGAAGACAAGTACCAAATTAATTTGAACAATACATAGCCCCACTATGTCGGATGCTTCTCAAGTAAACATGGTTCACCAGTCAAATTTACACACAAAGTTAGTGAGTCCTTGTTTTTTCCTCCTTGCGGACCTCATCTTTTATATGTAAACTTGACTTTATTCACTTGAACCAGGTTGATGTGAGCCGTACCGCCAGTATGTCTCTGTTCGATCTGAGAGGGGTACTAGTACTACTACTATTGGTTGCATGTGTATCATGAAAATTTGTCATTTGTCATGTAATTTACAATTACCATGCATGGCCAGCAGAGAGGGGACAAGTTTGTCTCCCAAAATATGAATTTAGGTCTCTCCTCTCCATATATAAACAACCAGAGGAATTGTCCCGATCGAGAGAGCTAGATCGATCAGATACATCGGGAATGTTATTCAACCAAAGCTTCGTATGGCGATTGATCTAAGGATTCTAAGGAACATGTTTCTAGCTACTCCTAAGTCCTTGGCTGGTCAATATTTGTTTAGAGATGGCAATGTTGAGGATCGGAGATGAAACTAAACCACTTACCGAGATATAATTTAGTTTAATTTAAACAAGTTGATGTAAACTAGGGGTTGAAATGAAAGGATGTTGGTATAAACTCCAGAGTCCAGACAGAACATGGAAAGCATAAAAGCATGAAACACTGTTCACAATAGCGAAGGTGTAGCACACTTTAGGGCTTTCATAATTAAATTAATTAATAGATGCGCACATATCGTGTAGGATATGATATTGATTCATCATCAGCGCACTAGTCTATGTTGAGTACGTTCTATATGTTAGCTCGATCCAGTATATTTCTGTTGTCGTAGCTAGAGACTTTACGATTTGTTCAGGAATAAAAAAGAACCTCTGTACTTAAAACATACAAAATTAAAGCAAGGAAGAAAGTAAAACTTAATCGTACTTGCTTAATTTAGTGACTAGTACTTTCTTAATCTAGTGACTAGTGAGAGAGGGATTCTCTCTCTCTCTCTCTCAAAAGAAGGTTACGAATCGTCTTCTTTGAACCAAATTCGATCAAGTCTCTTCTGAAATATTTGGATTGAAGCTTTGCTAGCTCTTTGTTTAGATTTGTAGGTGGCTTATATTTTTTTTCTTCTCAAGTTTAGGTGGCTTCTATGTTACTGGATGATTTTTATGTGAACCAGGTTCAATGTGAACCAAAAACAAATTAAAGACATAAAAGGTCATTATTTTTCAGCCCTTCCAATCTTAACCATATTTAAACAAAGTCTTGTAGTATATAGATCATAAGTAAGTAATGTCTGCATATAACTAGAATAGTATGTTCATAAAGAAGCGAAGTTGACCCATAATTTATCTGTTCAAATATACAGCCGGAGATCTATCCTCAACACTCAAAGGTAAACAATTATTTTTCATCGTAGAAAAAATTTCTCACTATCAAAAAACACTTGAATTAAGTTCTAAACTTAAAATTTTAAGAGATTTTATCACTAATACAGAAGAAAGAATTAAATTATTCGAAAGATCAAGAGCAGCCCATCCCCGTCCTTTAGAACAGCAATTCATAATCTCAAAATTGTCAAAGAACAAGCTTTTCTTGAAAACTTATTAAGAGACAAAGCAAGAATAGAAAATCTCTTGCACCGATTATCTATCTGACTGTTTATTTGAGCATTGGTTAGATCCGCAGATCAACTAGTATCAGAGGTTGCAATAGCTCAAAATCCCAACAATGGGATCAACAACTGAGAAAATAATAGAAAAACTAGATTCTCTATTTGAAGCATCAGATGCAAGGCAACAAGAATTTTATTAGAAAATTTTAGATGCAGAGAGTATCAAAAAAGTCTTCCAACAATCAGCATGCAACAAATTACAGAAATTGGAGGCTAAGGTGGATTACATCCAGAGGCAGCCAGAAGAAAAACAAGAACTATTAACAAGAGTTAATAGTAAGATTGAAAGACTAGATCTTCAACAAATGAAGATCCTTGACTATGTTCAGAAGAAACCTCAAGAACATCAAAGATCAAACACTAGTCCACCTCGAACTATCACTAGAAAGACTAATGACTTCAGATCACTAAAGGTTCCAAAAGGGAACCTAATGCCAAAGCCATTTTTTCAGAGTTCTTCATCAAATCCTTCAGCATTCAAGTTGAAAGAACCCAAATCAGAAGACATGCGCAACATGAATATGTTGAGCATCTTCAAGAAAAAATCAGTGCAGCTGGTGAACTCAAAAGAATTTGAATTCAACGAGATAGAGAACAACGTTCGAAATGCTTCAATCCCGAAGTTTGAATTCAAACAAATCTACAAGAGAGGAAGTTTTGATATGATGGACAACCATCAGTTCAAAATCCTTAAATTCACCACAACAGCAACAACAGGAGAAACAAATCTCTTTCTGGTCACACCTGAAGAAGTGTCCAAAACCAGAAAAACAAACTTCAAGTTTATGCATATTGAAGCAGTCCAAGTTGGCATAAAGCTACTGGCCAGAGAAAGCCTAAATTGTTCAGTTTTATGCGTCCTACAAGACAATAGGCTGATCAACTTCCAGAAAAGTCTATTGGGAACACTTCAAGCATCACTATGCAACCAAGTTGCATATTTCAACTGCTTCCCAAACTTTTCAACCAGTCTAACAGATGCTGCTCACTGTCTACGATTGAGAGTCAAGATAGATGGCACATCCATGAAAGATGTCATGCAAGAGCTAGCAATAGTTTATAGAATCTACTATAAACTAATTAGCACAACAGTAGAGCCAAAGACTAGGATATCAAACATCTCAGGTCTTACCACTGGTTTCCTTACAAATCCTAAGAACCATAATCAAGAGATTCACAAGGTAGCACAGGATGAGGTAACTTTTCCACAAGAGTGGAAATTATTTGGTCCAAAGGAGAAACCAGAAAGCACGAAGGCAGCGGTCTATGAGAATAGAAAAACTGGAGATGTCAACCTCAAATTCGAAGAACACAGAAACAATGACGTATCCCTCAAAAGTTTCAGAGGAGAAAGCTCAAGATCTCTCAAAAGATGCAACTATACTAAAGAAACTGGTACTAAAAGTACCAGAATCTCTATAAAGACTAATCCAGTAATGGAAGAAGATTTAGATGCTGAGTTAGAAAGAAACATCAACATGCTAAGAGCGGGAAATTCAAAACTCTTCAAGCTTTATGCGGAAGCAGAAGAGTGTGAAGATCCCTTGAGGTTAGAACAATTGATCAAAGAGATCGAGAATTTCACCTTCAAAAGGGAAAGAAAAGTCTTTCCTCTTCTACATGAAGAAGCAGAAGATATAGAAGGAACAGAAGATGAAGACATGGAAGAAGAAGAATCTTCACAACCATCATCTTCACAGACCACCATATTCAGGATTGGTGGAAAACTCAAACTTTCGCATGGAAGAAGCTTTAGTGGAAAAAAGGGAGAAAGAAGCTCTCACAAATTCATTCCACAAGAAAATACTCCTAAGGTGACAATCAGTCAACTAGGAGTATGGCTTGATCTACACAAGGCTCTGGACAAGAAAAAGACCATCGACGAATGAGCAGCTAGTCTATTCATGGCATCATGTTCAACCTACGGAAGATTTAAAGCACAGGACTTGCACACAGTCTACGAGTCAACCCTCCTAAAAATGGCAAAGAAGTATTACTTTCCCTTCAAGGAGACGATCAGAGGAAAGCAATGATTGGAAGACATAAAAAAAACAGAAATCCTTATACTTTTGCCACTCTGCTCTATGATCAATTTTATAGAGACATCTCATATGTTGGAGAAAAAACTAAAGAGATAGAAAAATCCAACATATATGCTTTCAAGATCTGCGACATGAAGTACTTCAAGGAATATCTGAATGAATTCCAAGAGTATTACTGCACAATATGAGAGTTTAAAAATACTGACTTAGTACACCTCTTACATATGAAGCTCTCTGAACCATGGAGGACAGCCATGAGAGAAAGCATAGAGTGCATCAGTACAAAGCTAACACCAGAGCAAAAGCCGCCAAGAAGCAGCTCCAGGGAACAAGTGACTTTTGTTCCAGAATGATAGATACACAAACCAATTGGGGGTGCGAAGAAAAGAGGCTAAAGAAGAAGCACTTCCTAAAACGTTTCAAGAGAAACAGAAAGAAGAGTTGGAGGTTTAAGAGAAACTCCAATTACAGAAGAGAAAAATAAAATCCCAAAAAGAGATTTTTAAAGAAGACAAGATCCTATCAAGAACCTGAGAAGAAGAGATCTTGTAGATGTTGGTTGTGCAAGGCCGAATGACACTATGCTAACTACTGTCCCAAAAAAGAGAAGAGAAGCTCGAAAACTCTTCTCAAGGAGTATGAAGGAGTTATAGAGACGACAAACCTGAAAGGCTACGAAGTAGTCTATTCATCAGAGGATGATGAAGAACTGTCTGTCTATTCAGAAGATGAACAGTCAGAAGAGTCAGATTCAGAATCTGAAGAAGAAGAAGAACCTAGAGAGGTTTATCTCCTTGAGATAAAGAATTGGGAAGAAAGCATAGAGGAAGAAAATATTTCTTCCTACAAAGTCAACAAGGGAACATTCATTTGCGACTTATTTCAATGCAAGGAGAAGAAAGGATTTCCCATGTTCTGTGAAGCAACAGGGAAAATCTATCACAAAGAATGCTTCATAGCTGAAGCAAGGAGAAAAACAAAAAAGAATTCAATAAACCAGATTATTGAACAAGAATATGAAGACTACTTCTATGAGATAGAAGAGAAACAAAAAATTCTAGAAAAAAAATATAGAAAAAGATCTAGAAAGAGCAAAGGCTGATACTACTACAAAGAAAGAAATGGTATATGCATAAGATCCAGTCCATGATACGAAAAGAGAAGAAGTATCTGACTGTGAAGAAGAACAGTGCAATCCTTTTATAGAAGAAAAAGCAAGTTCTTCGAAACAGAACCTGTGCAAGGTAGCAACTATTTCTACAAGTAGATTCAGTAACTACATGGAGATTGGATTAAAACTTTCAGGATATAAGAAGTATCATCTACATGCCTTTGTAGATAACAGATCGGGCTTCAGTCTAGCAAAAAAGTTTGCTATAACAGAAGAGTTGTGGATAATAGATCCAAAAATAAATGCAGCTGGAAAGACCGTAGAAGGAAGAAGAATTTTCATGAATACTTATGCCAAAAAGGTTCAAATCTCGATAGGAGGAGGAACCTTTGTCATTGAAAATATTTGGCAGTCAGAAGGCCAAGATTTAGATGTCTTAATTGCCAATGACTTCTTGCTACAAATTTTTTTTGTCCAAAAGTCAAAAGCAAACTTATTATGCTTTGAGAAAAATTACAAATTTTTTTGGACAGAGAGGCTTAAAGAAGCTAAAAGTATTGTTGGTTCAAGATTCACAGAGCAATATCAGAGATCGCAGCAGAATAATGGTGGATACAAACCATAATTTGAAACAGTTCTGCAATACAAGCACCGAGAAGAGTTGCTTATCGAAGAATCATCATCAGGAGAAGAAGATTATGATGAAATGGAACTTTGTAGGTTTCATGACAACAGAGAATTCAAGCATCTAGATGCTCCAACTCATGTCCCTACCAGAATCCAACTCAAAGAACACACTGTCTACAACATTCTCAAGAGAGACAGGGACAAGTGTAAACAAGAGAAAATCCTCAGAAAAAAGACAAGGAGCTCCAAGAAACCCAGCGTGAAGACTAGATTTGAGAACGGAGATCCTACCATTGCGCCGCTTCATCATCAATACAAGTATCATTACTATGTGTCTTATAAGGCTCCTAATAACCAGCACACGCAACAAGAAAAGTTTCCCAGTGAAGAGTCATCAGGAGACTAAGATGAAATAGTCGAAGCCGCATTTAAAAAAAGAGCATAATCTCAAGCACTTCAGGGATAAACTCGAGAAACAGAAGAGGCACACCTTGGAGAAATCAAAGAAATGCTCAGACAAAATATCGATATCAATCCTCTGAAGTTTTAGGAAAATGACCCAGTGGTCTGTGAGCTCAAGTTACATGACATAAATTCAATTTGTCACGTAAAAGCCATTCCCAATTGAAAGAAGAAGATCAAAAGGAGTTTAGAAAAGATATAGCTGAACTCTTGCAGAAAGGATTGATCAAACCATAAAAAAGTCATCATCACGCTCCAGCTTTCTATGTCAGAAATCATGCAGAAAAAGTTCATGGGAAAGCAAGAATGGTGATAGACTACATAGACGTCAACAAGAAAACTGTAAAGGATGGTTACCAAATAGCACAAGCAAGACTGCTAATCAACAGGCTCAGAGAAGCCAAGGTGTTTTCGAAGTTCGACTCTAAATTAGGATTTTGGCAAGTCAAAATGCATCCTGACAACATTCCTCTCACAGCCTTCGGAACTCCACAGGGATATTACGAATGGCTAGTATTGTCTTTCGGGTTAAAACAGCCTTCTGAAAAATGGACAATATATTCAAACAAGTGGCAGACTTTTGTGTCGTCTACATAGACGACATTCTTGTGTTCTCAAAAAATAAAGAAGAACACATGAATCATCTCTTTGAAGTAGTCAAGCTCATCGTCCAACACGGGATCATCTTAGAAGAGAAGAAAGTCTTTCTCATCCTAGATGAAATTGATTTCTTAGAGATCAACATAAAAGACGGAGTCATCAAGCTTCAGCCTCATATTCTGGAGAAAGTCTGGAAATTTCTAGACAGAATTCCTGACACTAAAAGTCTACAGAGATTTTTATGTGTCATAAATTATGGAAGAGACTTCTTTCCTAAAATTGCTGGACTAACAGCAATCCTGTCACCCAAAATAAGCTCAAAGAGAGCTTGGAAGTTCACAGAAGATAATAAAAAGATCATCAAGCAAATCAAAGACCTATGCAAACATTTGCCGCCACTACATCAACCTGAAGAGAATGAAGAAATCATCCTTTAAACAAATGCTAGTGACAACTTCTGGACAGATGTAGTACTGGCAAGAGAGCCAGACACTAACAACGAGAATATTTTGAAATTCTGCAGCGGAAAGTTCAACGATGTAGAGTAGAACTATCCCACAGGGAAAAAAGAAATTCTGGCCATCAAAAAGACAATCGAGAATTCTCCTGCCTTTATAGGAAAACCCTTCACCGTGAGAACAGATTGCGCCAGAGTGAAAATTTTTAAAAACTTCAAACTTGATAAAGCTGCAAATAGGGGAAGATTAGCTAATTAACAATTATTTCTTAACCAATATGATTATAATATGGAATTAATTGCAGGAAACAGAAATTATCTCCCAGACGCTTTAACCAGAGAAATGGCCATGTATAAGAGAAGTGACGACAAAAGTCGCAACCAAAGAAGCAGAAGGCCAGGAAAGGAGCCTAACCAACAAGAAGAACCAGTTAAAAAAATCCTCAAGAGTTTTTTGCTGACCCCAAAAGACCAGCCTTAACTGATCAATCCCTGGGAAAGGATTGGCTAGTTCGTCTCAAACAGCAGACAATGAAGGCAAATCAAGACTGTTAATGGCTGCTGCTTTGCCAAAAAGCAGAATTTTTCCTACAAGTTTTGTAAACATCTTCAGATATCAGATAAATACCTTTTCAGAAGCAGTCTTCCAAATTGACCAGAATCTAGCATCCTACCAGAGGGCACTGCTGGATAATTTGATGTTTGCTTTCTAGAAGAATGACAAAAGGCTTATGATAGAGGCCACGGACGCCTTGGCAGTAGAACTAAGTCAGAAGAAGAAACCACCAAGCGTGGTCAAATGAATCAACAGCGTTGTACATTAGAACTCCAGAGAGTGCTAAAGTTCATATTCAAGCACTAAAAGAATTAGAATGGTTCAAGTTCCACAGACATATTGGCAAACATACACCCGATGAAGATCTCCTAGGCACCCTGTTCGTTGTCCCAGGACCCTTCCTAGGAAGATATTTAGTGAATGCTCAGAGTGAACATCCACAGGAGCACAAGTTGTGGTTAGTAGATAATAGATTTGTCCATAATCTATGAACAAAGACAAATGAAGATCTCAAAGGATTGCCAGCAATTATCTACAATACAGTCAAGAATGTTAGGAAGAGTAACTGCATTCTCAGACTAAAGTTCAGATCTACACCTCCAGAATGGATACAGAAGTCTAACGGAGAAACTGATTACATTCCTCCATATCATTTCGTCAGAATCATCCAGGAATAGTATCTTGAGCCAGCATGCGACAACTACAATGGAAACTCAATTCAAGCATTCCATGGATGAAGGATATGGCGTTAGAATACAACAAGAAAGTAATCGAAGAAGATCAAGAGATTACGTTTCTTGCATCAAGAGACAAGATAACAGTCACCACGTACGACCATCCAGAGGTAGTTACGAGTGATCTGTTCACAGCCCTGAAACAGAGAGAAATAGATTCCTCCATTGCCTGTACTCAATGGCTCGACAAGATCGAAAGAGACAAAAGCTACCAGATGTATACAGATATGGAAAAAAACGGGAACAAAATAAAGATAATAGAAGAAGACCCCTACATTAGGGATAACTCAGAAGATTATGATGACCTGTAAATATAGGCAAAATCATATTGTCTTCTTCTTTTTAAGTGGGAGATAGCCTTATCCCAAAGAATCTGCTTTTCAAAAGAAGACAATGAAGGAAAGCAGATGCCATGTCTATATCAAAGCACTATTACCGGTGAAGTTACTATTATTACTATTATTAGTTTGTGTTTCAATTCTGTTTTGAAGTCCGCTCTCTATATTAGGAGTTTTGAGTCTTAGTATAGAGGCATAAAAAATTAGAACAAGATAAATCTATCTGAAAATTAGAAAGTCTGAGAGTTTAGTTTGTGAGTGAAGAGTCGAAGCAGCTGTTCCGCTTCATCATCCTCAAGTAAGTATGTCTATGAGTGGCTAAACAGCTTATAGCTGTTTACCGGAGAATGAGGTTTTGGATCTACAGTCTGTAAGTTTGTTTGAAACAGATAACTATGGTTTCCCACAATGCTTCAAGTTTTCATGTATCTTTATAAAAACTCATTTAAACTCCCCTGAAAATCAGACTACCGCCCTAAAGGTGGAACAAATGAGTTATGTTGTTATTACTCGTTTCAATCCTCTAGGAGGCGGACTACCACCCAGAAAATGGAAAGAAAGAAATTATCTAATATTAATATTCATCAAAGAATGGCAGTAATACCTTCATTACATGTTAGTAGTGCATTACTGTTTATCAAACGAAAAATCTTTTTAAACCAAAGGCCAGTCAGCAGTGAATCCATCAACAGTAACCAGGCAAGAAGCCAGTAAGTGAAACAATAGTACGATGAAGGCTAATTCTGACCAGAAGTTGAAAAAAAATAAAAAATTTGAGAATAGTGACGTGACAAAAAATAAATTGGTTAATCCACAACCAAGTTCACACTGGCCGTACCGTATGTTACTCCTCTATATTGTTACATGCATGCTATTCTATGATACGACCTTGCATCTTCCTATTAGTTTCTACTGTATATTCATTATCTAACTCTCTAAAACTAATTCCAGCTACACAATCCAATCAAAAATTAAGTATAAAGGTAAAAAAACGAGACTAGACTGCTTCAATCATGATGAGCTAATTAATTGGATATTAGGGGTACTAAAAAGCATACTCTTACAGTCTACCCATGCATAATTGCATACAGCTTTTGTCCAAAACTTTATTTTATCCTTTAGTCTTTTTCTTCTCTCTTTTTCCCTAGCTAGCTAGCTTTTTGTGTGTTCCTCTAACTAACCTCTCTCTCTTTCTCTGTCTCTGTTCTGTAGATACGACTAGACAGCTTAAATCCCCCCATGCATGTTCAAGATCGAAACAGATGGAGCAAGATCGAAAATATATTTGCATGTTTCCAAGAGAGATTACAATGATTTCTTCCATGGAAAAAAGCCATGATCGATGATGAGACTAAACACCGTCCGGCCATTTCTATTGACAACTTCGATCATTTGAAGATTCAATTCAAAACCATGATGAGTCTTGTTGCATCGAATCAATCTCGTTTATCTGCTCCTTCAGTTCATAATCATACGAATCAAGGAAGTACGTCTTCGGCTGTTGTGCATTGCATGCTACGGCATCTTGTATAAGAGTACCAAAGAAGTCATCATTAGCTAGAGTGTGCATTATGCCTTTCGATCCCTTTGATCGATATCTTATCTTTCCCTTTTTCTTTGATCCGAATTTAGTTAATTAGGAGGGTCACAGTAAAAACATTTTCAAACTAATTAAGGTTCCAAAGGTGTTAACCTAGATATTAATTCGTTATCAAAACATTTCTTCCTCCTATTCACAGAGAATATATATATTAAGAGTTCAGTTCATTAATCAATATCGGCATGATTCAAAATTAGATTCAGGAGTTCCGCACATATATATGTGGTTCTTTCTACCTAGATAATGTAGTAATGTTCTTTCCAATCCGTAAGTATCTGAGATCTCCTATAATTTTTTTTAAAAAAAAAATCTGTGAGACCTTCCTTGCGAGGTAACTCAAGTAAGTGAATTATTGAATGCGTTAGTTGTGTGAATTTAGTTAACTCGGACGACACTTTTATTGTGACTTTATATGGTTGCAGACATGAAAAATTTGTGTGATAAATGGACATAAAATGATTTGATTAGCTTTTGAACATTTAGAACAAAATGAGTATTGGGAACACCCCAAATAAACGAAATAATGGAGGAAACTAAAATGGATTGCAAGAAAAATTGACTTGATTGTATGCCACTTATTTTTCTTGTAAGGAATATAAAAAAATTCTTAAAATGAAAATTGTTATGGTACTTACGATCATATTGATGGATATATTACTCATCAGATAGACCTTATAATTATTATATTGAAATTTTAGGGTAAAAATTGTAAATAGAATTTACATGTTAGAGGAAATAGACTAAAGCAACTGAGTAAGTGAGAAATAAATTGTACATTCTATGCTGACAAAGGTGAGAACTGAGAAATAACACAATCCAGATTGAGTTGGAGCATCATAAGAGAGTGGTTTCGAAATTCAAATCATCATTTTTTTTTTTCGTTCTGTTTCATTCACTATCTAAAACGATAAGAAAGACAGAAAGAGCTGAAATTCGTTAAGGGATCTGGTCTCATACACTAGTCACTACATTTAATTTGCGAGGTATGATGATAATCTAACTGCTATCCTTGGACAATAGTATATCTCCACCAGACCGATACCAAATCTTTCAAAAGCTATCCCAGTGCCAATTACAAGAAGCGGGCACTAATGGATTGTTTTTGCATGGAAGTACAGCAATGTAAAACACTAAGATATGTCGAGGACAGCTACAAGTTCATCTCGGCGGGCAGGCTGATTTCAAGGAAGTAAAGGCTACAAACAGGCAAAAAGAATGTAACATTAGCAAAACTTCGTGAAATTTCTCAAAGTAGCAGCTGATATGTTGTTAAGTATCTTTATGCATATGAACGTGTACACAAGTTTTAGAATCAGAGTTAAATTTCATTCTTGGTATAAATTTATGAGATAATCGGTTTCTTGAAATACTGAAAGGTCTAACATAATCGAACATTTCTGCGCCCTATGATGATATGAAGACTCGATATTACCTTGCAGACATGAACGCCATTCCCAAAAACACGGCCTTGATAGCTTGCTTCTGCCCTGCATAATCAAATGCCAAGGGCAGCATCTCATGCAGAGTTAAAAATGCCATTACTCCACCAACTGTTGCACAAAGAAAGAATACGCAGGAACTGAAGTTATCACGGAATGCATATAGTAACCCTGATAATCTAACAAACTTTTCATACCTGCTCCTAGCAAGCCTTCAAGAATTTCTGGATCCAGGCTGCTTGGAAATAGATAGGCTATAGCATTAACACATCATTAACCCACAGTAGACCAAAAGTTTACATTTATTAGGAAAAAGCCAATAGGTTAAGGATATATTACTGGTTACATACCCACAATTATAACACCCAAAGGCTCGGCAAAGCCGGAAAGTGTCGCCAATTTGAATGCTTGCCATTTGCTAAGATATGTCAAAAACACACAATTTAACCAATTAGGTATACATGAGGTTGCTGTCAACTGATAGAGATTCCTAAAGTCCATAGCCTACCATAAACATATGACAGTATTGATGCTTTGGAAAGTGAACAAAGCTTAAAAGTCCTACTGGTTTTTCCTATATTATGTAAAAATCAGTTAATCTTTTTTGTTGAAATCCTCGGCTTCTGAAATGAGCTTCCAACTTCCAAAGTACTAGAATTGACATTATGATTTTTCTTAGTAACCAAACCATGACAAACACTACCACTAATAACTACACTCCACTATCACAAATAAGACTTGTATCACCACACTCTCCTCCATCAGGATACGATGCATAATCACATATTCATCTCCTCCATCACCAAGGCTGTTGCTTTAACTGGTATAGCCTGCCCAAATACAACAATGACAGAACTACCAGCCATTGCTACCTCCACATATTACCAGTTTCTTCTCCATCGCTACACACACTACTCCAATTCCACCGACCCCCTCCATGTTTAGCAGTCACTACTCACCAGCATAATAGTTACCCTCAACATTATGCTTACCTCTATCACTACCAATTTCAGAAATATGGTCATCTATTTCTAACTTATCAACTATATTTTATTTTTAGAATAAAAAAACAAACCATAAGCATAAACTCTCACCTCTGTGTTGCAAAGTAGACAGGGAGTGCAACAGCAACACCCTAAAAAAGAAAAACATGTCAAACAGTAATGTAAACAGTTCTACAATAGTATAAGCCTGAGCTCAGACTTTAATAGTCTACAATTTTTATCAAAACTATGTAGAGAATATACCTCAGGGATATTGTGCAAGGCAATGGCCAGAGCCAAGTTGACACCAACACGAAGGCCCTGCAAAGTATTAAGGATAAAAAAGATATGTAAATGAAGAACTAGCATCAAAGCAATAATATTCCATGGCTTCCTAGAGTTGGCAATTAAGTTTCCTACTCTGAAATGTTACAATAATAAAAAATAGAAAAAACAGAATTTATGGCATTGATATTGCACACCAGAATACAAGAAGGGCGATCACTTAAAATAATTTTCTTTGCATAGTTTATGAAAGATCAAACACACAACACCAAATTCAAAGTGATAAGCATGGCTTCATCTATCTAAGTAAACGAGAATTGGCTCACTACACCAAGAACGGTATAACTAGCAGAAGGTACCTTCATTGATCCAAGGAACACTGCCATTCCTTCTGGAAAGTTGTGCAAACTTATGCCTGCAACAATAGTATTCCATATTAGAGGGAATAAACTACAGAAAATAAGCCTAAATATCAGACTTTATACGTAAAAGGATTATATAGACTCCTGAACCTGAAAAAGTATGCTAGATTACTACTTAAACCTTTCAAAACACAACAATGATGCAAAAAACCCTTGGGCCTTGGGTTGGGATAGGGCAGAAATTGGTCATTAGATCTATTTTTCTTGTCTAGCCAAACAACAGAAAGGAAAAGTATGCCAAGCACCAAAAGCTTTTTTGCCATTATAGCACTGGGTATCAAAATTTTGATTATGGGGTGCAAAACCATATACTTCTGGAATGCAGCAGTCAACTAAAACTTCTAATTCCACAGGTGACTTCAAGTCAATTTTGGTTTAGTATTCAAACACCAGTCTTGCATGGAGAAACCATCTCAAAACAGTCATACCTATGGCTGTAACAATCCCACTGTATAAAACTTGACGGCGATGCTTTTTCAGAGTGTCTTTTCCCCCATCATCCCCGCCTTTCTGTTGGTATACAGTCAAGCATGAGTTCACTACTCTGGCTAAAAGTATAATGCCCAATCATATGAAATCAAAGTATTTAAAAAAATGCTAAACTAGAAGTAAAAAGGGTCATCAATACCTTTTTACTTCTCACATCTGAACTAGGAGCGAGAGATGGTTCTGGAATAAAATTGGCAATTACAGCAAAGAATATGACACCAGCAAAAAACTGCAACACCAAAAGTAAGTTTAAACTGTTAGTTTAAAGCAAACATGAACAATTCATGTACTGTAATATAAATCAGGCTGAAACTGAAGTAGAGGGGCTAACCCATAAATTCGCCTTTAAAAATCCAATCGAGTTTATAGCATTGTGAGCCAAATCTAGGAATGAAATGCTTAGCATCAGACCTGCAGCAAATCCCTGTTGAGAAACATATTTAGAGCTTAAGAGGGACCTATGCATATACTTACAAATTTACAATGCAGCATTTCCATTCAAAAAAAATTCCTAACATACATCGATTCCAAACAAATAATACTTTCTCAACTATTTCATAAACTTCCAGACAGATATGTGCAAACTCTAACAATAGCAGCCACATTTACGGTCGGCTACTCACTGGTGACATGTAAAGGTCCGGTGCAAGAGAGACGTAAATCAAAACACTTAAAGCAATTAGAAGAGTAAACTCTTCAAAGACAGACTCTTTGAATCAATCATAAGTAAGTGTACTTTAGGTATGGACGTTCTGAATTGAAAACCTGTAAAAGCCCAAGCATCTTCAAATTCGGAGCCTCATTGAGAATTACGAAAAGAGCACCTGTTCCACATTCCAAAATTATAATTAGACTCCGAAATCAACCATACATTCAGGTGAGCATCAGAAACAACCCAATATCGAAAGAACCACAAATCTTAAACCCTCTTTCTCACTGCAAACAATGCCTAGAACACATTAGGTAACACATCCCAAAAACGCCTTCATCACAAATTACACCAACTAAACCAAAAGCTCACATCTTTACCCGGAAATTCAAAACTTCGGAAGCTACTTCAAACATGGAAGCAGCAAAATCACCAAATACAAACTATCCAACAATCTAATACTCCACAAAACAAACAAAGACAGCAACTTTAACCAAAAACAGCACAAGCAAGAAACACCCAAAAGCAAATTTGAACATTCAAACACAAAAAGCAATGAAAATACTGAACTGGGTATGTGAAGAACATAAGCATAAGGCTCAGCTCACCCAGAGAAGTACTCAATCCACCCACAAGTGACAGGGCGAGAGCCACCAAAACCTGAGAATCCATTGGAGGGTTTTTGTTGGGTTTTGAAAAGAGTTTGACTTATGAAAACAGTGATTAGAGTGATATGGTGAAGTGGAAGCTAAATATATATAGATAGAGAAATGGAAAATCAAGAAAATGAGGAAGAGGGAATTTTGGGTTTGTTATGTAGTGGAAGAAAGAGATGTTTGAAAGGGTAGTCCAAGCAAACTGTTAGATTAGTGCAACAAAGTTTCCTCGTTTGCAATCTTATACCTAACTTTGTATCACCAATTCATCTTTCCTTCACCGTGGGGGTGTGATTCGTACGTGTAGAGAGGTTATTAGTCTAGGAACGCCCAGAATCACGCTCAAGTAGCTAACATTGTGAATAAAAATTAAGTTTTATTTCGCCCACGGTGCTTTAACTTATTTGGTCAGATCAGTTTGATACTTGAATTTTTTTTTGTACCCACCAAAAATATATTCAAACTAACTTTTTCGTACCATCGTAATACCTAACACACTTTTTTCGTTATGTTTGATGATATGACAAATGAAAAATTCAAAAAAGAGATGAAAATACCAATTTACTGTTATTTCAACATTCTATTCAATATGAATTATTTTGCTTGATGTGATTAAAATGGAGGTCAACCACCACCATGAGCCCAATTCGAGTAAGCCTCGTGGCTCAACTGCCCTTCTCCGCCGTTTGGGACCAAACTCGACGGCAAGTTGTACACTCCGGGCGACATGGAGGAGTTGGGGTCTCCTAGACTCCCACCAAGACCCCGCGGCGATCCGCCTCCTCCACCTGTCTGCGATGGCGGCTGGTCCTTCTCTTATTAATCTGAGGGCAGTCTCTCATAAGTAGCGTTGGAAAAAGTAGCTGCTATCACCATGACCGGTCTTGAAGCCACAAGTGACCCCACCACGCTTCCTTCGACGACCAGCCCTTGCCCTTCGGCCAAGTATATCGTCATCCCCGTCGACCCTGGCAGCGCAGATATCAACAAGAAAGCTCCGGTGAGAGACACAATCTCGAACCTTCCCTGGAGTGCCAATGTGCCATGACCGCTCCTACCACGGTAGTCTGATGCAGCGTGACGTTGGTGATGGTGCCGCTGTCGCTCATGACACAAACGCATCTCTGCCTTGCCCTTGTGAACTATGCCACGCTCTCGGCGATGTCGACACCTTTGTTGATCTCCATGACATGGCTCTGGAGCATGTTAGGGCTGTCTCGAGTCACGAATATCAGCGGCTTCGGCTTGTTCTTTGACCCCGGAGGGCTCCCTCTTGGGCGAAGCGTACTATTGTTGTGGCTGCCTGAGAGCTCGATGGGAAATGATGTGGGAGTTCGCCGACCCTCTCTCTCCTCTTTACTTCCTCTTATTGTTCACCCACCTCTCTCTCTCTCTCTCTCTCTCTCTCTCTCCTCTTTGCGTTCGCTCTGCATTTTCACTTGTTCAGCGAGGCTCGGTAGCCCAAACTCAAGAGCACCATGAGCTGCTAAGAACTCTGAAGTTTGTACACCTATTTATAGTAATACAGAACGGGTAAATAAAAACTTATGTACTATAATCAACAAGGGCTCCATGTAGTTTGGTGGTAAATGGTTGAGTAGGTAACCACGAGGTTGGAGGTTTGAACTTTAGCAACTACCACAGGTTTTCCCGTTTCATTATAATAATACATAAATGAATTGACATATATATAAATTTATCTACAAAAACTAATGAGAACTCTATATGGTTTGGTGGTAACGATTTTTGTTGACGATTGTGAGGTTGGAGGTTCAAACCTGATCAACAACTTCATATATTTTGCTTTTCAAAGGAAAAAAAACAAAACATATGTGAAATTGCTTGTTTATCCCTTTTTAAAAAAAATTCTGTTTGCTACGTCATCAAACATAACGAAAAAAGTGTGCTATATATTACGATTGTACGAAAAAGTTAGTTTAGATATGTTTTTGGTACAAAAAAAAGTTCAGGTACCAAACTGACCTGACCACGTAAGTTGAAGTACTATGGGTGAAATTTTTCCTAAAAATTATAATAAGAAAACGTTTTGAAAAAGTTTCAATGTGTGATTTTTTAATCAAAATAAATAAATATAACTAACCCTATTGTGATTTCGATTCAAATGGAATGCCGATAACACAAAAATGAGGAGACAATAGAAGCAAATTGAAACTGATTTGATGTCTTTTGTTGAAATAGAAGTTAAGCCATAGTAGATGCATTGGATCCTGCCACATGAACACTTGATATGGAACTCTCACGTCATGCGTTTGAACGTTGGTGACATCAAAATGTGTTTGCTGAATTATAAACGTGGTCAAACACTGTGTTGCAAAATGTACAATGCACAGTTGGACCATTTCACATGGACCGAGAGATTTATCCTGGATCTACGAAACTGTTTGGTTACCCTTAACACCTCAAAAAAAAAGTTAAGCATAGTAAATGCTTGAGATCAAAATAAGATTTTTGGTCACTAGCTACTTCGGGGTCCTAGCTAGCATATCCAACACATAAAAGCCCACTTATATTACCTAAACCTTAATAATTCACTGATGCAATGCTAATGATCAAAAGACAAATTGCCCAATCATTCGATCTCTTGTTTAATTAGTGCATACATATCACATATTATTTTCTCTTTTTCTAAAAGATGTTGATTTCATTTGCATATGTACTAAATAACCATCTAAATCATGCATTTTGATCAAGTTTTCAACCAAACACTTCACAATTATTAAAGGGACGTTTCTAGCTCAAAGATGTTTCTACAGTATAATATTATGTTGCTATACGTGGATCTGCCCTGTTTGTAATCTCATATTCGTAAGGTGACAGGTCACATTATAACATAAGAATTCATAATCTTCCGATCATAGGTGAGATACGTGAAGTCCAAATTCAATTTTTTCTTTTTCAATATCAAAATATATGAAATAACCATCCCATACACTTATAATTTTAAACAAAGGGTTCGAAAACATAGGTGCGACATCTAGAAAAGACAAGAAGCTAGAATGTTTAAGTTCTAAAATCATATTCAGTAATGTAGGTCATATGTGTGAGAGGCTAGAAGGTTTAAATCCTACATCGTGAAGGAAAATTCACTATGAGTTTGGTTAAGAACATCAATTAGAGAAATGGCAAGACGGATGAGAAGGATTTATGAATCCCAAAAAGGAACCTCAAAAGGTTGCAAGGAGGGAGAAGTGGAAACTTTCTCATTAAAACTTACTCTATACTGAAAAGCACAAATCAATTCTCTTTCTTTTTATTTTCTTTTCGGGTTGGTGCACCTCAAGATGCATGTGCGGCGGGTTGCAACAATGATGATGGGAACTCGCAACAGTGGTGCGCAAGAAAAGTCAAAAGGTGTGCGTCTTGGCTGTCTAGGGTGGTTGAGAAGTTTTCTTAAAGTTTATTGATGGAGGAGAAATTATTTTTTAAGAATAATAAAAACTCAAATCATAGAAATCAATTTTATGGTGATTCGAACCTCTGACCTCGTCTTTGGAAGTAATATTAGATGGCCACTACACCAAAGGTAATGGTGAAGATAAAAAGTGTGAGGGTTATGAGATTTTTCTCAATATTTGGACTCATGATAGTAACGTGTTGAAATGTTTATGAAAATAAAGAACAAAGAAGAACTAACGTTTTATTTCATTTATTTTGTTGAAAATGATTTCTTATAAGAAAACCATAAGCACATTATGATAGTCTAGGAAGCCAAGCCTAATGAAATTTGGGAAGATCCTACTCCTAGTTAGTTAAGGAAATTAGTCCTTGTCATAATAGATTACCTATAAGATATGAATATATGAGTGCACATATAGAAATGATTAAAGTTTTATCCTTGTTGGTGACGACAAATCTTTGTAAATGATCTTGTGCCAACTCCGATGCATGATACACTATTGCACGTATATTCTCATTTCTTATCTGTAAATTGGGATACGATAAGTATCTAAAATCAACCATTTTATAGCAAATTAAGAGCTAAGCACTATCTATTGTTTTTTTTTACGTATTCTTGTAAACGTTGTCAATGACTAAATCAACTCAGGGTTAGGTCTCATATTCGTAGGAAAATGGGTTTGGTATGGGCATATTAAATCTGAAAAAATTATTTTTTATGGTTGCACATTTGAGGAATTTGAGTTTTGGTAGATGGTTAGAAGTTAGAACTAATACCCAACCACAATGATGGTCTCAATTATGGTAATTAGCTAAACTGAGCTTCTATTTCAATGGATAGTTGGATATATTGTTATGAGCATTTGATGAAATGTCAACAAGCTCAATAGCATATTAAGGTTCTTATTCAATTATGTGAAAAAAAATAAAAATAATAAAATTAGAGAAATAATAATAGTGTACAATCGCAAAATACCACCACACTATTGATGATCAAGCATCGTCGAGATGAATAAACATCTCATGACGAATGACCAAACCTCCTTAATAGACATATCTGCATATTAATCACTAGAATATATGTATGGTTAATACGTACGTTAATTAAAAAGAAGAAAATGAAATTCATGGAGAAGAATATGTAATATTTAAGTTTACTCATATATGCTGATCCATTATTAAGTCACATGCATGAGATTCATTCTGACTTCATCCCCACACAATGTTGCATATACTCCAGGTAAAATTTCTAAGAATTTCACCTCGTCATCATTCTCCAAGAGATCATAAGACCTAGTTATATTCGGGACAGTCGCTGAAAAAGAAAATTCATGTAAATAAACCATTACTAATAGTGAAAATTGATATAATATACAAGCACAATACAATATTTTACTTACGGTTATAGGTTTGAACGGATTGCGAATCCACCCCAACAAGAAGTTTGTTTCGGAAGCTGGAACCACAAAATTGTGGTTCCATGCCTCGGACCTTTTTCGTGTCTAACTGCTTCAACGCCAATACTTTGTTCCTTCCCCATTTCACCATCAGAGTTTGCCTTTGGTGCCAGAAATTATTAAAGCAATATGATCACATGGTTCCTTGACAACCTCGTTGTTGGTTAGAGTAGCCTTAGAAAATTGAAGACCATACTTAACATGATAGATCTTAGAACTAGTTAATATAAATAATTGAATGTAAAATGGTTTGATTTCATAGCGATCAATAATATGGTAATAGTATGGTAACAAATTTCAATATCATTTTCACCAATGATACATTGTTGCAGGTGCATCCTCGTGCCAACTCTGATTGTTGCAGGTACATTTTCGTTTCTCATCTATAAAAGTGGGATATAATAAGTATCTACAATTCACTATTTTATAACAAATTAAGAGTTAAACACTATTTACCGTCTTTATGTTTTCTTGCACTTCTAGGAACATATGACCAATGACGAATAGTCTCCCCGCCATTGTGAACAATATCTCGGGCGTTAATTCAACATATTTTTCCTTCAAGTATGAGACTGAAAAATATATAAAGAGTTGAACAATTAATTCAAGAGAAAGTAGAATAGTATGTAAAAGTATTACTAACATCGCTATTTTTCTCTCTTTGAGAGTATTGAAGTTACCATTGAATCTGAACTCACCATAATACCATGTTTGAATATAAAAATAAGGGTAACTATCCCCACCGTATGACAATTTTTTGCTAAAAGCTGCAACGAAGCATCAATTTCTCCAAGCTCTTTCCACTCATTTATCAAAGATTAAGATATATCTTCCTATGTATAATATAATTCAAACCAAAGCCCAAACTAAAAATCTGAAACAGTATAATTAAGCACTTATAAACCAAACTAATATAAATGGATAGATGTTCCGACATAGTACATAAAAAAATAAATAAACTAACAATATTCCAACACTTTACATAGAGAAGATCCTTTTAAAAATAATTATATTCGTAATGATACTAATAAAAAAGTAAAAAATATTCAGGTTATAATATATTTCCTTAAAGGCATCACAAAATAAGAGAGTGGACCTTCCAACTAATCAATAATCTCTACAAATTTTTTTGAAACTATTTCACCTCCACTTCCATATTTCTACATTTCATGATCATTGGACTATTAGGAAGAAGAACTATATTGCTAAATTTGCTATACACTTTCATTGCCCTTTTTTTTGTATGAAACACAAGCAAGAGAACAAAGTAGTCATGCTTTTCCTTTACAATGTGTGTCGTGAGAATCCCGTCAAGTTTCCTACCAAAGTTGAAAGTAAAATATTGAATGTCAAACAAGTCGTACATCAAAAGATTCTTATTAATTTTAATGAGCCGTCTTCAACATATTCAAGAAGCAATGAAAAACAATATTTTCTTTATAACTAACTGACATTGTTTCATAAAGGTTTGAGCAACTAGACATGAGAAGGAGAGGATGATAAAAATTAATACAATCAAGCTTCGATTGGATAAAGTTGAACATTTTAAGATAAACCAATTCACCCAAGAAAATATGAGTCTTTTATAATGGGTAGGGTCGGTATGATTAAATGTAGTAGACTTAGTAGATGTAAAAGCATTCCAAATGTCGTAAACACAAATATGTCCCCCCCCCCTAAGATATGCACCTACATTCAACTTCTATCTATGTATCTAACCGGAGAAAAACATATACAAATGGGTACGTGACGATAGTTCTTGAGTACGTGTTCCACCACTCTAGACATGAAGGTGCAGGTGAAGGGGCCGAGCTATTAATACTGCTAGAGCTGCTGAGGAGAAGGAGTAATGGAGATGCGACTCGAAGGAGATCATTTATACGACATATCAACGAGCTGATAGTTCATATATGACATACGTGCCACAAACATCATTTTGACAAGATGAAATATATGAACTATATGTTTTTTATTTTGGCTCATTGGATCATGAAATTGACGTTGTATGTTTTTTTGCTTCTTTCTAGCTTGGTTTGAATACAAAATTTATCATCGAAAATATATTGATATTAGTGTGGATTGAACTTTGATATCCATAAATAATAAATTAATGTTCAAATACAGGGTTGAGGTAAGCAAGGGTAAATCAAAGGCTTTGAAGATCCTAATCTTTTTGTTATGTGGTTATATTTATAAGGAAATAATTTTAGGCCCAATAGGGCCATGATGTGGAGGCCCCAAAATAAAAGGAGAGTCACCGAGACCCGAGAATCCATTGGAAGGGTTTTTGTAGGGTTCTGAAAAGAGTTTGACTTATAAAAACAATGATTGGATTGAAATGATGAAGTGGAAGCTAAATATATATAGAGAGAGATGGAAAATCAAGAAAATGAGGAAGAGGGAATTTGGGTTTCTTTTGTAGTGGAAGAAAGAGATGCTTGAAAGGGTGGTTAAAGCAAACTGTTAGATTAGTGCAACAAAGTTTCCTCATTTGCAATCTTATACCTAACTTTGTATCACCAATTCATCTTTTCTATCTTGGGAGGACGTATGTGTAAAGATGTTTTTTTTTTGATAGGCAATCCGAAAAATCGGATGCAGTATTAGGTTTTAATAGAATTCGGCCTTAATAGTACAAATAGAGCTGGTAAGAACTAGAGACTATCCATATTCTTTACATTCACTAAACTCAACAAAGTAAAGCTTACTTACGACTTACAAAGATGAACGAAAGACATAAAACTGGAGTTGCATACCCTTGAGCACTCAATTATGGTAGGTATACCAAAATCAATCAATCACACAATCTAAGAAGAAGCAAATAAGCTTATCAGTACAACAGTACTGGCTAGAATCCTAAAAACATAGGACTTTATTGTAAATAGATATACTAAATACCTAGATAAAAAAACTTAGGTAAAAACCCAAACTAAAAGTCCAAAATTACAGCCCAAGGAAATGGATCAGAAAACCATTGCACTACAGTTCTCTAGCCGAATCACACCTCCACAGCCGCCTCCAAGCACTGACCATCCCACCAACTAATCGCTACCCCAGTGTCACCGAAGAAAAACGGTCACTGCAACAGCCAAACATTCTCTACTAGACCGTTGTCGACACCGTCCTCCAGTAAATGCCCACCACACAAGCCACCAAACCAATAGGATCGATCAACCTTCCCGCACCCACAACGAACCAAATGATCCACTGTGACCCACGAAAAACTTATCCACCCACCCTCAGATCAACACAAGAAAATTGCTGCACCGATCAGAGCTCACCAAGAAAACATGCAAAACAAAGAATTTCATCTCCAAAAACCTTAAAACCATAAAGGTTAGGGATCCCCGCTCGACAACAAGCCACACGACAAGGAGGTGGTCGACGACCAGCCCAAGCTAGGGCCGCGCCGAACGAAGAAGATGGGAAAGAAGTCGTGCCACCCTTTTAGGGTTTTCTCCCTAGAGAGAAAAACGAGAGAGAAAATAGACTAATAAAAGTGTATAAAGAGGTTATTAGTCTAGGAAGGCCAAGAAGCATGCCTCAAGTACCTAACATTATAAATAAAAATTATAATAAGAAAAACTTGTGAAAAAGTTTCGATGTATGTTTTTTATTTAATGAAGATATATAAATAAATACAAGTAACCATATTGTGATTTCGATTCAAATGTAACGCGGATAACACGAAAATGAGGAGAGAATTGAAGCAAATTGAAACCGATTTGATGCCTTTTGTTGAAATAGAAGCTAAACCGGCCATAATAGATGCTTGACATCAAAATAGATTTTCCTTTTTTGTTACCGGCTACTTCTGGTTCCTAGGATATCCAAGACAAGCCCACTTATGTTACCCAAACCTTGATAATTCATATCGTACAAGGGTCACCTAAACCTTAATAATTCACTTATGCAATGCTAATAGTGTGCCCAATCGTTCGATCTCTTGTTTAATTAGTGCATACATACCATATATCCTGCTCTCTTTTTCTAAAAATGTCGATTTCATTTGCACATGTACCAAGCATCTCAATCATGCATTTCAACCATCTCACTGAGGGTGCATATATCTTAACCACACACTTCACAATTATTAATGGGACGTTTCTAGCTCGAAGAACGTATACAATTAATAATGGATTAGATCATTAAGCACCATTGCCAACTACTCCAATATATCTTCTGCTTAAAACTGGGTCTGGCAACATAATATTATACCGTAGAGCTGATGGTCGACCACCTAAATATCAATATCATTGTTAGTTTCTACATTCTAGTGATCAATACTAAACTGTACATATATACTATAGTTATGTTTGTGTACGTAATGGATAAAATACTTTATCGAATTGGTTGAAGCTGTGTTTTACGATTAACATCATCAAATAAAATGTCAAGTGCTAAAACAGCAAAGAACATGTTGCATGTCGTCAATAGTTTTCTCTAATATAAGGAGAGCGAATGCTGTCTGGATACACCAGATCTTTGAGGCCAGGAATGTCGATGATCTTCTTGCCTAGTGTATCCGTTTCATCCTCGCCTAATCTGCTCATTAGTAGTATACGATTGGACCAGTCCAAAATTTCTGGTAAAAACATCTTCCAGTAAAACGATTGCCGAATCCACGCCGGAACCGTCAAGTAATTATCTCCCTGGCATGCACTGTCCACGATCGCTGCGGAAGCGTTCATAACAGGCAGCACAGGCATTGCACTCATTTCAGCCTAAACAACATTCATATACAAGAAGTTATAGAATCATCGAACTTAAGCACATATATATGCGCGCATTATCCAATTACTGGCCAAAAGAAGCTTACATCTCTCAGTTCTTGATCTAATACCAATCGGCCTTCCTTGTTCATAAACTTCCCTTGAGTCATTTCTGATTCAACTAGCCCTGGTGTCACAATTGTTATCCCTACTTCGTCCCCAATTTCAACTCTCAACGTCTCGTAAAAGCTTAGCACTGCTGCTTTGGTAGCCTGCACCAAAACTTACAATCAGAACTAGCTCGCTAGATTGAGATCATTTTGAGTGCACTCAACACAGAGATTAATATTGTGCAAACTTACACTATACATGCTGAGTCGTGGTACGCGTAACCATCCAGCAGATGATGCGATGACCACGATCCTCCCTCGGCTTCTTTTAAGGTGTGGAATGGCAAAGTAGGTGCCATAAACTGAACCCCAAAAGTTCGTGTCCTGTCAAAAAAAGTTGATGAATACGTAATTATTTCTTCATTACAAATAACTAAGCAACACATTCGTTGATGACCAGGAACCTGGGAATGAATAATAATGTGATCACTGTAATTACGTACCATTGCTGGTGCTATGTTACTGATATCAGGAGTTTCTTCAAACATGCAGACGGGGGTAACCCCAGCATCAGTAACTAAGTGATCCACTGTAAATTACAGTATGTTATTAGCATAGCTTAACATAAATTACATTTACTATTTGTGCATGTAGAAACAAAATTAACGAAGTGCATATTTTTCAATTTTCATTCCCTACTTAATTACATGTCACGTGTCTTAAGACTACGATGATTGTTTTAATGATGTAAATGTATACAGCACTTACAACGTCCAAAGTGATTCAGAGTTGCATCAACAAAGCGTTTACAGTCTTCAACTTTGGAAGCATCTGCTGGGATGACAAGAACATCTGGGGAACCAATCGACATAGCTCTATTCGCTACATGTTGGAGACGGTGTTCTCTTCTCGCAACAAGAGCTAGACGAGCTCCTCTTCTACCGTACTCATAAGCCACATGCTTCAACAATCAAACGTACAAGAACTTAATCATTCATAATAAAAAAGCTATATTGATTAAGTATATATGTATGAGATTGACTACCTCGCCTATGCCGGAGGATGCTCCGACGATGAGGGCGACTTTTCCGGCCACGTCTTCACGAAACAGCAATGGCTTTATGGTTGAGAGGAGAAGCTTGAAAAACATATAGGGTGGCAGAAAGAAGAGCAGCGAGATGAGACCTATGGGAGGAACGACCAAGTTTAGTATCGAGTTGATGATATCCATGGCTCTCTTTTGTTTTGATTTCGATTCACAGAGAAATTGAACTATATCGTGTAGAATGCCGGTGTACTACAGTTTTGCCTCTTACATTTTGTTATTTATTTATTTACGGGAGTCAGACTGTCAGAGAGTTTGACAACGTAGCAGGGCTGCATGGAGAAGAAGCAACACGTATTGTGTGTTAAAAAGTAACATATGTATGTTCATGCATGCAAAACGAACCAAAATGTAACGCTCTTTAATTTGGCCTCTAGACTCGTTTCAACGACTTCACTCTTTGAGAGGAAAGGAGAGGAGAGGAGAGGACTCGAAAGTTAGTACGTGCGTGTAAGAATTGGCTCATCAAGATTTGATTACAAATGTAAGATAAACATAGTCCATAGTCGCATTGCATGATTGTCTAGGAAGCCAAGTCCAAAAAAATTTGGGAAAATTTAACTGATGTTACATAATAAGGAAATTAGTCCTAGTCATATATGATAAAAAAAACCTATAAGATATGAATATCTCTACAGACTACGATATAAAATATGAATACCAAATCTTATTTCCCCTAGAGAGTCTTCTTAGATCGATTTGAAGCCCCAATTCCTATTCGTTTTTCGATGAGTTCAAGTGCAGACAAGGTCAGCTTCTGTGATTATATCCTTCCTTAATTGTGATCCAAACCGTCATGTTTGGTATGACCTTACTATTATATGTTTTTTTGTTTGGTTTATACAAGATCGATAGTTTTTTTTTTTTGAAAGGAGATCAATGGATAGTTCTATTTGTTATCAAATTGGAGAGCGATCGATGGTGTTTTTTTGACTTTTTTCCTCTAATATTCCAAATTTATGAGATGCATTCAATCTGCCCATAAGCAATCCTCATGAGTCAATTTGTTTATGTTTTCTGTGGGAGTCATCGATCATTATTATGTTTTGCATACATATAAAGGTTGAACATGCATGTATATCTTATCTATGAGTTTGAAGAACTATAAACCCTAATTTTCATCGGATGCATGTCACGTTTTCAGTTTTGATGTTTATATATATATATGTATGTATATCTTATCTATGTGTTTTAAGAACTGTAAACCCTAATTTTCATCAAATGCATGTCACGTTTTCAGTTTTGGTCTTTATACATATGTATGTGTGTATACTGCTGTATAATTACTTTGACGATTGATTGAACAAAAACCAAACAGATATGGTGAAAGAAGTGAGGCAATGAAAAATAAAGGCAAGGATTGCATTGGCTGCAAATGGAGGACACAAACCAGGACCTGTCGAAGAAGACTTGCAATGTGAGATATGCGGCGAGAATCACAACATTGCTTACTTCCAGCACAACGTCTTTCCGTATGGATGGAAGTTCTCAGAATTAAAGAACAAGTGGCCGGTTAAGAAGAAGGGCCCGAAGATAGGGACTTAGAGTTGTGCTGGGTTTTTTTGTACGTAACCACAATGTCAATGACTATCCCAAGTGTTTGCTCAAAAATGGTCAAAATCAGAATGTCTGATAGATCTCTGGTTCAAAATGTCCTTCTGATTGACGCGGGGCGTTTCAACTAGAGGCCTATTGGTCAAGCAGGGTTTTGATAGGTTGCGCTGGATCTGACTTCTTCAAGCGATTGATGGTCGAAGAAGGAACCCTCTTAGAAATTAACCTTCCCAAAAAAGATTGGAGGTCTTTCTTATTGGTTGGTGGAGGTGCTTCTCTGATATCCCTTGTTTTGACCTCATCCACTTCAATACATTTTCGGTGGACTAGAAAACCCAAGAATTTCCCAATCGACACACCAAAGTCACACTTCAATAGATTCATCTTGAGCTTATGAGCTCTCATTCTTTTAAATGTTTGGCGAATGTCAACTATGTGATCTTATCTTTTGGTTGACTTGACAACGACATCGTTAATGTTTACTTCAACGATTCGGCCTATGAGGTCATGAAACATCATATTCGTGAATCTTTGGTACGTTTTTCCAGCATTCTTGAAGCCAAAAGGCATGAGCAACCATACGAATGTATCAATTGATCATGACCCAGTACGACGGAAAACCATTTTATGAACGTCTTCTTGGCTATAAATATTTGGTTATATCTAGCATGTCAGTCTATGAAGGAAATGATTTCGTGTCTAGCTGCTCCATCAACGAGTTGGTTGGCCACGGGCATAGGGTATTCGTCCTTTGGTGTTGCCAAATTCAAGATTCTGATGTCTAAACATATGCATAGCTTTCCATTCTTCTTTCTGACAGGAACAATGTTAGATAACCATTCAACATAGATGTCCGTTCGAATGAAACCGGCCTTTAACAATCGTTCCATTTCTTCTTTAATTTTTGGTAAGTCCTCGACATTAGATCACCGAGGTGGTTGCCTATAAGGCTTACAAGTTGGATCTAGGTTTAATCTATGCTCAATTGCATTCCTAAATAAAGCCTGGCATCTCATGGTAACTCTAAGCAAAGCAGTCTTGAAATTTTGTCAATAAAGCTATTAGTTTCTTTTTCAGTGTTGAGGGTAAGATCTTGCTGATCTTGACCATCCGTGGTTTGTCGGTTGTTCCCATATTTAATTCTTCCATTGGGTCAATTGCTTCAAATAAATCTTTCTCCAACTTGGCCGGTGCAGGGCCGATGTCCACGAACTCTGCATGGTTGGTCGTCTTGCTTTCCTTCTGTAATAAAATCTAACAAATTCATGGTCGAATCACTCGCACTCGAGTGTTTAGCCCAATAGGCCAGCAAACTCTTCGAAGTTGATTCGACTACGGCCTCTCGCGCATTAATCTCTTAGTTGTTATCCATGAATGATTAGGTCAAACAAATCCACTAACAATTACCACTCCAAGTCCTTGCGGACAACCTCGGCGCCGAAGGCCAAACTCTTTCTCGGTGTGATTCCTGTGACCTGACCGGTATCACTGTCATGTTGTAGCTGAGAACACCCAACATAATCATAATAATATTGCACGTCAACTGCTTTGGCTGATGCTTTCAAGGGTGCAACATCGGCATTTACCACTTCAACCGTATCACCATTCAAAAGTATAAGAAGCTGATGCAATGATGATGGGATGCACATACTTTGGTGAATCCAATCTCGACGTAAATGGCATTATAGCATGGTTTCGAGTTGATCACGAAGAAATAAGTCATCATGCTTTTATTTCTAACTGTGGCTTCAATCGGTAGAATTCCACGAATCTGCTTCTTTTCACCTAAAAAGTCACTGATTGTTAAGATTGATGATAATATGTCTCGATCAGATTTCTTCAATTTCTCTACAACCGACCAGGGTATGACGTTGACGGCTGTTCCTCCATCTACCAAGACCTTAGAAATCAGATATCCCTCTAATTGAGTTATGATGTGCAATGACTTGATATGTTTGGATATAACCACAATTGGCTTGTCAAAACAAGCTTTGGCTGCCTCTATGACTTGAACCTAATGAACGCTCTCATCTAGAACATCACCTTCCATCATGCGTATTTGCCTTGGTTGAGCTTGAAATTCAGACGGGAGGATATACGTGAGCTCTTCTTCTTCTTTTAGTTTTTTTTATTAATTGATTTACTTTTTTATCCATGATATATGAATTTGTTTTTATTAAATGTTGATTTGATAGAAGGGTAAAAATGATATTTAGAATATTTGACCATAACTGCCCAAATAACTATAGAAGCACCAACTCGTTTAATATATAGAGATTAATTGATAAAAGTTTAACCATGGTTAGAAGTTGTGTACATGTGTCAAAAGTAGAGAGGGAGGTGAATATAACTCATTTAGGGAAGGTGAGCAAAAATGCTCCTTATATAGATTACTCTTAAATCGAAGTTCTGTTGTATTTCTTATATTACCGTTGTATATATTATATTTATTGATATTTTTTAAAAATATTTTTAATATTTTTAAAATATTCGACATGGACGCCGATACGAGAGGAACACCATCGCCACTGGCGAAAACTCCATCGAGTCCAACGAGTCTCGCTACCCACCAGGGACAGAGCCAGAATGTAATATTAGGGGGGCCTAAATTTTTTTTATAAGAAACTTGAAAAATAACAAAAAAAAAACAGAGAAAAAAACATGCTATTCTTGTTGGTGAAAAATTAGAATAAACAAAATAACTGAGGAAAAAAATAAGAAAAAAAAAACATGCCAATTATGGTAAAAAAAAATTGAAAAGCATATGCAACTTTTGGTTAACAAACTGAAAAAAAAAACAAAAAAAAAACTACAAATTTGATACTTGACACGATGGGAAGTCAAACCCACTCCTTCACGTGAACAATTCATTAACTCCACCATTGAACCACTCAAACATTTATGCTCATATATGACACTATAAATATTTATTAAAAAGTCAGGGGGGGCCTCCGTCCCTGCTGCTCACCACCAACAATCGCGTCTTCGGCGCTCTCAAGACAGCTCTCGATGGCGGTATCGACATCCTCATTCCGAGAAGCGCTTCACCAGATTCTTCAAGAATTCCCAGCCCCCAAGGATTGCATCTTTAGGACCACCGGCTAGGCACCGTGGTAGAGTGTGGCCTTGGTGGTGGAGCAACGACTGAGGCTGCAACTAAAGAAGCGAGACGAGGCAGAGGTAGGAGTAGTGGGCTTGTGTGTGTCCAAATAGGGACACGGAAACGAGTCAAAGGACGACTATAGTGATTGAGAAGAGTGAGGGAAAATCAGGAATATCACGTGTATGGAATAATTTTTCCTCAGTATGCATATTACTAGCCTTCCTGCACGCGCATATGCGCGTGCGAAAGGCGTCGCGCTTACGCGTGCGACTTATCGGTGGCATACTTAAAAGTGTGCAATTATATCGTCTTCACTTAATTGCCCAAGTCCATTGCTCACGACAGATACTATCGTGCACTTTCAGGCCTATCTCTATTATTCGAACACTGATCTAATTGAGATATCTATTATTCGAACACTGATTTAATTGAGATGTGAGAAGAATTACCAATGATTGATGATAAATTTTACAAAATAATATTAGCGCACTTCATATGAAGTCAATATGTAAGAAAATTTATGAACACTACTAATTCAAAAACCTTTCATAATCAACATTACCTCTGGTTGGTTCGTTTACATTTTTTGATTGAGAATTTGGGTCATCATCAACAGATTCAATCGCATGTCGTTTTCCTCGAGCATGGGTCCATAATTCCAAGTTATAAGATTGGGAACTCCAAATCAAACTACAACATTGAATTATTAGCCGAGGAGAAAGGGAGTTGACTCATTGCGAGAAAGCAATAATAAGATGCACAACTGGAAAATTAGTCAGAATAGCGAATTCAAAAGTGGCGAGAAAACAAAGTTGTCATGTTAAAGAAAGTTAACGAAATGATTCATGAAAGTCGTACTATTATTAAAAATAAACATTTAAGGAATACAAATGGTTATCTGCATTTTGAGCAATATCATATGTCGCTTGTAAACTGAAATCTGGAGCATCAAATTTTTTGTGCCCACTGGTTGCTCTGCTATTGCTGCTTGCTCCTTGATCTTGAAAAAGTCATGACTCTGGTTGATTCAATGCCTATTGGGTGTGGTTCAAAAATTTCTGGCCGTTGGAAGACATATTTCCTTTTTATCAGACAATGTTGTGACTCCATAACTGAAAAAGAAATTGTAATGGGTTGAGGACTGATAAACGAAAAATGACGCATAATAAATAATATGGTGTGTGTAATGGTTTTTATGAAAGAGGTGTCATAAGATCAGGAACTCCAAATTAAACTGCAATAATAAATTGATATATGAGGAGGGAGAATGTTGACTCATTCAACAACTGAACTCATTAGAGAAGCGGAAAATAGGCCGATATTTAAAAACGGATCATAATTCTATATAAGGCCATCGATTGGGTTCATCAAACATCCGTATCATTTAATTAGAAGACATATATTCCTTTATCAAGTTGTTTTATATTAGTAAAATGATAATTACCAAGTGAATCATCCGTGATAAAAAAAACACCCGTACCTCCCTTTAATGGAACTAATCAAATAGAAAATTAAAAATCAAGTATCCCAGAACTCTGAACAACAGATATCAAAATTTAGTTAGATGATAGTACATATTTGTAACCTGAAGCATTCTATTTAACCCATTACCCATCCCATTCTGTTTAACTCAAAGCAAAACAACAGAACCATCTAAACAAACATCCAATCTGAAAACAATGGTTCCCATGTTTGATCAAAACTCATGTGGGTCAATCCAAACCAAAGCACTGAGGAGAGAAGAAAGTTTTATGCATATAGTTTTCAAATCCTTCAGAATACATCCCATAGATTACAAATGAAAATAAAGAAGAAAAAATATATGGAAGGAACGAAAATGCATCCATTGTGTTGGTTTTGACAAACTATACATACAAAATCATAGATGCATTGCCCAACATTTTAAGATCGAGGTCGTGTTTAACCTTGCTAGACCAACCATTTCAGAAGCTTTATTCATTGTTTTAATTGTCTTGTGACAACACCAGCATATTTAGATCAATATGTTAGGAGACCAAAAAAACATCAATAAGACATGGTAGTGTCCAATATTAAGTCCAAAGTTGAGAACTGAATACTCCTTGTTCACGTCATGAGATGTATATTCAAATCACCAAATCAAGCTGTAAAACATAATTCAAAAAATCCATTCAATAGTAAACATAATGAAAAAAAATCTATTCAGGAACCAAAACAACTAAACCCATAATAACGAATAGATTGAAAATGAAAAAAGAAAAGAAAAAAATTGAAAGACAACGAAGAGGAGAGGTTAGGAAGTTGATAACCGAGATATGTCGAATTTTTTTAAATATGCTGCATATGTGAATGTTAAACCTGTGATTGGCCACAGAAGAATGAACCGACAAATCCTATTGACATTCACAAAGCATTAACAAAGTAAAACCCAATTAATTGAATTTGATATTGAAGAGATCTGGAAACAAAACTGAATAATGTCAGGTTAATTGATGAAAACACAAACAGTAGAACATTAAGAATAGAAATATACATGCCTTGCCCACTCTTGGTAGATCCCATCATTAGCTCCTTTTGTTGGTTGGATTTGTATATTGCAACCAAAATCATGGATAATAATGTGATGAAGCCTAATGCCATACAAACAACTGCTGCTCTAGAGAACACATCTGAAAGCAGAGATCAATAGTAATGTTGTCATATTTGGAAATTTACAGACAACTGTGAAATACTAACATCATCACAGATAGAGTAAACTGATTCAAACCTGTACCTCTGGGCTTGGGGGAAATCGGTCTGCATACTGATCCCAACCAGTCACTACACAACAGTGGGTTCCCAATGTAGCTGAAACAAACAGGTATCATTAGAAGGGAATAAATATAAGAAACATATCCAATTGTGCTCTCCCTAGTCACTCTTTATACCTGTCTAGTGAAAAACGTGAAAAGTTCTTCATAGGAGGAACAACACCTGATAGATTGTTGTATGAGAAATTCCTGCAGTATATTAAGCAAATCATTTAGGAGGGATTTAGCACATACAAAGACATGTAGAGCCTAGATTAATGAAATAAACTCACAAAGTCTCAAGGCTGAAACAGTTGGTCAGCTGATCAGGTATCTTTCCACGCAAACATGAGAATCAAAATTTATTAAGACAAACAGGACAGAAGTTGCAATCATATTTCTAAACACTATTGGTTATCAATGACATAATACAAAGAAAGGCAACGGGACAACAATTGTCGAACCCCAGCTGTAATTCTCTTCAACACAATTGCAGTCGAACCCCAGCTGTAATTCAGAAAATACAATGTAAAACCAATGTTGGGTTATAAGCATGATTCCTCTCTAATGATATGTCTATCATTTTTCCATGAGTAAAACCAAATCGATAGACACAGAAGCCAACAAAGCAAAACCATAAATTCCAAATATTACCTAACCGCACCAGCAACAACAATGTGGATCCTCGAATCGGATGTCCAGAACCTTCCAACTAAACGAAAGAAGATGATCGAGACTTCGAGACTCCAAGCCGAGATGAAATCGATCGTCCAAGCCGATATCGAATCGATCGTGCAGAAGAAAATAGAACCAAACAGACACAAATGAGAGAGGGATCGAATCGAGACTTTGAGAGTGAGAGAACGGATCAAGACTTCGAGAATCCGAGCACAGATCAAATCAATTGATCGTCTAATCTGAGAGCGAAGTCAATTGCAAGTGAGAGAGAGAGAAGCGGAGAGAAGTGGGTAGAATTATACCTGAAAAGACTACAAACGGGAGATCTGTTGCTCCGCCGTTGGGCCTTCCACCACGCCGATCGATCGCCACCTACCTCCGTCGCGAGCCGTCGTTCTACGACGTGGAGAACATGAGATCTGTTGCTCCGCCGTTGGGCCCACCACGCGGATAGGATCCATCACCACCTACCCCCACGCGGACGACTGTGCCACCAACATCGCCACCTACCTTTGTACTGCCCCAAATCTAATAGAAACCAGAGATAAGGTGAAACTCTAGAGAGAGCGAGAGATTTGCCGAGGTGTTGAATAATTTGAGAGAGAGAGGGAGAAGAGAGAGAAGAATTTGATCGGTTGATTAATAATGGTGGTGGTGGTTTTGATTTTGTGTCTTTAGAGGGAGAAGGGGATCGTCTGCACGTGAGCTTTCTGTCGACTTGATTACTGTTCTGCCCTGGTTTCATTATTTTTTTTTCCGGATAGAGAGAAGTTGATTGAAGGGTAATGAGTGAATTTGTAAAGTTCTACCTCTTTAACCACCTTAAAGCCCCTTGCATTAATTAATAGAGATATCTTATCATGGCATGAACTGCAGTACAAATGCGACACTGTCTTTGATATACAGTAGGATTCCTGGCTGTCAGCCTTACGAATTGGGACTGCATGTGCGCATTTCTCGATACAAAAAAAGAAAATGAAAGCAAGAAGGGTAATTTATGTAAACTGGCATTATTATTGCATTAAAACATATAAAAAAAAATAGAGGTGTCAATTTCACTCCCCTTATTCTATCATGATATCATATGAGTGTAGATGCTTAGAGAATTTGGAGTCATCATGGAGTTTAAAATTACGTACTTTTGATATAGTGAAGACTGGAGGCTGCATCGATGAGGAGGGATAGAGTGGCGGCGACGTTGGAATTCCTTTGGTACTGTGTTTGTGGCAGAGAAGAATATAGATCTTTTTTAGGGACAAGGCAGCGAGTGTGACTATGCTCGAGCTTTTGGTGAACATTGATGGAAGCGAAGCGTCGACCGAGGCTGGAGGTCGCAATGTGGCGGTGACTGGGACGGGGAAGGACAGAGAGTCAGCGACGTTGAAGGTTCCTACTATGTTATGAGAGAGAGAGAAAGAGTTAAGAAGAAAAAAAGAAGTTATAAGATTATTAAAGTAATTTCTCCTCTATTTTTGAAAAGAAAAAAAATTATCACGTCATCAAAGTTAATCGAATCGTGATAGAAAATAGTTCGAAACATCACGTTGATATGATTTTAAAATTCTAAATATCATTTTGATAATTTCCAATGTGAATATCACATTGAAAATTTGGTAAAAATGGTGATAATTATCTATAAAAAAATTACGAAAAAGCCGCTGAAAGATGCTCTGAGTTTTTTGTGCAATTTTTCCTAAATTATAACGACAGTCCATCTAAGCTAAACGCTTAAACAAGCCCACTTGCAGAAAAGTCGATGTTCTTTCTCATTCATTCGAGTGCCTATTTCAAAGACTTGGCTCCTCCTCTTACATCTTCACCGCCTCCTGGTCAGTTCGTTTCGATTTGAGCATATCGCTAGCTTTACGAAAATGATGGAGGACGATGAGTTCTGGGCTTGGGATTCCTTTTACTCTGATTGGGACATCTGGGCTCCTCGTTCATCTCATTGTTCAGCTCCTCAATGGAAGTACGACGTGTTTTTGAGTTTCAGGGGCGAAGACACTCGGACCAACTTCACAGACCATCTCTATGAAAAATTGGTATGGCGAGGAATCAAGACTTTCAGGGATGACCCGGATATTGAAAAGGGGTCGACTATCTCTGCAGAGCTCAAGGCAGCCATAAAAAATTCAAGGTTCGCAGTCATTGTCCTATCCCCAAACTACGCTTCTTCCGCTTGGTGCTTGAATGAACTCAACACCATTATGGGCTCCGTATCGATCTCGAGACGATTACCAGTCTTTTATCATGTTGATCCTTCTGATGTTCGAAGACAAACCGGCCCTTTCGCCGAAGCTTTCGCGAAACACGAAAAGGAGCGTAAGGGAGACAAGAGCAAACTCAAGGAAGTGGGTCGCTGGAGACATGCTTTGACAACTATTAGCCATCTTGCTGGATGGACTGCTTCAAAGGATAGGTAACTGCACCCTACATTTGTTGCAAAAGACTGATACATGCTTCTTCTTTGTTTATCTTGATGGGGCTATGTTTTGTTTTCATTGCTTATAGGTATGAGACTGAGCTTATCAAAGAAATTGTTGATGCAATTTGGGAAAAAGTCTGTCCCACGTACACATTGTCCGGTTCGACAGAGAACTTGTTTGGAATTGATTTTAAATTACAGTATATAGATCTCTTACTATTTACCAGTGTAACGGATGTTCGATTTTTAGGGATATGGGGGATGGGTGGGGTGGGTAAGACAACGGTTGCTCGATTAGTTTATGAGAGAATTTCTCATGAATTTCAGATAAGCTGTTTTCTTGCAAATGTTGGGCAGCAATCTGCAACAAATGGTGTCACTCATCTACAAAAACAATTGGTTTCCCTTGTATTGAAGGAAAAAGATGCACAAGTTTCTGATGCTTATAGTGGAGCCACCATGATAAAGAATTTATATTGTAATAAAAAGGTTCTTCTCGTTCTGGATGATGTGAACCAGTTGAACCAGCTTGAGATGTTAGCTGGAAATAAAGATTGGTTTGGTCCGGGAAGCAGAATCATCATTACAACACGAGATGAGCGTCTGCTAATAGAACACGGCATAGAGAAACCGTATGAGCTCGAGGGGTTGAATGACAATCAAGCTCTTCGGCTCTTTTCTTGGAAAGCCTTCAAGAAATATCATCCAGAAGCTGGTTATTTGGAACTTTCCAAATGTTTTGTGGATTATGCAGCAGGCCTTCCGTTAGCACTTAGAACTCTCGGATGTTCTTTGTACAAAAGAGATCGCCATGCCTGGATCAGTACACTGGATAGACTCAAGAAAGCTCCTAATAAGACAATCTTTGACACACTCAAGATAAGTTTCGATGGATTGGATGATATGGAAAAAAGAGTGTTTCTTGATGTTGCATGCTTTCATAAGGGTAGCTACAAGGAGCGAGTGATTGAAATACTAACTAGCTGTGGCTATTCTGCTCGTATTGTGATCGATATTCTGGTGGAGAAGTCTCTCTTAATGATTTTTGATGACTATGTGTCAATGCATGATCTGATACAAGAAATGGGACGGGAAATTGTTCGTCAAGAATCTTATGAAGAGCCCGGTCGACGTAGCAGATTGTGGCTTGATAAAGACATTTTTCATGTATTCACTCAGAATACAGTAAGTATAATAAAGTTTCTTGATTACATCATAAATTCTTTGGACATAGTTGAAGACTTGGGATTAACTTTACCTGTGTTCTTATGTATTAGGGGACTGGAGCAATCGAAGGAATTTCTCTAAGCTTGCCTGAATTTGAGCAAGCATGCTTGAATCCTGATACTTTGTCTAAGATGTCTAAACTAAAGTTTCTCAAGATTCACAATGTGAATCTACCTCCTGGCCCTAGTTATATATCTAATTCCTTGAGAATTCTCGAATGGAGTTTATATCCTTCAAAAAGTCTTCCACAAAGCTTTCAACCCTATGAACTTGCTGAACTAAATTTGCGTCATAGCAAAGTTGATTTTCTTTGGAACGGGGTAAAGGTATTTTTTCTATCATTTACTATTTGTGTGAAAAAATTGTACAGTTTTTGTAAATTAATTATTTTCTGGTTTGTTATGATATGTACAGCACTTGAGTAACTTGAAGCATATTGATCTCAGTTTCTCCAAAGACTTGATTAAGACCCCAGATTTTACTGCTATTCCGAATCTTCAGAGGTTGGTTCTCGAAAGTTGCTTCAATGTAGTTGAGATTCACCCATCTATTGCATTTTTAAAGAAGCTCAAGTTTTTGAACTTCATGAATTGCAAAAGTATCAAGAGCCTTCCGAGTGAGGTAGCAATGGAATCTCTTGAAGTTCTTACTCTTTCAGGATGCTCAAGATTGAAACGTGTTCCAGAATTTTTGGGACCAATGAAAAGTTTATCAGTTCTTAGTCTAGATGGGACAGCTATTGAGGCAGTACCTCTATCAATTGAATGTTTGATTGGCCTTATTTCACTGGATCTAAGAGATTGCAAAAGTCTCTTGTGTCTTCCGAGTGTTCTCTGTAGCTTGAAATCTCTTAAAAGTCTCTTTATGTCTGGATGCTCAAAACTGCACACATTCCCTGAAAGCTTAGGAGAGATTGAATGCTTGAAAGAGCTAGATTTAAGTGAAACTGCATTGAGTACGCTTCCATCCTCCATTTTTCTAATGAAAAATCTGGAAGTCTTGTCCTTACGTGGATGTAAAGGTCTCCCACCTAAATCATGGCATCCGTTTGCTCTGTTTGGCTCCTCACTGAGAAACAGTTCTCAGTCAGTGGGTCTAGTGCTATCTTCATTGTATGATTTGAATTCTGTTAGGAAACTAGATTTGAGTGATTGCAGTTTTAGTGAAGGAGAAATCCCAGATGATATTGGCTGTTTGTCCTCTTTAGAAGAATTAAATCTTGGGGGAAACAATTTTGTCAGCCTTCCTGCAAGTATTAGATGGCTTTCTAATCTTACTTCATTAAATTTGGAGGGCTGCAAAAAGCTTCAGCGAGTGCCGGACCTTCCATCAAATGAAGAGTTAACAGTGACTACTGATGATTGTACTTCCTTAGAAATGTTGCCCGATCCACCAAAGTTGAGCAGATTGAGGTGGTTTTCATTCAGATGTGTCAATTGCTACAAATTGGTTTGCAGTGAAGGCAGCAATAATTTACCATTTGCAATGTTAAAGCGATTCTTGCAGGTACTTTTCCTCTCTGTCTGTTTGTCTGTCTCTGTCACTATTTCATCAGCTGTTTGATACAGTGACTCATTGTACAGGGGACCCCTCCTTTTATTGTTCACAGTCTCAATATTGTTACTCCCGGAAGCGAAATTCCTGAATGGTTCAGTAATCAAACTATGGGAGATTCGGTTGTTGTACAACTACCTTCTGACCCAAGAAAAAACAAGTCTGTGGGGTTTGCTCTATGTGTTGTTTTTGAAGCTGAAGTAAACCCAGCTGCCGATGGAGTTGAATCTTTTGGAAGTCATGCATGTGGAATTAAGTGTCTTTCCAAAGTAGAAGGATCTTTGTCAACCTCTCTGCTTGTAAAAGGGCTTTTTCATCATAAAGCAGGCGAGGTTCTGTCAGATCACCTTTGGCTACTCTATGCTTCTTTTAAAGACTATGATCCTAGAAATTATTGGAAAGGAGTATTTTATGAGATTGAGTTTTCATTTAATACCTTTTGCTCAATGGAAAAAAAGAAGTGTTTGAAGGTGAAGAAGTGTGGAGTTCGTGTGGTGGATGAGCAAGATGTCGAAGCTCTCAACCAGACCATAAACCAATCTGAGAGCACTTTTTCTTTGGACAAGGCTATGAATGACCTCCATTGTGATTTTCAGGAGTCAGATAGTGTTCAGGATGCCGAATTTGAGCAAACAGATGAACATTCTGATAAGGCAAGACCAAGTGGAATCAGTATCTTTGACTTGTCACTCCACTCACTCGGCAAAAGATTGAAACGTGACTAATTGTCTTATTAGTCTTGTTTCTATTTGAATCATGCAATGTCTGGACTGGAAATGGTAATGATTGCTCTTCTAACAACTCCTTACATCTCACTCCCTCTTGCAACTGCTATTATACCACATGATGTAGTATTTTGACTATTTTCCTTACTTGATTTTTTTACAACATTTACTAGCCATGTGTTTCTTAGATTCAAGAGTAGTGGCTCATGGTAGGACAACTTTTCACTTGTACCGTATCCAAGGGTAGATAATTGTACCATGTAAACTTGTTCAAAATTCATGCTTTTGATAGATATTAGCCATCTGAGAATTGTGATCTGTCTCCTCATGGTAGTTTGGAACTTTGGATGTTACTTTTGCTATTATCAATAATCGTAAGTGGTACTCTGCAAGATTAGTGTATCAAATCGAAAGATTAATGCTCACATACGATGTTGGTCATTTGAAGAACTAGGGCTTGCATCTGTAAGGAGTACAACTTGTTGCTTTCTGTGTTAGTATCAAGAACTAGTTTTTTTGCCTAAGCTGCCTCATACATTAATTCAGGTTCACCGTACCTATAATCTTGCATCTTGAATGGAGAATATAGCACCTTGTTATGGACATAAATTTGAGTTGTGCTGTTCATACTTTTCAGATAGGTACGTTTTGAATGGGATGGATCCGCTCCAAGGATGTATGCACTTCTCGTGCTAAATATTGTCAAAAGATCACTACCAGGACAATACTATTTCAATGGTTCCGTTCTTTCTCCATGACAGTCATTGCAATCTGTGATAATTACTACTCTGTTCCCGCTGAAGATCTGAACCTCATGCCCAGCCAGGATTTCTTCCCTTTCAGCTTTGCAACAAACTGCTTTCCCCTTCTGTTTACTGCGTTGAATTAATATTGTTATTTCTTTGATCTTTGCCTCAACTCGTATCCCGCATATACTTTTAAACATAGCTCGGACGCTGAGAAGTGCTAGAAATTGGAAATGCTTGTGATCAATAGTGGTTCACGGAAACAACTGGAAATGATTCAAGACAGATGAAAATCCTTCTTCATATATTCATTGAACTTTTTTACTTTGAAGGCGGCGTCGACGTCTGAGTACCTAAAGCAAACCTCTACCGGCTGTCTCTCACGGCCTGAACTCGGGGTCTGAACTTGACCGGTTAGATCATTATATATACCACCGCGTAGAAGGCAGCGGATTTGGCTACGTTCCTAACGTACACCACCGCGTAGGCAAATGCTGGGTTATTTAGATTTGACGCCATTGTTGGTTTGGTTTAGTTTCTGACTTTCTGATGTGCATACTATGCGTTATGTTTGAGCTTCTATTTAAGAGTACGTTTTGAAGTTTTGATCAGATCGGTTGTAGAGACATAAGTGATTGAAGTGGTACGTGGCCTGGGGGTGGCAGGTGGAGGCATATGTTGAGAGAGTGTGATCTAGCTACGTTCCTCATTAGGATGTAGAACTCAATAGTCAATATACAAACTAACATCTGCTGGTAAGTGGCAAGTAACACATGCATGCTTTACATATTTCTAAAGAATGGGTGGGATAGAGTGATCGATGGACTTTCTAGCAACTAAAACTCGTCGTGCATGAACCAAGCTCCCCACATTTACAATACATATCAACCAAACCATTCCCGGAAGCAACCTACTTTCAAACCCCATCCTCTACACAACACAATGTACCTTCTTTCCCATCTTCAAATCCATCAAACCAACACAAACTTTCAACATCGTCGGAAATGTGAACTTGTACCGACAGCACCCAACTCTTGCATCACTTTATAGTACCCAATAGCTTCTTAAAAGCACCCATTGAACGCTGAAGCGAAAGCCAGCCAGTTAAAACATAACACATTTGGGTTGGGAGTTTGGTCGAACACCTTATGTGCAGAAACAGCTCAAGCTTGTTTTTTTAATAGAAAGTTGCATATAAAGTCAATTAGAGAACCTATTTCACAAATAAAGTCATTATACTTTTTATCCTAATTAAAGTCACTTTTTTTTATCTATGTTTTTTGCCTTTCTAATTTTGTCATTTTATATTAACTTGATGATCAATACAACATACCCTCCAGGAAAAAAAAATGGAGCTGCTAATTTCAAATTCAAAACCAAAATGGCAGCAGAGAGAGAGGAGATTCAGACGAAATATGCTTCTGTGAGAAGAATATTCCGGCAAAATATTCTTCTTCTTCTTCTTCTTCTTCTTCTTCTTGTGTTTCTTCTTTGAATCCTTCTTTTCGATTCTTTGTCATTCTGTGATCACATTAGAAACTAATCTCAGTTGACATACAAGAAACTTGATCTTAAAACCATCTCCAGGAAAACTTAACATACTACATACTACTCACATCATACACACTACTGTCTTCTAACAAAAATACTACTGCAGACTACATCATTACATACTATCACAGACCACACTACATACGACTCACATCAATTTTACATGCTACTACAGGCTACACTACATACTACTCACACCAATTCTACATACTACTACAAACCACACTATATACTACTACAGACAACATTACATATTAACATTAATTTTACATACTACTACATACCACACTACATACTACTCACATCAATTATACATACTACTACATACTATACTACATACTACTCACATTAATTTTACATACTACTACAGACCACACTACATACTACTCACATCAATTTTACATACTACTACAGACCACACTACATAAGTACATATTACTCACATCAATTCTACATACTAATACAGACAACACTATATACTACTACAGACCACACTAAATATGGAAGAGAGAGAGAGAGAGAACAAGAGATGGACCTGAATTTTAGTTGGTTTGGGGTTGAAGGTGTCGACGGCGAGACTGAAGAACTGCGAGTTGTGCCAGCTTCCTACTCGGACCTACGGCAAATCGGACCAGGCGACTCTCTACTGGGACTGCGATTTCAAGGTCCACGGCGACAATTTCCTCGTGGCTAGGCACTCCAGGACGCTCCTCTGCAACGTGTGCCAAGCGATGACACAGTGGAAGGCTTTCGACGAGAAACTCAGCCACACTTTCTCCGTCTGTGAGTGCTGCATCGACGATGTGGAGAGGCAGCGAGGGGAGGTTGCCAGACTTCACCGTTCCGAGGTTCTGGATGGCTTTGAAGGAGATGGGGTTCTGTGATTTCGGCGACACCTATTGCTTGGTCGGCCGGCAGGCATCTGCAGCCTGAGTGTGAGGGCTCGGAGGTGCGGCGTCGGGGAAGTTCAAGCGGATTGGATATTGGGCTGGACTAGGCTCGAAGGAATGGCATGGATGGGCCTTTGTGTGGCACTTGCGACTATTTAAGTCTCCATGGACTATCTTTTGGGTTTGGGCTTTCCTTAAACTGTATGGGCTGGGACTGGATCTAGGGTTCCAAAGAGAGTTAATTAGTTTTCGAGTTTGGGATCCAGGAGGAATCAAGGTCTGCAATCCGGGTGGTTCGTTGAATTGTCGAAATTACTGGAGATGCGAACTTTGGCTTATTTATATCGTAGATATTTTTGCGAGTTTCATTAGGGTTGACATATCTACTACAATTGTGTGCTTAGGAGTGTGACAACTCTTTTCTTTATGGTTCTCGCGAATCACTTGCGACATTCTTAAGCTAAATGAATTTGAGCTTCATAGATTTAAATAGTAGTATTTGCTACTGATTAAGTTATTCTTCTCTTGAGTAGAGTTAGGGTTGCTAATAAGTTGTTTATGTACTATTCAGGCTTTGAATGTCTTATAATGATACCTTCTTTTGTAAAAAAAAAAAGTAACCTTTTCTTTTTTTTATTGTATTCTTTGATTTAATCCTCCCCCTATTTTTACTTTTTTTTATACCCAGTCTTCTCTAGAAGAAGTAGCAAAAGTTCGTTGAAATATCTCAATGTATTGTGTTACGATAAGACCCATGAAAAAAAAGAAGTTTGGTGTTTGTAGTTCTCGAAGGAATTTATGAACCAAAATAAGTCAATGATACCATGTAAGCTTCAAGTAAATTGTACATACCATAATCTCAACAAAACTCAAAAGTCAATGAATTAGCTATGTTGTACTTGAACATGTTCATGGGTGACAACGTATCCAATGATCTAAAATGTGTGCTTCCTACCATCTTTTGGTGTTCTCTTCAAACAATTTGGACTCATCTTATTGATAGCAATGAAAAATTGTAATGTATAACACAATTGACAGAAACCAGTCAATTACAGACTGTACAAAATAGATAGAGAAGTACAGATGAAAATTCTTCTAGCTTGTACTATATAATTATCTGTACTGAACAGCAAAGATGTACATACTGCCAGGCTTCCAAACCAATTTGATGAACCAAATCTTCTTGTACCATATAACAAGGATTTATTCTGAACAGAAATGATGTACATACTATCGTTTTCCAAACATATCTATTACACAAATCTTCTTGTACCCTAACACACCACTGTAAGAAACTAAGAATCAATGCATCTATACACACTCAGTTTTCGGAAGAGCACACCAACCAAAAAATTAGTGTCCCTTTTTAAAAGAAAATTTTGGAAATGTATATGGACTTTATTCTTCATTTATTTTCATATTAAATTTGTTGGGTGTGAAAGTGTTCTGACTTCTGAGGATCATTTGAATGCGTATGATATGGTCTTGATGAGCAACAAAAAGAGTCAAAGACTACAGTCGCCACACATGATTGAAAGGAGAACACTTTAATGATGGACGACGCATAACGCAATCACAGGAAAAGAAGCATACTTTGCAAGTCCAGTTCTTTAGCTTATACCAAAACTGAAGCATGGTGAAAGTAACAACTCCGAAGCCTCCCTCATAGATTTAAGAGACGGTATCTCCGAATACACAGCAGCAGCCACTCTCATCAGTGCAGACCCTTGTGAAATCGAGACTGTTGGGATTTCATATTACAAAGAAAATTTGGTACCAACTAAAAGAAATTTGATGAACCTTCAACTTTAAACATAGAGAGAATTCGGCAACAAAATGTGTTTGCTGAATTATAAACATAGTCAGACACTGTCTACAATGCACAGTTGGATCATTTCCTATGGGCCGAGGATTTGTCCTGACCTAGAAACCTTTGACTTGCCTTAACACCTCAAAAAAAAAAACATAGAGAGAATTGTAATATTTTAATGTTTTACAGATGAATATTGAACTTTAGTCAAGGTCCTCAGAACTGAAGATTAACCCAAATGAACCACGGGTTGGGAGGATAGAATCGAGCAGTTGCCATTGGCCCCATTTTTAAAGGGAAGAGTCTGATGGAGCATGCTCCTTGTTTCCTTCGTTCATATACATACATCCCACATTCCCACTTCAATTTGGAACATGAAACTAAGCACTGATACACAAGAAGCAACAAACACTTCAATTTTCTTTCAGAGGGACAACAACATAACTAAATAAATTTCTTCCCAACCCCTCTAGTTTTGTATTGACAGTAAAAGAAAAGCTTAAGCATGGAATCAAATTAGTATAGCAAAATTTCAAGGGTGTTAAAACCGTTGGCCACAAAATGTACTGGTTAACTCTAGATGATTTCCATTGAGAAGACCAGACCAAATCGATACCAACTAAAATAAATCAGACCCTCAACTTTGAACTCGTAACATATATAGCAAATACTAATGCTTTTGAAAGACCTATGAGGATCCCATAACCTATGACTAACAGTTTTAAATAGTCATATAGCAGGACTTGAGAACTCATATAGCAGGACTTGAGAACTGAGGGCTAATCACAACAGAGGAATAATAAGATCGCACATATATACATTAAGCTAAGCTATGCTACAAGAGTAAGCGCAAGGGACACTATAGAAACTACAGTGAGAGAGGCTTACCTAACTTTCTAGACGAGGCAAGAGAGCTTCAGACAGGAATTAGTGCAGAATTTCATTGAGAAGAGAGTCCATTGGCAATTCTTCAAGTCATTTCCAACCATGGGATCAAAGAGCAAGCTTTTTGGTTCTGAGGGATCAGCAAATTCTAAAGTTCTTCAAGGGTGCAGGTACAGTGCCCACTTATTTCCCCTTCAACTACTTTGTCAAAATCAACCATATCATTAGTAAATATTCTGCTGCTTGATTGATTCATCCGGTTCAATTCTTGCACGTCTTGCTCATATATCAGACGGACCCCACACTTCTTCACCATCAGGCCAGGCCCTCTGGTTTCAAATATAAACTTGAGCTGACTCAAACAGTTATGCCACCACTCGGTGCCAAAGTATTTATCACAAGATACATAAAACAGCCAAAAGTGATCTGACTCAACCTGGCAAAACTCTTCGCTAAAACGAAATGCAGGCTGTCTGCCATAGACCTCTAATTCTCTTCCATTCAGCTCCAGGCAACATACAAGATGATGTGTAGCATTAAAAGTCTTGAATGGATGTATAATAAGGCCATCTATGCTATGGTGCTCGTGGAGTACAAAAACAACACAAAAGGCAAAACCCATAAGCGTACTGTTATCCCAACCTGGATGTAGCTCTACTGTTAATGAATTGCCAACACTCTGATAGATGAACCACTCAGGAATTACACTTCCAGGAATTACAATCTGAAAGGTTTCCCTGGTATCATAGACTCCCTGTGTACCAAAAAGAAAAGGGATGTTAATTGTTAACATCTGTGTATATCATATGAATTTAGAGAAAGACACAGACACACGGTAGAGGGTGTTTACCTGATGAATGAATCTCTTCAGCATATCAAATGCTATATTACTGCATCCTTGATTGTCATTTAGTTTAAAGCAGTTGAGAAAATTGAAATATGATGTGTCAAATATGCTCAACTTTGATGCATCAAACAAGTTCTTCAGTGAAGTACAACCATCTGCCCTTAAATCAAGTCTACTATTTGATGGCAGGTCTGCCAACTCTTCAAGTCTCTTGCAGTTTTCCAAGTTCAAGTTCTGAAGCTTAGAAAGGAATCTGATGCCTGAAGGAAGTCGAACAAAATTGTTCCCACTTATATTCAATGTCACCAAAGAGGGGAAGTTGCCAAAGTCGTTGGCGAATGCGCCTTCACCAAGATTGCAATTACATACGTTTAGATATGTTAAATTCCTCAGACCAGATAGAGGCAAGCGCAAACTCATTGGCTTCATGATCGTTCTTTGCATCGATCCGGAAGGTAGAATCTTATTCAAAGATCCCAAAACCAGCTTATGTCCAAGAAAAAATGAGCCCCTGACATATCTTAAGAGAGCACGAGTGGCTGATAGTTCAGTTGAAAACATCCTGTTCTCCTCATTTTCCTGTATAGACACGATTTCCCCCGGGCTTTCAGGCTGTGTCCCAAGTTTCACACATCCAGAAAGATTAAGAGTTTTGAGAGACTTCAATGAATTGATGGTGCTTGGTAGACATACAAGATTTCTGCAGTTGCTTAGATTCAAGGAAATAAGGCCACTTAGGCGTTCAATTGAAACAGGCAGTTCTTTGATAGCAGTCTCATCGAGACAAAGCACCGCCAGACGTTTCATATTTTCACCAAACTCAGGGATCTTCTTAACTTTTAAGCAGTTAGAGAGTATGATAGATTCAAGGCATTCCATTTCAATTTTACCTGGTAGACTCTGAAGACTTTTACAATCCTTAAGATTCAGGACAACAAGCTTTTTGAGAAATCCCAGGGATTGATGAATTTTTACCAAGTTCTTACATCCTTCAAGATCTAAACTCTCAAGATTTTGAACGCCTGTGAGATCTGGGGTCATGACAATGTTTGGAGAATGGCAAAGTGTGATGTACTTCAACTTGTCACAATTCTGCTCATATGTACAAAGTTAAAATCAAAAGAGTGAGCTACCAGAACAGACACTTTATATGATAAAAACATACAAACAGTCTTGTTCTTTTCCTTTTTTTAAATTAAGGCAAACAAACAGTATATTATGGCCTAACAATCATACCTTTGTTCCCTTCCAAAGAAATTCAATTTTGCTGCAGCGCAAACTAAGCTCAATCAGTTCATCTGGTTCAAATTTTTTAGGGAGAGATCTTAATGGATACCTAGTCCATTCAAGAAGTCTCAACGAATTAGAAAGACAAGTGAGGCCTTTGGGAAGGTCCACATTGTCAATATGGAGAAGACTAAGTTGAGAAAGCTTTGAGAAAGCTTCTGGATTCCAATCAGCTGCTTCTAAGTAAGGCAACTCTATTACCATGCCTTGGATTGCTTCTGTTCCCTGAGTATGAAATATATAATAATAACTACCACAATTATTATCATTTTTAACTGTACTACCACAAAATTTAAACATTCCTTCTTTGTCTACATAATAAAATTCACCTTTCAAAAAAAAAACATAATCAAACTCTTTAGTCTTTACCTTATTTATCTTCAGGACTTTGTGGATTTCTTCATGAGACCATAATCTACTACGTCTTCCGGGATCTGTAGGAGACGGACGACGAACTATTTCCCAGCCCATTTCTTGTAGCAAATCATGCATCGACAATTTATTGTTGGAAATAGTAATTAGAGACCTATCAGCAAGAACACTTAAACCAATGCCAGGGTTCAGCTGGCAATAGTCTAGTATTTGTGTCACGCGATCCCTATCCTTTCCCTTGTAAAAGCAAGCAATATGTAGGAATATTACTTTGTCTATTTCCTCTAGTCCATCAAAACTAATCTGAAGCACATCAATAATTTGCCTATGCGGTGTATTCTTTAGCCTCTCTATAGCACTTTTCCATTCAATAGTGCTTCTACCAAATAGAAAAGAGCCTAAAACCACAAGAGCTAATGGCAGACCCTGAACATAACCTAAGATATGGTAACACAGCTCCAAATAATCTTCTGGTGGAGGGCTTTCCTTAAAGGCTTTTAAACTCAAGAGTTGAAGTGCTTCGTCACAGTTCAAACATGTAGCCTGGTATGTAGCATCAACACGATGTGCCTTTAACAACTGAATATCTGGTGTGGTTATGATAATTCTACTCCCTGGACCAAACCATTCTTGACTGCCGACCAATTTCTCTAATTGTGTCAGCTTATCAACATCATCAATAACAATAAGCACCTTTATATGACAAAGCCTTCTTTGTATCATAGTGACTCCTGTATATTCATCCTCTATGTTTTCAATTTTTGCCTTCAGAATTCTGGAGAGGAGCTTTTCTTGTAAAGAAACTAGGCCATCCTTTTCCGACGTTTCTCTAACATTGGAAAGAAAGCAGCTTCCCTTGAAATCCTGAGAAATTTCATCATAAATAGCTCGAGCAACTGTGGTCTTGCCTATTCCTCGCATGCCATGTATCCCTATAAAACGCACATCAACAGAGTCCGTACAAATGTAATTTTGCAGTAAATCAACAATGCGAGAATCCACTCCTATGAAACCCTTGTCAACACTCGAAGATGTATATACTGATTTCTCAAGTATATGGTCAACAATTTCGTTAATCAGTTTAGATTCGTCCCTGGGAAAGTGAGGAAAAGGACAAATGTTAGCATATCTACTATGTATCATGTGGCATTTGGTCTTCCATCAGTTTTTAATTATTTTGAGTATCTGGAAACACCAACGTACGTGTTTAATGTTAACACAAGAAGAAGAGTAGTTAACTTACCCAGAATTGTTGAAATGCCAGCCAGAAAGATTGGCGACCTTTGTCAAAGCATCTGCCCACTCATTGAGTTTGGGGTTATTCTCGCCGTAGACCTCTACGTGTTCCATCACATCCACCTTGGGCTTGGGACGGAGCTCATAATTTCCTCTTTGGTGGCGCACATCAGAGGGATCGACGTTGTAGAAGACGGGCAGGACTATTTGTCCCATCTTTTCCATGCAGTCAATGATTTTGACAAGTTCGTCCAAGCACCATGATGAAGAAGCATAGGTGGGTGAGAGAACCACAACAGCAAATCTCGATTCCTCGATTGCAGTAACAAGTTGTGGGGAGATGGATCTTCCTCTCTCGAGAGAATGATCATCCCTAAAGGTGAAAATTCCTTTCTGACTTAGAGAATGATAGAGATGTGCATTAAAGTTGTTGCGGGTATCAGTCCCCCTGAAGCTCAGAAACACATCGTATCTCCATCGACCACGGCCACGACAGGAAGACACCGTTGAAGGCATTGCAAACATGTTCATGTCGATGTCTGACGCAACTTGGATTATTTCCGCAGAGCCAAGCTTTTTCCTTAGATCCCTAGTCAAGCAAACTGAGTCAACTCCATCTCCGATAACCTCCAAATGATCTCTATCTACTCCTTGAATGGACGCTTGGTTTACACCTGCGTCATTAGTAGTACTAATCCTTAATTATAGTGGATCCACTAGCCTAAAATGATGAGTAAATTATACGACGTAAAGTTAGAAAATGTGAACAATGAAAGTAGTACGTGATCGGTTAACAGATGCATACCTTGTGCAGATGCTGCAACCTTCAGAGCCTTACTTCTGCATTTGTCACAGTGAACTTGCACCTTCACAACTATCTTCTGCTGCAAAATTGTAGAAACAAATTAAAGGGTCACAGTCACGATATTCTAAAGTTTCTGTCTCTTGAGGAATTGTAGATATTACGTCGTCAACTATGCGGAAGAAAATTAAAAGATTTAATAAAGCAGAGTTTACCTTCATTTCAAATCTCTTCTGAGTATAGAAACAGTTTGATTCCCTCAATGCTTGATTATATTCTTTTTCAAAAGTATACTACCAACAGCAGAGCCTTAATTTTCCTGCCAAACCTATCAACCTGCCCTCAGTTTCCTTTCATATCATAAAGAAGAAAGAATATGCGTACTGCCATATCTGATTGACCTGGTAAACCGCGAAAATTGGTTTATTCCACAAAATTATAATCTAAACCCTGATTATCACTGCTGGGCCAAGTTTGCCCTCATTTCCTTTAAAAAAATTTGAAAAATGTGTCCCTGTGCGACACCAGCTACTGTATACTACTTCAGTATCATTATTACAAGTTGTTGCCGCTGCATATTAATTCTACCCTATAAAAGCTTGTGATCTTGTAGATAATCCCTACAAGTAAGGGACCTTAATTACCTTTTGATAGACCTCCTCTTGCCAATCAGCACCATTTGTATGCCCATTGTATCCATCCTTCACAAAGCAAAAACACATTCAAAACTCAATTATCATCAACACACAACCAAATTATAAACCAAGAAATCCGACACTAACATCACTCAGACAAAAAAGATCAAACTCATCATACTTACATCTTATTGACGATCCAGCTCTGCCGCGAATCGGAATGCAATTGGCTCCTCCAATCTCCTGTATCCAATGGTTGGTGTCCATCAAATCCTAACCAGCCCAGAAAAGTATCTGACCAAAACAAACCAACACTGATTCGATACAAAGTTCAAAAACACAATAAAAACACACGCTAACAAAGCGATCCTACATAACCCTAATAATGCACAATTCACGGTGATCAAATTCAACACATAACCCATGAAGATTTCCGAAAGAAGAAAAAAAGACGAGCACCCAACAAAATTAACCGCGGAAATCGAGTAAAAATCTTACCTTTACGTTTAAAGATTGTAACTTTGAGATACCCAAATCCAGCTCGCGATCGGCAGCTCCTTACAAGATGGCTCCCGCGTAGTCTCTTCTAGTTTTAGGAGAAATCCATTGCCAAAACAAGTCATAAAATGTAGTTAATTAACTGCGCCGCGTCCCGTAAAAAGTAGCCTCGGAAGGCTAGGAACCATGTAGTTCAACAAGTCGAAGTAAACAAGCAAAAAAAAAAGTCAGAATCGTCGTACGTTCAAAGAGCTGCGAAGTCATGCCAATCAACTTAGATCGAGTTCAAACATTTTGGCTCTTTTTCTTTACTTGATTCTTCTCCTTCCAAGAACCCAGTAGCTGGCTGATAAGCAAGCTAGTTAAGGTGGAGAAGTTTAGAGCTAAAGCAGAGAAGAGCAAGCAAGAAAATTTGTTCAAAAGTCACACATGGACACATGTCTGATTCTGATGGGATGAAACTAAAAATGGTTGCAGTGGGTGCGGCAGCCAATAATTATCCAGTGATTTATTTTGTTTTTAAAAGTACGCCCATTATATATTCACTTAAAAACTTGTTATAGGTTTATAAAACTTTACTTGATTACTCACCATGATCAAATAGAATCTCCTAAGTACGCCTATGCTTGAAAACATTATGAAACAAAACTAGAACCTAGACTAATAAATCAGAGTAACACTAGAAGGCTACAAGATTTTTGGTTGCACTACTTTTTAGTTAACTAGGGGCCCTTTCTACATATCACCCGAAGAACCCGAGTCCACCTTTTGCCTCTTATGCTGAGTCCACATGTTGGACTCCTCTACATCCTCGGCTGTCTGGTGATACCAGTTGAAGAACTTTAGCTTCTGTAGAGAAGTGATATCCTTCCGGGATCGGGGTCCCCTTGCAAGTTTGCGACGCTTGGTCGCACGCTCTACTGAATATACAGCTGCTACACTGCCCCATGTATCTATCACCACCTCTTGGCGATCACCCGCTCTACCGCCAGGCTCAGAATAGACAGGAATTTCATCCCTCAATCTCCACATCTGCTTTTCAGCACTAGCATCCTCATCTTCCTCCTCCAGTTCATCTTCAATCCTGGCACACTGAATTAGGCAACCCCCCAGGTTGTGGTTTCAGGTACCACAACTCATGCAAATCCCCTTAAAGGTCAAATACTCCGCTCGACCCTCAAGTCAGGCCTTCTGCCCCAGTTGTGCCTGAAAACTAGTAACCAAGGGTAGACTAAGGTCAACCTCCACCATCAAACGTATCTCCCCATTCCGAGCCAGACGCATGCCCAGATAGCCACCTATAGTTTCCAACCTGCATACGACGCTTCTTTGCCTAACAGAACACCACCTGTTATATGCACAGTAGCCCAAACTCGTACCTTATCAAACATGATGGTTTCCACTGGTGCAAAACCAACAAATGTCTTCACAATGACCGCTACATTCTCATAAAATCAAGGGCTACGCCCCACTGCCTTCTGGAAGGCATCCTCGTCTCGAAACCTGATAAGAAAAAGGTCATCCGTCTCTCGCTAGACAGGGGTTGCGTAGGAGCCTTTGGAACATTTCCATATCCGGATCATCAGAAACTTGATTGACTATGCCCTCTCCTTAGAGATAGGAGCCTGAGAAAACACTTTCATGACCGAAAACTTGTAGTCATCAACCTCATCCTCACCATACAGGGATAGGTCGAATGCAGTAGGAGCAGGAGGTTCGGGGTGAACCTTAGGGATCGATCCAAAACAAGGAGCCATGAAACAGTTCTTCAATAAACAAATCAAGAGAAAGGTAATAGAAAGAAAAAGAACAGGATCGTACGAACCTACAACCCGCAACAACAAGGGAACCCAAGTTGCTATTCGGGAAACCTAAGAAGACTAGGGTTTGGGGAAGAAAAGGAAAACGAATAACTACGACGAATGTAGAGGACTGGGGGTAGATATAAGGATCTGAACTCGGGATGACTAGAAGATTTAGGGTTTGTAGTATCAAGCAATAGGAAATCATGATTGGATGAGCAAAAATAGAAACGGGATTGGACAAGAGCGATGTAGAAGGATTGAGGGATTGAGGGACCAAACAGAAAAGATCGACGGAGGAGAGAGCTGGCATTGATGCCGGTGTCAGAGCAGAGCTGTGGCGACTGAAGAGAAGTCGGGATACAGTTGATGTCGGGGTACTAGGGTCTCTCAGTAACACTCAATTTAGGTTTAGGGTGTTGAATGAGCTTTCTAATGGTTGAAATCAGGGGTACTAAACCCTATGAATATAGCTTCAGGTCTTAAAAGAAGACTTAGAGATAGCACTCCTTATAAGATACATGCTAAAAATGGTTGTGGGACCCTCGTGTGACAGCTGAGGCTAAAAAGAAATAGAGGAGAGAGAGAGAGCAGCCGAGAAGAGGCGCTTGGAAGCAATTGGAGTTGCGCACTCGCGCTAGATGACAAACTAAGGTGACACGCGACGTGCGAGAATATAAGGGAGGTGAGGCGCGCTAGGGGACCGAGGTGGGACCCGCCCCACGTGATCAATAGAGAGCCGTTGCTCTCCATGTGCTAGCCAACAGTCAAGAATTGGACGGCCCATATTGATTCCAAATTGAAATCAACGGCCAGATCACAATCTCAGTTTAATATTTTATTTTATTTCGTTACTTATTCTGATCCTACGGTAAATGATATATGCTTAAATCGATCCAACGATTATTATGTAAGCCAACTCTCATTTTTCATATAACAGTCAGAAAAAATTAAAAATAATTTAATAATTTTTTTGAATATTAATCAATCCGTTGGAACGGTAAATTCTATTTTTTTTCTATAAATACCAACCCAAATTTCCATTCATTCCACACCATTTCTTACATTCTCTCACACCATTTCTTACATCCTCTCAAACTTTCCTTCCTCCTCCTCTTTTCTTATAGCAAATTCAGATTTTTTTTGTTCAACACCATGGATCCAAAGAGAGAGGCACCAAAATCACGGGCACCACGATTGGAAAATTGGAAAGAGGCAGAAGATAGAGCTTTGTGCGTCACCGTGTTGAGTATTGGTAGAGATGCCGCCATTGGTACTAGTGGAACCTTGTGGGATCGTATATATGAGTATTTGGAAAGTATCAAGCCAACCAATGCACATAAGCGAACCCAAACAAGTGTTGAATCTCGATGGAAGAAGATCAAACCCGCAAGTATGAGATTGGGCCAAGCAATGAACAAAGCCATCAAGAATCATGCGAGTGGCGAAAATGATTAAGATGATGTAAGTAATTTTATTTGTCACTAAAAATATAGTAATTATTCATGCGATTAAAATAAATAACCACTACTATGTTTGTTTTGATTGTTTGTAGTTAAGGAATGTCAAGGGGTAGATTGCAACTTACCATCATGCATTGTATTTTTTTTGCAGTTTTTTAATTTTTTATAAAATAGTTAAAAGATTAAGCAATATTAGCTCCTCAGGACAACCGATTTGGGACGTCGAGCACCCACCCACAAACCCAAAAGAAAGAGGGTCATCACTACTAGGAACTCACAGCCCGTCCCTACCTAAATTTTTTGATCAAAAGAAAAGTTAAAACACAAATAGGAGGGCAAGTATCCCATCAAAAGAAAAGTTAAAATGGTAATTGGGAAGGCATGTTAGGTCACGATCATGTGCAGACTAAACACAAGGAGGGCATGTATCCCACCAATGAACTCCAACAGGATGAACTCCATAATTCGCCAAATGATTTGCAATCTGATTTCCTTCTCTATATCTTCTGCACAAGGAGGGCAAGTCTCCCACCAATGAACTCCAACAAGATCAACTCCATAATTCGCCAAATGATCTGCAATATAATTTCCTTCTCTATAAATATTAGAAACTTTCACACACATGGATGATAAGAGAGAGCAAAAGTTAAGCCAATAGATATAAAGACGCCATGGAACAACACACTTTGAATCAGCCAAGAAATTTACCACCAAGCTTGATCACATTCAATCCATAAATTATGCCAAGCTAAAGTTACAACATGAATGATAGCATGAAGCTCTGTCTTAAGCGCTAATGCCATACCAAGATTACCAACAAAACAGCCTAAAGAAAGACTCATATGATTCCTAAAGATACCTACATAGCCTACTAAACCAGAAGACCCACGAGCCGCGCCATTGGTATTGACTTTTACATGTGAAAAAGATGGCGATAACCATAGAAATTTCACCATTTTTTGTGCCCTTGCAGGTCTACCTGTTGTTTTTACTAGTTTTCGTTAGGTTACTGATAGATCAGAGAAAAGAGAATAACCCTAAAAAATAAAAGGACAATATCCCAAATCTAAACCACTACTGTCGCCCACCTATGTTACAGTGCTACAAACTGTCACGCGACAATCAAGAAAGATGTCGTCAGATGAGTCAAATCTATGGAATACAACTCGTGACGAAACGAACACTATCCCATAACACACATCAAAAGATCACCAAAACCAACATCAACACACTCTCTACCACGGGACAGAGGATAAGTAATGGCTGCCAATTGGGATACAAGATCCAAATTATAGAGCACAACAAGGATCAATAACAAAATTAAAACAGATGTAAAATGGTGATTAAAAAATCATGCGTGAGCACCCATAATTGTCATGTGAGTGACTTGCAAAACATATAAAATAATGTGACGATAATATAAACTAATTATGGACATAACCAGTACAACCACCACAATAATGTACGATCTGGACAAAACTAGTAGAGCAACCACAAAGAGTACAAACCATTCGACAACACAAACTATACAAACCAATCGACAACACAAACTATCGCCAAGGGTATTATTTGAATCAAGCTACAAAAATAAAAACAGTATTTTCCTAAAGTTATCTCCCAAGCCCAAGAGCCCACAAAAACGATATCATGGGCCGTTAATAATATGAAAGCGTAGGCATGTAGCTGCCGGCCATGATTTGAGCACGCTGGCAAATGCAAACTGAATTAGCAGCTTCAGAATCGCCCCGGAAATGAGAGCGGCCCTGGTGACTTGGGTTTTCTTTTAGGTATTTTGTCGAAAAGTTGGTGGGCATATAGTAAGTAGCCGAGCTTGCATACATGTCAATGAGGTGGTTGCAGACGAAATGGTTGGAAGGGATTTGGGCGGCGGGTGGGGGAGACGGAGGCGTGGAAGTTATTGGCGTAGGTTTGGTTACAGTGAGTGGTTAAGCTTGTGAAACAAACAAGCACATTATTTCAAACAGAAATATCTTTCAATACAAAACACATGTGCATCTTGTTATCTTGTATTTAACATTGCCCGTAAACACATTGCTCCGATGTTCCATTGTAGAATGCTTGGGAGTAAGGTTTAAGGACGCCAGCTGGGTTCCACTCAAGCTGAATTGCCCCGGAAATGAGAGCGGTCCTCACTGACTTGCCCGCTTCAGTGGTTGTTCATATACCTGGCTAGATCACCTAGGTACGTGCTTAGACGACTTAAAATATAAATTACAATTATGACTCACCGCCACCATGACAGGAACCATCGCCGGGAAAGCTCCAACTTCGATGACCAAACCCGCCCGACCTTCGATCAGGATAACGCTCACGCGTCAATATTAAGACCGGTCAGACAACAACCCAGCAAAGAACGTATACACACCCATCCCACATCGAAAGTAGAAGAGTAGTTCAAACTTCAACCACCAATATATATCGGTCAACACAGCATTAAATGGTACGCACTCTTTACCTTATCACGCTGTTATTCTGTTTAACTCGTATATCGATTCTGACTTAGGCATCAGAGGGTTGAAGGCGGGCCACCCCGTCTCTCCTTAACCGTTGTTGATCTTAGCAGTAACAACGAGGACGTTGTGGAATAACGATAACGATCATCCGCCGATATCGCCCAACGTCAACCATCTAGCGAGCTTCATCGATTTAAATCCCGCTCTGTAACCGATACATGCACAGTGGATAACAGATATTAATTACATTTGGTCATATCTCGAATATCATTATTCTGGGTATGAACAGTGGTTACTCAAGATAATTAGAAAAGAGGGGATCATTTGTCACCGCAAGCAAGGATTTTGTTGGAGCTTGGAAACATCATTTCTTGCCAAGCAGATCCAAATCCTGCTCGTATATCATAGACTCCATATTCCTTCACCTCCATACAGTGCCTACTTGTGAAAATCGATGTTACGACAATTCTCTAGCCACATTTTGACGCCAGCACTTGATGTCAGGCCCAAACACTTGGCTGCAGGCAAACGAAGGACACCAGCACCCCACCCCTAGATTGACGGGATTCACTTCACAACGAAGACCGTGAGCTGATGAGCAGTACGATGAGTCTCAAACTTCCACTTAGCAATTGCAGCAGACTCAAAATCTTTGTTTCAGCATCCATAAGCTTTAAACCGAGTTGTCCCTGTTTTGAGGTCTAGAATGAATGTTGCAATTCAAGTTCATATATGAATACTTAAATATATCAAATTCCGAAGAACGAAGGTGTTAGCATCTCATATGCTTGTATGCATGACTAAAACTATAGCTAAATACATGACCTGAAGAAGCATGAGCACAAAATAACTTGTTTTTCTCTATTGGGATTTCAGGAGACAATAATTGGTACCAACATAAGGAAATTTGATGAACTTTAAACTTTAAGACATATCAAATACTAATGTTTTTTGATAGTCATATAGCAGGACCTCAGAACTGACGGGCTAATGGCAACATAGGAATGATAAGGTCGCACATGCTCATTACCACATGAAAACTGCAACGAAAATATGCTGCCAGATTAAGCGCTATCGGTTCTACCAGTGCCAGTGATTCCTCCTTCATCTGCTTTGTCAGAATCAACCAATATATCCTCATTAGGAAACATTCTAGTGCCTGATCGATTCATTTTTCGATTCAGTTCTTGCTCATATATGAGACGGTCCCCGCACTTTTTCACCATTAGACCTGGCCTCTAGTTTCAAATAAGAACTTAAGCTGACTGCAACTGTTAACCCACCACTCTCTACCAAAATATTTATCGCGGGAAACATAAAATAGCCAAGAGTGATCCGACTCAACCTGACAATACTCTTCGCTTAGATTCAAAAACACCAAAGAGGGGAAACAGCCAAATTTGTTAGCAAGTGCTTCATCATCAAGACTGCAATTACTTAGATTTAGATCTGTTAAATTACAGAGACCAGAGATAGGCAAGTTGGACCTCATTGGCTCTTTATTCACTCTTTGCACCAATTCAGACGGCCAAATTTCATTTGAAGACGCCCAAACCACTCCACACCCATGAGAAGTTAAAGAATGCACCACCTCCACACTTTCCTGACGTTTTCCGAGTTTCAAGCATCCAGAAAGATTAAGATTTTAAGAGACGTCAATTTGTTCAGTGTGCTAGGAAGACAAACAAGATTTCTACAGTTGCTTGCATTCAATGAGACAAGGCCACTCAAGCATCCAATTGAGACGGGCAGTGTCTCAATAGCAGTCTCATGGCGCTTCTCTCTCGATCATTCTTGATTACGAAGTGTGCAAGTAAAGAACAGCTATTTCTCTCAAGTAGACACTACCAGTCTATTACTACTTCGATCACCATCATCTAAGAAAAAAAAAAGTTTTACATGGAATATAAATAGGAGCTAATATCGGAGATATTTCACTTGAAGATTGTAATATTGGTGTAATGTAAGTGCAAAAGCCTTACCAAAAATATTCACTCTTGCTTCACTTGTGGCATCTGATCATATCAAATAGTCTTTCCTCTGTTTCTTCTGGCCGTGATGGTGTCCAGTGTTCTCATCAACCTTCTGCATAAAAAAATTATTTCTTCGTCCATGCTTGTGCTTGTCTTTACGAACATGATGAAGTTGGTAATGGTAATCACTGCCTCTTTCAAGGTTATGCCCGTGATCAACATGAGTGCCTTTTCGCTTATAATGAGTTCCAGAGTTGTGGTGTCTAGCTTCGTGCCCATGATGTTTATGAACATGAACATGGCGGTGATCTACATTGATTTTGTGCCTCGCATTCTTCATATTCGGACTACCATCCCAGAGATGATCTTCCCACCAGTCATATAAAGGATCAAAAAATCCCTTTTGATGTAAAAGCCACAGTAGAACAATGCCTGCACCACAACAAATTACATACATATTATGCATTCTTTCCATATCTTCAAAACCAACCCCCATAAACTATACCAACTTAAATACTTATGATTACCGGTTGGAAATATTGCCAAAAGTATGCCAAACATCACAATCCAACTCATACATATACAGTGTATATGACACCTGAAGTCAAAAAATCCAGAGCATTTCGTTCTGTCCAGGAAAAGAAGCAACACAAAATGTAGTTAAAATCTGAATCTATAGCACAACACTTAAACGTTGAGCCAAAATTTTAATTATTCCACTATGCAACATGTACCTGCAAGTTTTTCTAGTGATGAAATCTACAAAAGCTTTCCAGAAATGGTTCCAAATGCTTGTGATAGAGTCAAAGAACCCAGTTGTTCCAATCTTTGGTGGGTTAAAAGGATTTCCCTGCAGGAAGGTTTATATTACAAGAAGGTTGATCAGCAGTTGTCTTTAAAATAATTGAATAACCAAATAGGTTAATCCACCCCTAGTTTCTACTCAAAAGGAACTAAGGTTCTTGTTAGTTGTTACCAAGAAACGACTAACCTGTGATCCATTATCAAGGACAGTAGACGTAGTAGAAAATTGGCAATCAACTCTATCAACTTCATTATAATTAGAGTCCTTAAGTATAGCTGCATTCAAGCTCCAAGAATTAGTCCCAGCATTATACCTTAGGCCACCATATCATCAATCTGACCATTCTGACGTCAACTGATATTTACCTGCACAGACATATTTTGCAGCTTGATCTGTTCCTGGGTAAAGTTTGAAGGACCGAATTATTGTTTCTTTTGGCTTCATAATAAAGTATTGTTCCTGAAAAATAGTTTCCTCAACATATTAGTACTCATCATGTTGCATCTTCATGCAGAGTAATAGGGATAAAAGTACCTCCATAAGGGTGACATCACTTGAGCAATCAAACTGCAAAACAGGTAAATTTGTGTCACAAATCTCAATACGTATTGCAACACCAATCCACTGTAGTTGCAGGCAAATACTTGAAGGAAATCGGTAAGTAGATAACACATCAATTTCGCGTACTATCGGAGTTCCAAAACTTGTTTAGCAAGTAGATAACAAAGTAATATAAATTTCATGGCCTTGAGAAACACGAGATACTCCATTGTATCTAATCATCACAGTGAAATGTAAGCATTGTAAACCAGATTCAAATGACAACATATCCTTTCCATATTGAAAACAAGATTATCTTTTTCAATAGAGCATTGTAGTATATATTACCACACATGCATGAAATTATATTGAGACTGAATTAGCAAACTTCTACACTTCATATGCACAAGTCGTTATTATACAGATCCTGCAGGTTGTAGTACTCCCCCTATTTAAATCCAAATAAAATATAAGATCCTATCATCTACTTTACTTAAGTTGGATAAACACAAACATCAAGGGTGGTAACAGATACAGTAGTTCATTAAAGACAGGAATAGTTAATAGGGTACCGTTAAGGAATAAGATGCTTCTACTTCACCAGTATTCTTTGTTGTTATGGTAGCCGTTCCAAATTGAGTGAGGGCCTCAAATGTTGGGATGTTGATGCTTAAGATTTTCCCAGGACTCCTGTAATACACATATTTTTTACTAGGACATTAGTTATTAAACACACACTATGATCCATAATTACTAGAAGATTATAATGATGAAGCATAATCAACAAGAGAAAAGCACCTTTGGTAGACATAATCTACATCATCAGCACTTAGTTCTATCAAGAGATTTGAATTAATGACTTCTGTGACTCCTATGGAAAAGGAACGAGTCTCTGCATTCTGCAACTAATCATCAGCAATAATGTAAATTCAAATGAAAGAAATTCACTGTGAATGTGATTCAAAAATTGTTGATTCATAACTGGATGTTGATTTATCCTCTCAAATCTTCCTTCCACACCATAGAGTGGCACCTGTTTCCTTTCCCTACGGTTTTTGTCAGCCTGTTATAAAGAAGAAGTAATTAAAGTAACTACATACCAAGTTCAAAAACAAAGTCCTTTGAAACATCTATGTACGAACGAGAATAGACTCCAGTCTTCTATACAAATGGGAACTATCGATATTTAAAGTAGATAATAGAGCATGTATTTCAATCTGTAACAGAATTTATCTTAAAATATTGAAGCAAGTAGCTTCCATATTCCAATACTACAGTCCATGCTAATCATTTTTAAATCAAATGCTTGCAGAAGAAACATTGTCACACGAACGAGTATACAAACTTAGGTCAATACCAATATATTTAACTATACGAAGGCAAGACAGAAAAGGAAAGAGAACACTTATGATAGCAACTCCAAAATGGATAGACACACCTCCCAGAAATTCCATAGCTGATTATGCAAGCAACTCCAGAATGGTGAAGAGCAAAAGTTTGGTTGCCCATTAAAAGCCTCAAAGTTGACACCAATTTTATTACATTCAACTCCATCTAAAGTAAATCTAATTCTCTCCAGCAGCATCCACATAGAAAAGTTTCTTCCCAAATTCTCGGGTTGACCTCGTCCTCCCTTTCACAAAATGGAAAAAAGATCTCAGTAATTCCATTGAAGCAATAGTTTTCCCGATATGAAGACATGTTTATGTTACAAAAAAATATATTTTCCGGCATGGATGACAACTATACAAAGAAAGAAAGCATACTTACCTGCCTTGGAATTACAAGGTAAAAATCCTCGAATGAAGGTATATTTGTGTATCCAACAAAATCTCCAATAAGATTGGCTCGTAAAAAATTATCATTAGACACCACTGTTCTGTTTTCTGGACCAACAAGCACTTCCTGGTGGCAAATATAGATAAATCATTTCTTTAGCAACATCTCAAACTAAGAATTTCACTAATGCTGCATGAAATTAGCATTGTGATCATCAACATGAAATGAAGGTTTTTATTGTTACAATAGGATAGCATGCTGTGCATGTAAAATAAAATTACGAACATGGTTTCATTTAACGGAAAGAGATGTCAATAGTCCAGCATGAACATTGAGCATACCCTAATTTTGAGCTCTAGCTCTTCACCAGACAAAACCTATTCATACTTTCAAGCTATAGACAATGATTTTTTTTTTCTCGCCCAATCATATAAATCTTTGGCACAAAGTCTAAAAACCTTAAAATCAAGTGGAAAAGTAACATACCGAAACTTTAGATCCGGTCTTCACTTGTATCAAAACACTGAATCCTACTGATCGTTGTCCAATACCATAAACATGAAACCTATGTATATTTTCAAAGAGTATATTACTTTCACTTCTACAATACTCTGATCAAGGATAGACATGATTCAAATAGAAGACGGAGACATCTGTTGAATAATTTCATTCTATTGAAGAAAAGAGTGCAATGACCATACCAATCACCTGGAAAGCGGACACAATGAGCAGTGTTGGCTTTTCCCTTCATCAACTTATCAACTAATCAATGAGAAAGTTTTGAAGTCTATAAGAAAAGAATTTGTGACAAAAAATCCTGCTAGAAAAGTTGACCAGCTAAAATGCACTCACAAACATTTCCACATGAAGAAGGCACTCGCCGATGAGGCCCACATGGGCAGCACAATGGCTACACCAAAAGATGGAACTAACTTATTGCAGGAAACATATGATAGAATGAATGAAACTGAGAGCTTAGCAGCTAGTCAACAGTCTGATACCAATCAGTGCAGAAATTCATAAAAAGCTACCTCCGTGTGCGAAATAATGTGGCCATTTTCATCTCGTAACCTGCACAACGTATGTATTCCACTCATAAAAATAAAGAAGGAATCCATCCTATAAAGTCACATAAAATCTAATACAACAGAATTGTTAATACTAAAAAGTAAACAATGCAACAATAAGGCTAATAGATTGTTTACCTCTCGCATATCTTCACAACTTTCGCATCCGCATTCGGCTCACATTTCCGTGTATGAACATAGTACTCTTCAGGTTTATAAGCTACATCCTGCATAAACTAGCAAGTATGAATCGCAACTTTTTGCATAAACCATCAAAAGAAATTTGAACGATAAAAAGTTTGAACTTCGTACTCGTATGTATGTGAGCTCATACAATGCATAAGCCGCAGATTTATTAACAGTCAGAACAGGCGGTACTCGAAAAGTTTGCATTTGTTTGCTCGAATTCTCCTCTACCTCGACAATCTCAGCCACAATCAAAGCCTCCCCACCGCTCTGTTACATTAAAAAAAATGGTTCAAATAATGGTCCAAAAATCGGAAGAGAACAACATAATTGTGGATGGTGAGTTTGTTTGCATGGTTTATACCGCTCCACTGGGGACGGCCAAGTTGAGGACGATCTTCTTGGTGCAGTTGAGTTCTCCGGAATCAGAGGTCTTTTCGCATTTCTCTAGTTTTGACTTGGAGAGAATCTGGACTCCAAAGACGACGACGTCGTGTAGTGAGAGGAAAACAATGAAGCATGGAAGGAAAAGGAGCAGTAAGGTTTTCATTTTTGGAGAAGACAAAGTCTGAGGCAGTTGTGGTCATTCAGATGTATCCCACTTCAATTCGGAACAGGGAAATAATCACTGACACACAAGCAAAGAGCAGCAAACACTTGAAAACTCTTTGATCATATCAATCAGAGAATTAATACCATATATATACCGAAATCAATTGGAGCATTTGCAATATAATATAGTTTCACAATTTCATATGTATATTGTAATGGATCAAACTCAAACCAAGTGGAAAGATAACAACTTTTCTACATTGAAGCACATAATTCTATAAAAATCTCTTCTTAAGATAAGAACGATTCTTAGAAGCTAGCTGGGCATTATAATTATTATTGAATTAGGGAAATTGTTTAAGACGAAAACCTTTTTACCTCTTAAAAAGCTGAAAGCTTCGGACTTTGACAGTGTTCAAGAGCCAGATAGAAGTGAAGAAGAAATCTGAAATTGGAGTCAACTGAAACACTTTAAAGACACTTTAAATTTTTTCACAGCAGAGTAAATTAAGGTAATGGATGAAAGTCAAAAACACTTTAAAGATTACTGTGAGAGAGTAGAGTGGTACTATCTATTCGATCTGCAGCAGAATTGAAAGCAACAAAAGCAGCATTGAAGGAGACTTACGATTGATTGGGGGATTTCGATCTCTCCTGCTTTTTGTGTTAGGTGTGTTTCTATAAACCGACGGTGAATAGTGAAGAAGGCTTTGCATACATATTTATTCCAATCAGGAACCGTCGTGTGCATGGCAGTTTTTTTTCATTCTGATGATGGCAGCAGCCGTGTTTGAGTCACTTTTTTTTTAATTATTTTTTTCTCTTCTTTTCTCTGTCGGCTGCTAATTATACAGTTTCGATTAAATGATTTAATTCCACTAAAAAGGTAGTTAAGATCTCTGTCATCAAGATTGCAGTTACTTATGTTCAAATCTGTTAAATTGCAGAGTACGTTCAGATAAACACAAACCTAAACTCATTGTTGGCTCGGTATATATACAACATTGGCAAACAATCCACAAGTTAACGATTTACTTGATGAATCTTGAACCACTCTGCATCCTTGCTGCAAATTGGAGGATGAAAAATCTGTATTATATATCACCTCGACTTGCATCATTTTCCTGCACACTATCCATTTCCTGTTGCCCAAGTTTCAAGCATCCAGAAAGATTAATACTTTTTTTAAGACTACGAAATCTATTGATTGTGATTGGAGGAAGACAACCAAGGTATCACTACTTTTGCTTGCTGGCTTAATAGGTTTTTCACTATGATCAGCACTCTTTGTTGGGAAATTTGGAAATCTAGATGTGATTTTGTGCTTAGAGGAGAGAAGCTTAATCCCATGGGGCACTATTTTCAGAGTCCATAGTCTCAGCTCGGACTATCTTTCTGCATCTGGTCGTGTTTTTGGTTCTCCTATTTGACTATTTCGGCTAGGAGTCAAAGCTCTTGGACCACTCCTCCTTCTTGTTGCTTCAAGGTGAACTGTGATAAGCTGGAAAGCTAGCTAGCTCCTCAACTGCTGGCATTTGTGTGATTATCAGAGATGAATGCATGCGATTTTAGCTCGTTCTATGAAATGTGTCACAGTTGACCTGGCTGAAGCTCATGCCCTTGCTGATGGGAGTTAATCTTGCTGTTGAGATGGGTCTCTCTAAACTGGCAAAACTCTTCACTAAACCTGTAGGCGGGTTGTCTGCCACATACTAGCCCTTACATCTAACTTACAACTTGATGGAAGATTGTACAAGAATGCAAGTGTCTTGCAGTTCTCGAAGTTGATGTTCTCAACTTTTTGCTATCTTCCCACTTTGTTCTTCTCTCCTGCTCGGGTTAGGATATTGTTGGGTGAAGATGTAATTTTCATTGCTGTATTTCTAGTTTTCCTGGTGAGACGAGCTTGGTTTATGGCTTGTTCTCTGGCTTTGTTGCCTCCTTTATTATATTGATATTGATCTTCTACCAAAAAAAAGAAGAAGAAGAAGTTGATGTTCTCAAGCTTCAGAAGCGATCGAATACCTGGAAGAAGCTTACGAATATCATTTCCACTCAGATTTAATGCCACTAAAGAGGGAGGCCAGCTAAAGTTGTAAAGAACTCAGTTACTTATGTTCAGATCTGTTAAATTACCAAGACCACATAAACGCAACCGGAAACTCCGTGGCTTCATATTCAACATCGATACTCTAACTAAATCCGTCAAATACCCCAATCCAGTGTGAGGTAACAAGTAACTTGATGAATCTTGAATCACTCCATATCCTTGAGAATTGGAATTTTTAACATGCCCTAAAATATTGGAGGATGACAACTCTGTAATAGCACTTTCGCTTCCATCATTTTCATGTGCCCTCGCACCTATTTCCTGTTGACCAATGATGGTAGTCGGAGGACACCCAAGACTCTTGCAGCTGCTTAGATCGAAAGAGGAGAGGCCATATAAGTGCCTATTGACCTAGGCAGGTCTTCAATGGCAGTCCTATTATCACATTGGAAATAAATCTCAATTGACATATAAGAAACTTAATCTTAAAATGAAATGAGTTGAACATGCATGAAATCTGGAAATTGAAATAAGAGATACACATTAAACTTTCTAACATCTAACATACTATTCTTCACAAACTTAAACACTACTCCAAACAACAATACACACTACTGATATTTTACATACTACTCTCTACAAACAAAAAAACTACTTCAGACCACCGTACATATTACTCACATCTAACACAATACATACTACTCACATTATACACATTACTCCAGAAAAGTGATAATAACTCAAGCACATGCACATATATCAGAGAGAGACAGTTACCTCATCTTCTTTAGATTTATTTTCCTCCGAAATTGGAACTTGAGAATCCATAAGCTTAATTTAGTCTAGCTCACGCTGAAGCTCCTCGTTGCTCGACTGCAATGAAGCAATCTTCGCATAGGCTTCTTCGAGCAGCTTGTAAGCTTTATCTCGTTCCTTCATGGAGTTCTCTTCGGTGGTGGAGGTCTTGCCCCTCATCTTTGACTTCATAATATCCAGTTTCTTGGCGCATTTCTCATTTTCGCGCATAAACTTGTCGACCATTCCCATCCAAAAGTGATTTTGCTCTGCCATCTTTTGTTTCTGGTCTTCAAGTTTGGCTATCAGGTTTTGAGTGTCGTCAACCTCTTTTTGAGTTGGAGACAACTGTGATGCTGCCATATCCTGAAGAGACGCAATGATGTCGACAAGTTATCCTGAGCTCTCTTCTCCCTCTCCATCAATTCTTCTCTGAATATTTCCTCCTTCAAATTTAAAACAAAAGGCACTAATTCATACAACAGAACACATAAAGCACTAATCTAGACAACAGAACATACTACTAGTGTTCAATGTATATACTACTAATTCAAAATAGTACTAATCTAGACAACAGAAAATACTACTAGTGTTCAATGTATATATTACTAATTCAAAATAATACTAATCTAGACAACAGAACATACTACTAGTATTCAATGTATATACTACTAATTCAAAACAGTGGATACTTACCCACATATTAAATGAGGGAGCATCCATGCTCTCTTTAAAACAGTAGAAGGTGTCGTCCCTCACCCGTACCATCTCATCCTTGATCTACATCTTCTCACCTAGGTCCTCGTCAGAGAGCTTTCTTAACTCGGTGTGCAGCTTCATCAACTTCCAGTGTAAAAATCTGAGAGGATATCCCTTTCTCACTACAACTCTTTCGCAGATTTGTGTCCTTTCTGTGACCCAATACTGTTTCACAACAAATACACTACCAAAGACCAACAAATACATTACCAAAGACCAATACAAATTCTACCATTAAGATATACAACAAGGGGAAAATGGTGTACCATAATCAGCGAGAAACAGCCAGAGAGAGAAGTCGGGTTCTTTTTCAACTTATTCAGCCCTTTCTCTAGATGTTTCAGAATCATCTTCAACCAATTGTAATTCTGGAGGCCATATAAATCTTGAGCCAGATTGATTACGCTCCACGTGATTGTGGAAGACGAGTTTGCAAAGAAGAACATCTACAAGACGTAAATGACCAACCAAATTGCGACGTCCTTGTCATTCTTCTTCTTGACAGTCATCGCCAGTCGATCATCAAGCTTTGAAATTGGCATTGAATCCTTAATCTGGTATTCGGCCAAGAAGTTTGAATCACGTATTCTCTGGGACTTTGAATCCATATCATGGATCATCCCTGGAGCATTAAGACCAGAAACACTACACAGGTAAATAACACTAAACTAGAAGAATCACTTAAAAGTCAAACGTACTAACACACTAAACTAGAAGAATCATACCCTCAGCTTGAAGACCAAAGGATTTTTTTCACATCATCTATTTTGAGATAGTGTGCCTTGTCACTGATCACAAATGCCCTCTTTTCGACATCCCAGAAGCGCGCCATTATTACGATGTCATCGATAGCCTTGTGTGAATCATCAAACGTCATTATGCCCTGTGCAAATAGCCATATGAAACTGTCAAATAGTGTTTGCTGTAGCATCCTCACTATTTTTGGAGGCAATTTTTTATGATGTTGCTCCATGAATTTGGAAAAGCCTCTTAACGTGGATCTGATTTGGACTTTGGATTTTTTTTATTGTCCTCTATTTGTGCCATTTCTGCCAAACAACAAAATGGACCATCAAACACTACTTCAGAACACCATATACACTACTAACATCAATATATCTAACATACTACTCACCACAAACTAACATACTACTCTCCACAAACTTAAACACTACTCCATTCATCACAAATTACATCATGAAACAAAGGCCATTACCCGAAAACTAAACTGGGCAAAAACTAAAGCTTATGCGGTCTATAACCATTTTATAGAAGGCTCTTAAGAATTTTTTGCTGTGTCCTAAATGACCACCCTTAACTGACCAATTCCATGGGAAATGATTGGCTAGCCTGTCTCAAACGACAGACGGTAAAGGCACATCAAGACCGTTGAAGGCTGCTGCTTTGCCAAAAAGTAAAAAATTTCCTACAGGAACACCTAAATATCTTCAATTACCAGCTTAACACTTCTTCTAAATCAGTCTTTCAAACAGACCGATGTTTAGCTTTTTATCAGAAGGTTATGTTGGACAACTTAATGTTTTCCTTCCAAGAACAGGACAAAAAGTTTATGGTAGAGTCCATGGAGGCCTTAGCAGAAGAACTAAATCAGAGGAAAAAAAACATTGTGTTGTTAATGAACCAACAATGTTATACATCTGAACTCTTGAAAGTGCAAAGGTACCTATTTAGGTTCCGAAAGAAACCGAATGGTTCAAATTCCATAACTTCATTGGCAGGCATTCACCCAATTCAGTCCTCCCTGACACACTCTGCATATTCCAAGGACCATTCCTAAGAAGATATGTGGTGAATGTTTAGAGTGAACATCCTCAGGAGCATAAACTATAGCTGGTTGAAAATAGATTTGTTCATAACCTATGGACAAAAATAAATGATGATCTCAAGGGATTACCAATTATCATTTATAATACTGTCAAGAATGTAAGGAAGTACAACTGCATTCTTAGATTAAAGTTCAAATCTACACCTCCAGAGTGGGTGCAGAAGTCTGATGGAGAGACAAAGTATATCTCTCCATACCATTATGTCTGGATCATCCATGGCCAGTATCTAGAACTAGCTTGTGTTGGATATAATGGAGCTCTAAATTGCAATATCCCATAGATGAAAGCAATGACACTGGAATATGTCAAGAAAATAATCGAAGAAGATTAAGAGATTACTTTCTTGCATCGGGAGAAAAAATAATTGTCATTGCATATGACCACGCAGATGCCGTAACCAGTGATTTGTTCGGTGCCCTAAAAAGAAAGGAGACATATTCCACCTTGCATGTGCCTAGTGGCTCAAAAATATCGAGAAGGAAACAATTTACAAGATGTACATTGATACATATATGGAAGAAAACAGAATAAGAAGAAGAATTACCTTTGAAGAACTCTATCTTAGAAAAACTCAGAGATATACGATGATCTGTAAAGACATGAGAGGTCGTATTGTCTCTTTTTTTTAAGCGGAGAATATCTCTTATCATGAAAGAACCTGCTTTCCAAAAGAAGATAATGGAGGAAGCAGTAAACTAATCAGCACTGGGTCAGTACCCTGAGTGGAGTTACTGTTAATAAGGTATGTTTTAATTCCATTTTGAGTTCCACTCCCTATATAAGGAGCCTTGAGTCTTAATTGTAAGGATTGAAAAATGAGAATAAAATATATCTATCTGAGAGTAGAATTGCCTGAGTGTAGAGTGTGAGTTGAGAGATAGAGTGCAAACAAACTATTCAGCTTCTCTATTTTCAAGTAAGTATGTCGATTACTATGAGTGGGTAAACAGTTTATAATTGTTTACCAGAGAGTAAGGCTCTGGATTTATAGTCTGTAACTATGTTGGAATAAATAAGTTATGGTTTCCCACTACAAGTTTTTCAATTTGTTATAAAAACTCATTAAACTCCCCTAAGAGGCAGACTACCGCCCAGAAGGAGGAAGAAAGAAGGTTGTTCTTACTTTTTCATACTAGTTCATATCCATTTTGATCCCCTAGGAGTCAGACTTCCGTCCAGAAAGTGGAAAAAATAGGTTATTAAAGCATATTTTTTAGTATTTTCTTGTCCTAGAGAGAGAATAAGTCGAGAGAAAAATCACCCTTAAGAAGAAGTATTCAACAGTGAGTACATTCATATAGAAGAACAACTATAATATCAATACTACAAAAAACTCATCCCCCACAAGGACCCAAAGCCCAAAACTAAATATAAGAAACCCAACCCATAAAACAGCCCAGAAGAATAAAATTGCCCCTCTCTCTCTCTCTCTCTCTCTCTCTCTCTCTCTCTCTCTCTCTCGATCTCGATCTCGATCTCGAGACATTGAGTATCGACAGAGCACTGCTACTTAAAAAAAATCATCGTTGATTTACTGGACGACAAATCCAAACTACCTTCTACCGACCACCGTCACACTGTCGCCTCCATGCCACCGTAGCTCCGTAAGGTTCGCCGGGTTCATGGACCAAGATGGTAATTTAGAAAGATAGTTCTTCGCGTTCATGTCAGACGCCATGTTGATCGTGGTGGAGTCCCTTTTGGGGACGTCGCCGGTGACGGCGTTTATAGAGTCGTCGACAGGGATAAGGGAAGGAGGCATGATGGGGCCTACGACGATGGGGTACTTCTTTTTGTCGTTTTTCTTCACTCCACTTTTGGCTTCGATTTCGGTGTGGGCAGTGGGACCGCTGCTGATATTGGCCGGAGTGGTGATGATGAAGTCGGTGGTGGAGATATAATGGGGTGACATGAGGCAAGCGATTCCTGTTGGACTGTTAAGTCAATATGGTTTTACTGTTCTCTTGTTAGTCAAGTTTGCTTCTGTTAATAATGGTCCTATTATGTAGGGACTTAGACTTTTTCAATTCCATTTAGTCTCCACGTTTTAGGCACTATCAGACGTGGTTGTTGTTGCTTTGTTTCTTCCTGATGTAAAAGGCTATATATAGCCGAAGGTTTGCTGTTGAATTGAATAAGACATTCTCTCCAGATTGTGTGTGTGTGTTCATTGTTGTATCTGTTCTTAACAAGTGGTATCAGAGCCCCACAACGGGGCCTGATTTGAGAAGTAGAGAGAGAGAGAGAGTGAAATACAGAAAGGTGTTTATAGATGGCAAGTGAGAGAGAAGGATTGCTGAGCATTCCCAAATTCGATGGAGATTATAAGCATTGGGCAATTCTCATGGAAAACCTGTTGCGATCAAAAGAGTGGTGGCACCTTGTCGAAACAGGGTACACAGAATCGGGAAGAGGAGAAGTGTTGACTAGTGCGCAACAAGAGAGATTGGCAAACTTGAAGCTGAAGAACTTGAAGGTCAAGAATTATTTGTTTGCTGCCATTGAAAAATCAATTATGAAGACCATTCTTCAGAAAAACACCGCCAATGAACTATGAGACTCGATGAAGCGCAAGTACCAAGGGAACGAGCGAGTCCAACGTGCGCAATTGCAACGCCTACGAAGAGATTTTGAAGTATTGGAGATGAAAAACGGTGAGCCAGTCACTGATTACTTCGCCAGGGTTATGTTTGTAGCAAATAATATGCGAAACTTTGGTGAAGATATGCAAGATTCAAAGGTTGTGGAGAAAGTCTTGCGAACACTCTCAGAGAAGTTCAACTATATAGTTTGCTCAATTAAAGAATCGAAGGACATCAATAGTCTTTCGATAGATGAGCTTCAAAGTTTTCTCTTGGTTCATGAACAAAAATTCCGGAAGGGTACCACCGATGAGGAGCAGGCTTTGAAAGTGAGCCATGAAGATGGATTTGGAGGAAGAGGAACAGGACGAGGAGGCACATTCAGAGGTGGTAGAGGGAGAGGGAGAGGGAGAGGAAGACAATCCTTCAACAAGGCGACGATTGAATGCTATAGATGCCATAAACTGGGACACTACCAGTTTGAGTGTCTAGAGTCGGAGGCCCAAGCAAATTATGTTGAGCTAGAGGAGGAAGAAGAGTTTTTACTTATATTCTATGTGGAGATACACAAAGTCAAAAGGGAGGAAGTTTGGTTCCTTGACTCCGGTTGCAGCAACCACATGAGTGGGAACAAGGAATGGTTTTCAGAGATGAATGCAAGCTTCCGGCACACGGTGAAACTAGGGAATGACACCCGCATGGCTATTGTTGGAAAAGGAAGTGTTCGTCTGCAAGTGAATGGTCTTACTCAGGTAATCTCAGATGTTTATTACATACCTGAGCTTAAGAACAACCTGTTAAGCATAGGCCAACTTCAAAAAAAAAGGCTAGCTATTTCGATTCAGAATGGAATGTGCAAAGTTTTTCATCCTAGGAGAGGTTTAATCATGCAATCTGATATGAGTGGGAATATAATGTTTTATCTACTTGCTACAATGGCACAAAAGCCTTCTGCGTGTTTACAAGTTGAGGCAGAAGATGAGTCTTACCTTTGGCATTGCCGTTTTGGACACTTAAATTACAAAGACTTGAGAACACTTTCATATAAAGGAATGGTTGAAGGACTGCCCTCCATCAAGAACTCTCAGAAGTTGTGCACAACTTGTTTGATTGGAAAGCAACATCGTGAGGTCATTTCAAAGAAGAGTCTTTGGAGAGCAGCAAACAAACTCCAGATCGTACACTCAAACATATGCGGACCTATCACACCAATCTCAAACAACAATAAGAGGTACATCTTAAGTTTTATCGATGACTTTACTCGTAAAACTTGGATATACTTCTTACATGAGAAATCAGAAGCTTTTACTATGTTTAAAGTCTTTAAAGCATGTGTTGAAAAGGAGGTAGGTGCAAATATAACTTGCTTAAGGACTGATAGAGGTGGTGAATTCACCTCAAATGAGTTTTCTGATTTCTGCAAAGCTCAAGGAATAAGTAGAAAGTTGATAGCAGCCTATACACCACAGCAAAACGGAGTTGCTGAGAGAAAGAACCGAACAATAAAGAATATGGTTCGTTCCGTGTTAACTAAAAAGCAAGTTCCAAAGGTGTTCTGGGCCGAAGCTGTGAAATGGAGTGTGCATGTCCTTAATCGATGTCCAACAGTTGCAGTGGAAGACAAACTCCGGAAGAGGCTTGGAGTGGTGTGAAACCAAAAGTGGAGTATTTTTGAGTATTTGGTTGTCTAGCTCATGTGCACATTCCAGATCAAAAGAGAAGCAAGTTGGATGATAAAAGTAAGAAGTATGTGCTACTTGGAGTTAGCGACGAGTCGAAGGCTTACAAATTATATGATCCGGTTTCAAGGAAGGTGTTGATCAGCACGAGTCGAAGGCTTACAAATTATATGATCCGGTTTCAAGGAAGGTGTTGATCAGTAAAGATGTGGTGTTTGAGGAGCAAGAGAGCTGGGATTGGGGCATAAGCAAAGAGAAAGGCAAACTGGATGTTTTGAGCTGGGGAGATGAAGAAGATAATGGTGACTCTGAAGAAGAAAATAATGAAGATGAAGGTGGCAATGTAGTTACAAGCTCAACGTTAAGTGGTACTTCAAGTGGAAGTAACTCACCTCAAAATGAAGCACAAGACGATACTCCAACAGATTCGAATGAAAGGAGAGTTAGAAGAGCTCCAGCTTGGATGACAGATTATGTTTCTGGTGAAGATCTGTCAGAGGAGGAAGAACTGAATGCCATGATGATGATAACTGAAGATGATCTAGTGACGTTTCAGGAAGCAGTGAAGAAGAAGAAGTGGAGGGATGCAATGATGAAGGAGATCGAAGCAATAGAGAAGAACAAAACTTGGGAGCTGACTGTCTTGCCGAAAGGAATGAAAGCCATTGGAGTCAAGTGGGTATTCAAAACCAAACTAAATGAAAATGGAGAGATAGAGAAATATAAGGCGCGACTGTTGGCGAAAGGATATGCGCAACAATATGGAGTCGATTACACTGAGGTGTTTGCTCCTGTAGCTCGACTTGATACTATCAGATTAATCCTTGCTTTGGCTGCTCAAAACAGGTGGGAAATGTTCCAGTTGGATGTAAAAAGTGCATTCCTTCACAAAGAACTCAATGAGGAAGTTTTTGTGCAACAACCATTGGGATTTGAGAAGAAGGGGGAGGAAAAGAAGGTTTACAAGTTAAAGAAAGCGCTTTACGGGCTTAAACAGGCACCAAGGGCATGGTACAGCAGAATATAGGCATATTTCATACGTGAAGGCTTTGCAAGGTGTTTATGTGAACATACTTTATTTACAAAAGCAAAGGAGGGAGGTAAGCTTTTAATAGTAAGCCTTTATGTTGATGATTTGATTTACACTGGGAACGATAAGAGTATGTGTGAAGAGTTAAGGAATTCAATGATGCTTGAGTTTGACATGTCAGATTTAGGTAGAATGAGATACTTTCTTGGAATCGAAGTGGTACAGAATGCAAAGGGGATTTTTGTTTGTAAAAGAAGGCATGCTCGTGAGGTGTTAACCAGGTTTGGGATGAGCAACAACAATGTAGTAAGAAATCCCATTGTTCCAGGTACAAAGTTATCAAAAGATGAGGCAGGTACGAAAGTTGATGCAATTATGTTTAAGTAAGCAGTTGGCAGCCTCATGTATCTTACTGCAACTCGGCCGGATATAATGTATGGTGTGAGTCTTATAAGTAGATTTATGTCTTCTCCAACTGAAATTCATTGGTCTGCAGCAAAGAGGATTTTGAGATACATGTGGAGGTACAACTGAGCTTGGAATATTGTATAAAAGTGGAGGAAGCACTAATCTGGTGGCTTATACAAACAATGATTTTGCTGGTGATTTGAATGATAGGAAGAGTACTTCAGGTTTTGTGTTCTTGCTTGGATGTGGAGCTGTATCATGGTCCTCAAAGAAACAGCTTGTGGTGACATTGTCAACCACTGAAGCTGAATATATTGCTGCTGCATTCTGTGCATGTCAATGTATATGGCTCAGGAGATTATTGGAGCATCTCGGTCACAAGGAGGGGAAGGGTAGTTTGATTCAGTGTGACTATAGTTCTGCCATACAGCTCTCCAAGAATCCTGTTTTTCATGGAAAAAGTAAACACATAGATGTAAAGTATCATTTCTTGAGAGATTTGGTGAATGAGGGAACTGTGAAGTTGGGTTATTGCAATTCTCAAGCACAGGTTGCTGATATAATGACGAAGCCCTTAAAGTTGGAGCAGTTCTTGAAGCTTCGTAGCATGCGAGGAGTAATTGATGCATCAGAGGTAAACTAAATGCATACTGCATTTAGTTTAAAGGAGGGATTGTTGGACTATTAAGTCAATATGGTTTTACTGTTCTCTTGTTAGTCAAGTTTGCTTATGTTAATTGTCCTATTATGTAGGGACTTAGACTGTTTCAATTCCATTTAGTCTCCACGTTTTAGGCACTATCAGACGTGGTTGTTGTTGCTTTGTTTCTTCCTGATGTAAAAGGCTATATATCCGAAGGTTTGTTGTTGAATTGAATATGACATTCTCTCCAGATTGTGTGTGTGTTCACTGTTGTATCTGTTCTTAACAATTCCGACGTTTGTGACCCTAATACTGATGTCTTTGACTTACTCGATAGCATTGGCCTGATACTGGATGGTGATATGTTTTTTATAAGGTTTGCATTTGTGGTTTTGATTAGTGGAGAATACTTCAGTGTGTTAACACAAGTTACAATAAAACACATGTTTATAAGTTTACCATAAAATGGTAAACTAAGTTATTTTTTTAAGGTTGAAAATTCTAGTTTAGTTTTTTTCTAAGGAATAGTACTAAACCTAAAAAGGTAAATTTTTATTTTAAATTTATAATTTATTCTTGACCATTCATATTTTTTTAATTCGATCTAACGGTTGTGTTATATTTAAAAATTCTACCTGCTACCTATTAAAGATGTTTCAGGAGGCCACCATTAATATGAAGTGTGAACTGGTCAGTGGCGGAGCCAGCCACTGGCTCCCCCAGGCTTGAGCCCCAGTAAAATTTTTGGGCAGAAAAAAATTAGTATATTTGACCTCTAAAAAAAGAAAATTATGTATATACTTCTACGTAGAATATTTGATACCAAATCAAATATCGCTATTTATTTCAACCAAAACTAGCAAGGATGTGACATCATATCATATACGTAATTTATTTCAAAAACTACGTACTTCATGTGATAATTTTTTTTCTCTTCTATTCATGCACATATTTTACCTCTTCGTGTCACCGCCACCCTCACATAGTGTCTACCTATTTGTGCTTCTTCACCAAAATTATACGAGCTTTTTGCGAACTTAAGAATTTAATACTTATACAACGCATCTTTGATTTTGATCCTGTTTTTGGTGTTTGCTCTACTCCGATCCCTCTAGTATTTCAAGTTTAAAGCTTAAAACTTTGGTG